>CABFOV010000136.1:0-30592 GCA_902141375.1 Timema poppense
TAACTTTATTTCACTGAGATTATTTTCTGTTTCAATATATGACAGATTTTCTGTTAGATCTATGCTAAAGCTAAGTAAGTAGTCTGAGTGTAATAGTCTAGTTCCTCAAATGTTATGTAAGGAAGGGGTTGAGGATTAACTCCCCTCCCCATATGCTGCATGGAAGTCCACGGGAACAGGAAGAGCTTCGCACAGAAAATTAATAGAATAAATACGAACAGAATTATTTAATGCATGAAAGGTTAGGTTGGGTAAGAACCACAATTATATGTAGACTTTATTAAAATTTTGAAAGCTATGTTTATATCATAATAATTACTTTAACACTATTTTCTGAATTGTTCTTCTTAACATTAAGTATTCATAAACGAATGAAAGGTTATGTTGGGTAGGAGTCATAATTATATTATATAAATTATGGAAGGATTGAAAACTAAGTTTGTACTAGGTTATTGTACTAGGACTACTTATAAGTCCTTGTTTGAGTTTGCTTGCAGGAACTAGATCCATCCCCCACCCGCCGCCCCAGTGGAGGAACACTACTATGAGATTAGGGGACCTTTTTTGAATATGAGATAAAACTAGATCGAGGAGGAACTCTACGGGGATTTAGGGGAGGCGAGAAAAGGCCAGCGTTTTTGGATATTTTTATATAAACTCTTTTTTTGTCAGAAGCAATCAAATAATTACCCAGTAGAAATACGTAGTTTAATTTTCTTCACATGGTGACCTTAACAGTTTCTTGATTGTTTTTCAAGTGTGTCGTGGAATATAATGTAACTTTTTCTCTACAGTTAAAAAGTGTCTCATCTAATAGCGCTGTGCTCATAACGGATATTCAAATAACGTTGATATCACCATGTGAATAAAATTAAATTCTATGTTTCTAATGGCGCCATATTATATTTATTTTGGCCTAAAAAAAAAGTTTAGCTCTATAAACTACAAAAATACTGCTCTTTTCTCACGTCCCCTACAATCCTACCTTAAATGTGTTTATAATACTATGTATAATTTTCTAATCGGTGTGTTAGAACCCGTCCAGGACATCCGCATTTTTATGTATTTATTTATTTTGCACCGCGTCTTACTATCAGTTCGAATTATACGCTTAAGTAGGCCTACTAATTACGCTAGTAGGTTAATAATTGGGAAGGTTGAATTTAGAGGAAGTGAACTCGCATTTGCGTGGAGGGAGAATGGAAAACTATTTAGGATCCCCACTCCCATTTAACCCGACCGAGATTCAAACCTCGATCTCCGCGTCCTCGGCGGTCTACCTTAACACGACTAGCGCGTCAGCCAACTACGCCACCGAGGCGGGTGATATCCGCATTTAATTCCACCAATTGAGTTAGACATAAGAAAGGTATAATTGAGATTAGCCCGGACTTGCGGGGAGCGAGAGTGTAAGGAAAAACCACCCTCAGTACACTCGTCTGGGATTCGAACCCCGACCTCTCCTGACAATAAGACAATATGAGCTTAACATTTAGTCTGCGTGCCCACCGTTGAGAATATATAGTGTTATACCTTTTTAATACCAAGTTTTACTATTAGTTCTCAAATTTAACTACATATTTTCCACAACCTCAATTTTTGTTTTGTTTATTAGCACCATGCTTTACAACCTGTAGGTACAGATTATACGCATGTGTACTAATAATTGCATTGATGCGTTAGGTATGAGGAAGGTTGTGTTTAGATAAAGTGTACCTCCATTTGCGTGAGGTATGGCAGAAAACTATTTTGGATAAGCCTCAGTATACCCGACCGGGATTTGAAATTCGATAGTCCTGCCATCGTTAGTCTAGTTTAACAAGAAAGTGAAGCCTTGGACCATGCGGCTACTGAAGTACTTCACATAATTTTGGTTGTTGTAGTGTTTTGGTGGGTGAAGGAGGGGATTTAAATGTCCAGTTCGCCCCACCTTCTTCGTGAGTGCGCCACTGATCATTCACATGCATTTAAATGGCCTACACATTTCGAGTATTCGAATCTCTGTAATTTTGATGTTTTGATTCCCCTACCCCTCCCCCTTCTTATTGTAACATTTTCATGGCTTGTTTAATAGTTATGACACCTTAACTACACATATATAACTTGCTACATGGTAAAACGGACGTCGTTAACTTCCTCACTATGTTTTGTGTGAGTGGAACAATTCTAGCCACTTGTATTTTTTGTGTGGCGTGGTTTATTTTAATCGTCGTGACGCACTGGATGTACGCATTCTGTTGTCGCCCACTTGTTTTAATATCTCGATTCTCGACAAGTGTTTTGGTTGAAGCTTCCAAAGTCGTGCGCTAGGGCTGCGCTTGCTGTACTAAACTATCGGAATAGCGACAGTCGACTGTCGACTGTCTAGTTCTGGCCTTTGCACAGAGGGCGACCTCACAATATGGCTTCCGCTCGCTACAATGAGGAGCCTGCAAAGTGACAGAAAATGGAGACAGGTTGGGTTGGGTTTATCTTCGCCAGAGTGTGCCGTGCGAATTATTGAGGTTTTAGTGATCTAGTCATTTCAAAGAACTTAACTGTTGAAGAAATTGATCCCGTTCACTTTCGTCTGTTTAATTAACATTACAAATATATTAATCGGATAACTAAATCAAATTTAAATTTCCATGAACATTGTTAGTGACGTTGAATTGTGTTGTATTGAGATGTGCATTATGGTTGTGTTTTAAAGTTCGTGAACCAAGTGATATGTCGTATGTAAAGGAAGGAATCTTCCGTAACGTGCTGCTGCAAGGTTTGTTCCACTTTGCCACATAGTGGGGGTTTAAGGAAGTTGACCCTGCCTGTGTGTACTACTAGTAGTAATAGTAAGTTGTACGGATTTGGATAGATAAAACGTCAAATAATCATATGATTAATTTCGTCATCTACTGGGTGATTCAATATAGAGCTGTTTTGTGTGCGTGTTTGTTCGAATTTTGAAAAGTGACAAGTGCTTAAGGTTTGCTTTACGCAAAGAGTGAAATTATTTTATTTTGAATAATTATTATATCCAAGAGGGTGTATTATGATAGTTAAATTGTGTTTGTGTTGGATACCTTTACCACGGCTAATTTGGAGTTTCGTCGCATGTTGCAGATGAAGAGACCACGGTGAGTCCTTTTTACAACTAATTTAGTTGTGTTTTCTTTCAAAAAATGCATGCATTGTTACAAATATATTTAATTTTAATCATCCTAAATTTATAGTTTTTTTCCACCAGTTGAAAATTTATATTTTTAATTTATTGAATTGGGGCAACTTTCATTCAGGCTTATTTCAATTTTATTGTAAATTAACCAGATACAATTTAATAAATACGAATACTAGCAATACAATTTATTCATAGCACATCTTCCCATACTGCCACAACAGTATAGGCTAAAACTTTTTTTTTTTATTGTGGTCACCGGTCGTGTGACCCCTGAGCGGTTCAAGTGGGCATGATAAAATAATGGATCAGAATATAAAGTGTGCTCCGATTATCTGAACTGGGTGTCCACTGTTGCCAACGCCTGCTCCGTCTTGACTTACAAACGTCAACTTTGCTTTGTCCGCTATCTGTCCAAGACGGGTCTTTTCCTGAACTAAAATTTCGAACGGCAGTAACGATTGAGTTATCTTAGTTTAAAGAGTGCATTTAATTATTTTGTCATTTACGTCTAGACAACCTCTCGCGTTGAAGACTTAACAATGTGGGCCAAGGCAGGTTACTAAATGGTGGCCATTTCCATTGTAGTCAAGTCTTTTGTGACGTCATGGAGAATCACAGAGTGGTGTTGAATTTTAATAGTTATTTCTTAGCATTGGAACAGGTGCGGATATTATTTTTCTAAAGACTTTTCTTTTATCGGGTACATTCCGAATACATTCTGGAAGGTTAAGTTGACTTTCTTGTTCCAAAAAGGTATTTTACTTTTTCAATGTTAACGTTTATGACTTATTTTCGCAGGCGGTAAAAATTGTACATTCAAACTTTTCACGAGTCTATAAAATATTATATAATAATGGAGAAAAAACCCTATACCAGACACCATTGGGTTACGTAGGCTTTACTAATACCCTAGTTGTAATACCTAACAACTTTCGGTCATCAAAACGATAACAGTAGGCCAAGCCTAACTGAACAATATCACTACATACTTAGATTAACTTGAAAGTGTGTGCTTGTGCTTAAAACACCAACTTAAATTGCAAGGTTACAATGGACTATTTTCACCATGTTGTTTATACATTTGAAAAGATTCTTGAAAATAGTTTCCCAGCCTACTAAAGTAATAACTAATAAGATTGAAAGTCTGATCAATTAATGCAATTTCGAACAATCTAAACTCCAGGAAAAAATCATTCTTAACAAACCAACTAATCTTATACCTAAACCGTCATTAAAGTGTCCCACGCAGGATACGAGCTCTGGACCTTTGGCTCAGCGCCTCGCTCTATACTATCCATGTTTACATCACCATTTTCCGACTATCGTACATAGTCTACTTTCAAATTTAATGTTTTTGACTTTCAGAAAGACCATGTAGCCCATAGATAATCCAATAAGTAGGCCTACATTAGACCTATCCAGAAATTAATATCTGGTTTTGTCTTAGGTTGTTTTTTTCCGTGCCTTATCGGTTCATGTTATATATGCATATTTATTCTGGTGGAGTTAAGGAATATAAAATTGCAGAACTGTAATAGCATTTTCTTGAAGCTAGAATAAAAATCCATTTAGGGAAATACACACTCATTACACTCGCCCGAAATTCAACCCCGACCTCCATGTCATTTGCAAACTAGACTAGACTGGATTGACGCCTTAGCCCGGGCTGTTTGGGCTGAAAAGGATAACCACAATAAAATAATACATTTTGGAAAATTAAAGAGAATGACTGGAAAAAAGTGTATGGAATTAATGTGAAACTACCCTGTAAAGTCGTCAGAAGGACCTTTTGAAGACATAAGAAAAAGTAGAATACTACACGTTGTTGAAGTTTACCAAATATATTCTATAGCTGTCAAAAGTGTCACAATCTCTCAATGAGTAGAGGCTCAATACATGTATTGACTTATAAATACATTAAAATAGATATGGTAACGTTTTTAATTGTCAAATAAGGTTATTTCTACGGGGATTTAACTGTAATAAAAACACGTAGGAAGATTATTCTATCTTACAGTTACAAGGGTAATTAAACTACTTTGTTATATTTATACATAGTCATGTAATATGAAGTTGTCACTTTTGATAGATAGTATGAAAACCACTAAAATAGAAGAAAAGGTACTAATAAAGATAAAACTACTTACTACTGACGTCTTACTTTATACCTTAGGCCATTAAAATGATGTATGTTCTTTTAAATTCAGCATTGGTTTTTCTACCAACTTTGCTGTCAAATTTTTGGCATACTTATTTAAGTTTAAATCTAATTTTTAAAATGGATTCCAATGCCATCAGTGATAAAAGTTGTTTATCTTGTTATCACTTTTTATAGGATGTATATAATGGTGACATTAATTATTATCTAAACTAGGGATGGACCCCTCGAATTCTTAAGGATACTCAGGAAAATATTTAAGATTTGAGACTCATATCCTTATAATTTTTTTTTTTCGATTGAGATTTGTTTTAAGGCTTTAATACTGCTTATTAGTGGTTCAGAACCAACATAATTAAAGGACAAACTCGACAACCAGGCCCCAAACCACTAAATTAAAACTTAACTGAATATTATAAACGTTAAAATGAATAGATTATAATATTTTTTTAACATTTAGTTACCGAGCTACCTATTTTTTATTTTCTATTATTCTTTTATATTTCCTCATAGGTTCATAATTTTTTCCGTGGTTCGGAATAAAATTTGCAATAAGAGATTCGAAAGTTAAATTAAGATTCGGATTCGTAAAATAATGGATTTGACCCAACTCTAATTTAAATGTTATTATTTAATCTCAGGAAACTATGATAGTAAGTGCTAACATAATTATAGCTAATTTAAACAATATATCTTATAATGTCTATTGAAGTAATTCTTTTCGTTGGTTTGAAATCCATACTACCTATGGTATTCGTACATATTCTTATCTAAAAATAGAATAAGAAAAAAAATTCGTATGTCACTCTTATTTACATGTTTTCTTCCCACAGCAACGCAAATAAATGTGGTGGGTGCATTAACAGGTTGTTGCATGTTACTACCATCAATCAAACATCTTAGCAGCCATGTTGCATTTTTAACATCGTTTGGCTCTGGGAGAATAACCTCTAGTGTATATTAAGCCTTTCCATCTTCAACCCGTCATTTTGAGGATCTAAAGCTACTTGATACTTGATTGTCGCCGAGTACACCCGGAAACGAAGTAATACCTTCAAAATTGATGAAAGTATTATGCAACTAACACACAATCTTAATGGTGATGGGGAGATCGGGGTTCGAATACCAGTTGGGTTTACCGAGGGTGATGTTTTCCTAAATGGTGTCCCACTTCTTCCGCGCAAATACACGTAGATTACCTCTAAGATGCTACCTTCCTCATTCCTATCACATTAGAGTATGTAATATATGCCTATAACCTGAACGGGTAGTAAGACACGGTGATAAAAAAAACCTTACTGTTATTGTATCCATTGCATGGCTGAATTAGGAAAATGGAAGATAAATGCAAAATAAAACTAGTTACATTTTTTTTCAACTGTTTTTTCCACGAGGTTTAACATTGAAGACCTTGAAGCCAAACTCACACAACGCCAAGTTGTGGATACTCAGTGCCCAAGTTGATTTAGACATAAATCGCATAGTAAGTAGGGATGTGTTATCGAAAGAAAAGAATCGATATTGTACTCATTTAAAGTATCGGAAGAATAATATTGATGCCCTAGTATTGTCGAAATAAAAGTATTGATGAGAGTACCAGTAACGGTATCGAAATTTTAATCTGGAATTATTTTTTTTTTATCAAGCAAGAATGTCAACTTTTGCATGGTAATAATAATAATAATAATAATTTCATACTTATTTAAACAGTGGAAATTATAATGATTTAACCATGGTATAGTATATTTAGGTCTATCGCGTCTATGTTAAGTTTTGAAACTTGTAAGGGATGGTAGATAGTGTTGTATGATGGATATTATAAAAGGTTTTACCTTACCAGCTTTCAAAATGTCTTTGAAAATGTAGCTGATGGAAAGTTATTTAATAGATAAATATTATTGGGCCTAGTAATATATTTTCCAACCTATTATGTACCCTTCTTTAACCACAGTAAACATTTAATCCAAGCATGGGCGAAAACTTTTTCCACATCCCTAATATTAAGTATCAACGCTATTATATAGCAATGCCTACTTTCTACACCAGGAAGGACTCACCAATATTTCTTATACCAGGGGCACATTCAAGACTTAAAAAACAATGTGGTGGGCACCAATATTTTTTTCACTGGAAATTTACGCCTGAGAATTAAATAATCAATATAAAAAATATGATGTTTCTTTTAAAAGTTATTGATTCGTTATTTGGAAGTTTTTCTTTGACAGCAATCAACGTTCATTTAACTGGTTTAACTAAAATATATATAAAAAAAGAGCCAATCAAATTTAAAAAGATGGGCTTGGACAGTTGGTAAGATACAAGTTCTTAGCTGAGAGGATTCATTATTATTATTATTATTATTATTATTATTATCAAAGTAATACGGCCTCAGGACCCGGGGTTTTTGGGTTTGAATCCAGCTGATGTCGATGGATTTTTCTTGAGCTATGCAAATCCGTAGCACAACTTCCTTCAAAGGAAAAGTAAATCTGTCGGTCTCATGTCGATCGTGGCATTCAAAAGAACCCTCCTTGGTAGGTATTTGAAAATCCCTTTCCCGGAAAAATTGGTAAACTCTTTCGCTCTCACTCATAGAAATTCTCGTGTGATGATATAATCAGTCGGTTCGGAAAATGAACGATAAATATCTCGCATTAAAAAATATATTATTCTAAGGATTATTGT
Organism: Timema poppense; assembly: GCA_902141375.1. NCBI lineage: Eukaryota > Metazoa > Arthropoda > Insecta > Phasmatodea > Timematidae > Timema > Timema poppense. The sequence continues at coordinate 7,998 of CABFOV010000136.1, forward strand.
TCATTGAGATGTCTTACTATCCAGAGTTCGTTCAACCGTAGGCCTACATCTTCCAGCCGATGGGGCTATTTGCATTGGGGAGTAATTTAAGCTCTCTCTCCCCCTCCCTCTCTCTCTCTCTCTCTCTCTCTCTACACCTTGTATTACAACTGGAGTGAAGCAGCGACTTCTGTATGTGGGTCTAGCCGTGTTTTCAGGGCATGTGGGCAATAACAAAAGACTATACAGACTAGCCCCTGCCTTCTCCAGGGAAATGGTTGGTTGAGCCCTCAGGTCTTGAAGCGACTCCTCCCTCCTACTTCTCATCCTCTTTCCTTCGATCAACATAGAAGCAGTTATTGATTGATGGAAACGATAACTTTTTTCGAAGTATCAATGTTAGTGAGTTATAGTCAAGTCATCTTGCAAACCAGGGGTCGGCGACCTTTTCGGGCCCAGATCGACTTATGTGCCGTGATCACTCATAATTTCTCCACTCTACTTTTGCTGTTTTATTTCCCATGCATTTTATATTAAATTCACTATTTCTTCAAATGTTTAACATATGTCCCCATCATTAAAAAATTAAAGATTAAACAGAATGTATATTTTCACATTATATTTAAAAAAAAAGTTTTGTAAGCACCGCGTCCTACTTATGATGTCCGATTAAAGTTATTTCGTTCACACTAAAATATTAATTGAAAGTAGCCTACTGGAAATATTTATGGGTTTTAAAGATTCAAAAGATCGACTTTTAATGTCGGTGTAGTTTTCTTACACGATCGACTTAAAATTGCCTCGAGATCGACCAGTCGATCGCGATCGATCAGTTGCCGACGTCTGGTGTAAGTTATGGAATTACAGTAGGTAGTCCTATGCTACAAACTATTAGCACTAAAAACACTATTTCATTTTAAAATACCCGCACCGGTGGGTATGTGGGCAAAGGCATCAGTCTCGTCTAGTTTAGTTTATCTGTGACTGGGAGGTCTCTGTTAGAGTTCTGACTAAATGTGCTGAGATGTTTTTCTCAAATAGTTTTCTTATTTCCTTCGTGCAAATGCGGACATAGGCGTATGCAGGTGGGGTAATTAGGGTGATATATCCCCCCCCCCAATAACTAAAATTATTATTAAAATTAGTATTGTCTACCAACAAAAGAAGAAATAGAAAACACAAGTTTCCCACAATATTCCTGGATGTGCACACTCTAATATCGTAATATCGACATTGAAAAGTGATTATAGATATGGCAGATTATTTTGTATCTATAGATGGTGATGGATCGATAGTTAAATCGATTGATTAAAGCAGTTTTGTGTTCATTCTTTCGGAGCGCTATTGTGTCTTGGATTGAAGTTTTATCACCCCCCGAAATAAAATCCTGCGTACCCCTCTGATTATGCGAAATTTCATATTACGCATCCCGTCTTACCCCATCAGTGTGGATATATGGATATCCCGGCCGGGCAATGAAACGCGATGCACAAACGCACAAAAACAGTTTTTCCTCAACTTATCATCAGGCAAAGTATGTTTGTTGCTACTTTTCATCAGCGTGGTTGAACTCGCGGGCCAATCAGAATAATGCAGCAAACATAGTGGACTGCTAGAAGAATAAACAAGTACACATTTTGGACCAATAGGGGCGGCATGTAAGAACGTTAGTGAATGCTTAATGAACCTTTTAGTGTGGTCCTGAGAACACTATCAATCCACCTTTTAACCTATGATGATGCAAGCAAACCAACGCTAGTGTCCACTAAGCATCAACTTAGTCAAGTTCTTGCACACGGCTCTGTTATTAAATTCCTTTTTTTTAGCACTGCGACTTACTACCTTTTCGGGTTGTACGCTTATGTACTAATTACGTCAATGGATTAGGGATTAAGAAGGTTGAATTTAGAGGAAGTGTATATTCATTAGCGTGAAGATAAAGTGGGAAACCATTTAGGTAAATCACACTCGGTACACCCGACCGGGATCGAGCCACGTTCTCTCTGTCGTCAGCAGTCTAGTCTATTGTGAGAGCAGTACCTTAGGCCATGCGACCACTGAAGTGGGTAAAATTACACTATAGTAGCACCAAGACTGAGCCTATCTTTACTTATATCTTTACTTATACGAGGTTTTCGAAAATTCACATCTAGGTTGCGTTTTTTGTTTACTAAAATAAGTTGAGCTTGGTAGGCTGGAAGAAAATAGGGTCGTACTTCCTTACAGCATACATTTAGGGAACCGCCACTAAAAATCGCAAAAAACTTCACACTTATTAATATTTGTGTAAATAATTTTTACAATGGCTAATACAGAATTACTTTAAAATGTAAGCCTATTAATAGGTATTTTTACATAGGGCTACAGCTTGTCAAGGGGAAAAAATTAAATCGAGTGATCCTTTTTGATAATTTAATTATCTTTAGTTAACGCAAACAAATACTTTTATTTAGCTTGTTAGCATTTATTTTGTAAGGCTTTTTGTTTCACCCCCGTGTTGGAAGCTATGTTAATCATATTTTCGAGAGCAAAAAATTAATGTATGATTAATGTTACTACTCTCATACACTTCTTCTCCAATTTGTATAGAAAACGCGGTGAGGTAACTAGTGGTGAGAGGCCCCAACTTTTGGCACCATTTCATCGCGTGTGCGAACAACTTGCCAAGGTTTTACCAACAGTGGGGACGCCCGTGTTGGATAAGGCACTTCCCCCCTTCCCCGCCCTTAGACAAAACTGCGCCGTTCCTGGCAGAAGTCGCGAACGTGTTTTAGCCACGAGGAGTCTTCAAAAAATGCTGACGTTTTCAGATTTACCAATAAATTTTACACTTTATTTTCTAATATGCCTGTTGCTATTTATTTCCTTAAAATACTTATTTACCTCTATTAATATTTTTTAATTACACGCCGATATATTATTTGTATTGAATCAAGGTGAATAATCGGTACGTTGACACATTTTAAAATACAAGATGCTAAAACATAGATGCTGAAATAGGAAGCGTAAAAGTAGGAAAATGTATGTGACAGATAAGTCAGGGAAATTTTTAAAGTCACTAGAACTTCCAGCCAGATATTTCTCCAATAATCCTCTTAAATTCGAACTAGATGAGTAGGAATTAAGTTTTCAGTTTTAGCTCCAATAATGGCATTCTCATTAATATCGCCAACATTTTCCGTTAATAATTTTTATGCCGAAAATTCGATTGTTAATTTAACTGGTTAATACTTTCAAATTAATTTTAAAGGTTAATAAGTTAATTTAACTGTTTAAAACATTTTGGAATTAATTTTAAAGATTTTTAGAAGTAAAAACAACATATATTATTCCTAAATTTAGTTCACTACCTTTAAAACAATCACACAGCTTAATAAGTTAATTTAACTGATTAAAATACTTTCGAATTAATTTTAAAGATTTTGGATGTAAACAAAATATATAATATTCCTAAATATAGTTGGAAAAATCGTAAACGTTAGAGTACGCGAGAAAAAGTTAATTGTTTTTGCAGTTCTTATAATAAAACATTTGTTTCGCAAAAATAAATCAAATCATTCTCCAAAGAAACATAGTTTAATTTACTTCGCACAGTAACTTTATCAGTTCTTGAATAATTATAATTTAATGAAAACTTTTTATTTACATTTAAAACATTTATTATTTAATGCCGTTATATACTGTTGACATATATTCAAGAATTGTTGATATCACCAAGTGAAGAAAATTATACTATGTTTCTATTGGAGCAATATTTTTTTATTTTATCGAAAAAAAAAGTTTTTCTATAAAATCTGCAAAAAATAGTGCCCTTTTCTATGGCCTCATACACTCCCACCGTAAGAAGTGCATCTTTCAGCCCTGGTAGAAAGACCATTTAACACTGAACACTTAGGTTCTAAAATAGCACTCCTACCTCTTATAGAAGGAGAGACAAAGCTGTAAACGGATCCAAACCAAAGATGATGGTCCCAAACTATCTCTCCCGCGTCCGAATCTTGAATCCCAACTTGTATAATTTTATTAAAAATTAAAAACATAAAATGAAAATGTTTTATTTATGAAATTAGCATCACAAGTTTATTGAATTTATTACTCTTTTTAAATAACAAGGAGGACCCAAACTAAAATGTTGTGTGCTCTCAATTCTAAAAGTCTAAATAATTAAATTACTCTGTCGATTGTAAAGCATTGTGCTTTCCAAGTGTAGGCCTTCAGATATGGCTTAGGAAATGTTTAGAGGATTATTTTTTTTATCTTTCCTACCTCTGCAATACTTAAAAAAATGTAATAAATATTTAAATGTATACTATTTATTTTTATTCTTTGTGTAGTCAGCCCATTATTTACTGATACGTACATACCAACTATTGCCGCGTGATACATTTTCACGTAGTCAAACGTTAATGGATGTTTGGGAATTGTCACTGGACAAATAGTGTTAATTTTGACAGCTGTAAGATATTGCGGTAAGGGTGGTCAGTTCAATATTGCTTGGCTTTCCCCCGCCCGCTTGTCAATGTTTACGCCCTCCTCGTGTCAACAAGCCCAATGTGTATCCCTCTCCAAGTTGTCTACGGGCCATACCAAAGCGGAAAGTACCGTTAGCCGCATCACAGCACAATAATTGTGTTCTTTCTCTAATGCAGTTACTTGGGTAGAATGTAATTGGTTATTCAGAGTCACGCTGAGGTCTATTGCTCATAGAATTGACACATTGAAAGACTGTTAACTATCAAGATGGATTGGCTCAAATCCCGGGGTCAGGATGGATTCTTATCTTTACGTAGCGTGACATCAGTATAGTGAGGTTCGATGCTTGTATTCAATATATTTACAGGGTGTATTTTAATTGGTCTCAAATGTCTTAGGGGCGTGTTCCCATTGACCAAACGATTAAAAAATGTGCATCTAAACATGGGTCCAGAAATGCTTAGTCTTAGACTTATTAAATATTTTCCTTTAAATAGTTAATCAACCCAAATTGCTTTAATGAATGAGTTGCAAGAATATGTAATGTCAGCTTTGTTCTGTAGAGTTGGTAGGTAATAATGTTTTGTTTTGCTGATTTGTCTTTTGTATTGTTGTTTAAAGAGTTTAGTTAGTTGGTAGTGGAAAATGCTGTAGATTACTTTGGAGTAAGAAATAGTCAAGTAAAATATATATTTGGTGAGTTAAATGCCATACATACACTGCACGTATGGTCTTGCAAAGGAAATGTATTCATAAAGGTACCCTGACAGGTTTTTACCTTGTCCAAGATCATTCCATTGAATGGACTGCTCGGTCACCTGATTTGAACCCAATGGAGTTTTATCTCTCACGCACGCAACTCCTGTGTCTGATGTTAAGTTTCAAGAGAGCGTATTTTAAATGTATGTGAGTAAATACGTAGTAGCCTACTCCAGGTTTATTTAACAGAGTACTACGACAAAGCATGGAGCGTAGGCTCAAAGGATGCATTAAAGTAGGAAATCGTTTTGAAGAATGTTTTAAACATAATTATTATGTTCTGAATTGTGTTTTTGTTTGTTTCTATTAAGCATGGTCTAGTTTAATTGATTATTAATTATTTGATATTGTTAAACACTAAAAGTCCTCCTTACTCAGAAATTAAGCGTTTCTGGACCCATGTTTAGATGAACTTTTTTTGATCATTAGGTCGATGGAAATACTCCCCTAAAATATGTGACACCAATTAAAATACATCCTGTATATATCACAACTAAGGTGTACCGTATGTCTAACCATAAGAATTTGGACCTTACCTGTGATCATTTCCTAGAGACATCAATGAAAGGTGCTCACAGACAACTTGACTGGTTAAGGTTGTCAGATAGCTTTCTCTAGTCCTAAAATCCTTGAACACACTCTTTTTTTCTATTTACTTCGTCGTAGAGGCTCACGGTCAAGTGTTCTTTGAATAGTTCCTTGAAGTATTAGAACGCATGTTAAACACAATCGATTTGATAGGTTGAACTGGAAATTATATTAGTCGTCAAAGGCAGTATAGCTACACATTCATTAATATCTTTTTTAAATTGAGAATTTAACATTCACATATCAACAACTTACAAACTAACTTAATCTAAGATGGTACACTCTGTTATAGATATATACGGTGGGAGTCAAGGTAAGTGACAGCTAGTAGAAGTTACATCCATTCGCCAGATCATGTGCTCTTTCAAGACATTATGTTGATTTGTTATAACTTTTGGCAGTCAGAACGTTCACAACAAACAATTTGTTTTAATTATGTTTTTCTTTTAATGGTTTTTACATCTTCTGCTAGTTGTCGGTTACCACCAGTCCTATGGGCTATGGCCAATGGACTTTATTCACAAATTGAACAGCAGGAATAACCTGTCAGCACCCCACATAATTGAAGCAAGGTTTTCTATAATTGTGATCAAAAATTCATTTATGAATCGCATGTGGAAAACCACTCCCATTACACCCGATTGAGACTCGAATCTTGACCGTCCTGTTATCTTCATTCCATTCTATTGTGGGCTGGATGACATAGACTTTATGTCTAAGAACGCAATGAGATTGGTCTTGGTGGGAGAGGGGGGAATCAAAATTGCAAGTTTTTTGGCATGATGTTATAACTCACTATAAAGGGGAGAGGAGTAACTAACAAATTATTTTAAGACTTTATCTACACCCCTCCCCCAGTTAATTTTAGAAAATTGTATGTTCCTAGAAGCTATTTGGAGTAGTTCTTGTTAGGAGAATTTTTGAAAATTATATTCTTTTAAAAGCTACTCCCCCCGAATTGTTTTGAAATTTGTATCCTCCTGGCCTAGAGGTTATTTGTATGTCTTCTTCCAGCACATTTGGTAAAGTTGGATCACCCAGAATTCTTTTTAGATTTGGATGACCCTATAAGCTACTTAGTGTGTTCTTCGCCTAATTTTTTATCCCCCTAAAACTAGATGTCTTTATAAGCTATTTGAAGTGAACTTCTCTAAGATTATTTTGAAAATCGTATGCCCTTAAAAGCAGGGTTGTGGAATCGGAGGCCGTGAAGCCGGAGGCAGAAGCAATTTAGGCGGAGCTGGAGTCTCTAAAATGTACCGACTCCAAATTAAAATTCATAATAATTTAACCATATATTATAATACAAATATTGTTTCAATTTCATCATTTTCATTTATTTTTGGGACCAATATTTGTAGTTTGGATTGACAAAAAAAAAGATTCACAATGTCAAAGAATCTTCCCATGAAGTTATATATATTGGAGCATTTTACCGCATTAAATTTGTTTTTGGATACTAATTAATATACTTAAACAATTTATGGATTCTAAGTGTGACAGTAGAAAAATAGAGGTGTCTTGAGTCGAGGGCTTGGTGTACCGGCTCCACAGCTCTGATTATAAGCTTATTGGAATGATCCTCGCCTGGAATTCTTTTAAAAAATTAGATTCCTCTAGAAGCTATTGAAAGTGGTCTTCCCCCAACACATTTTTCAAAATTGAATTCTTTTAGAAATAAATTGGAGTGATCCTTGCGTGGATTAAAAAATATAATATACGTATAGAAGCTATATTTTGTAGTAGCCCACGTCCGGTATTATTATTATTTTAAATTGGATGCTTCTAAAAATCATTTAGAATGAGATTTGTTTGGAATTTTTTCAAAATTAAGTGCCTATAGAAACTATTTGCAGTGGACCCTCTCTGGCAAATTTTTGAAAATTGAATGCCTCTCTAAGTTATTTTAAGTATGATACAATTAGCCCTCCCTCCCCCTTAACAACGCTCATGTGTGTGTCCACCGTTGCGGATGGTAGATGACTGATAATAAGCATACTAAAACGAGCATATCTTCATAAAACAATATTTTACCGCTGACGTTATATTCAAACGTGTGCACTGTGACAACCATGTCACAAATTGACAGATTGATGTTAACTCGACTTCCATAGGCAACGGCTAATTAGTACCAATATCTAAGAGAATTTTCCATACAATGGACTGCTGTAACATTACCACTGTTGTGTAAGATTTGAGGTGTTAACGAGTAATAGTTGGCAGAACGAGCGTGTTTTATTTTTAATCGTAAGCGCTTGTGTTAGTATTGCTTATCAGCGACATACATTATCTAACATGAGGGGACGGGACTATCATGGTGGGTTTAAACTAATATCACTAATATCCGCCTTAAAAAAATTACATTTCTTATCGGTTAAGTCAGGGTGTTGGTTAGGTTATCTTCATGTTAATCAAAATCAAGGGACGTACAGAAAGGGTGGGAGGTGTTTTAGGGGCTTCAAACCATACCCTCTCCGTTGAAATGAATATTGGTAGTGTGTTTTGTGTATTCCTCTCAATACCAATATCGACAATCTCAATTATGTTAAAAAAACACACTTTAAATTGCTTCAGGAGCGATTTATTATTAAATTAAACCTACCATTTCGTGACGGGGTACTTGTGCACGACCCAGCTCGGGAATAATACCTCTCGCCCTAAATGATTCATAGTCAGGGCTCTGGTCATAATAAACATATCCATGCCTAGATTAAAATTATAAAACTTAAATATTAGGGTTGTTAATGCTGTGTCGATATTTTGATAACCTTTGCCTTCAATTTTAAGGGTTTTTAAGGTAATTTTAACTGTCGAATTTGCTCATTTGTAACGACGTTTGAAGCGAAATGTCACAGATCTGAGAGTGAGGTGGACTCTAAATGGATGTATCGCCACTTAACAGTTGGGTCACGGACCTCTTGTATCTAGAGAGTCATAGCTTAGTTAGGTAATGGTCACTTCACGAGGATTATCGTCGTTGCTTGGTTGGGCTACTGTCACTGACTAGGATGATTCGCGCCATAGCTTAATCGAACTGCGGTCACCGACTAGTAGGATTATCGTCATAGCTTTGTTGGGCTGCGGTCACTGACAAGGAGGATTATCGTCATAGCTTTGTTGGGCTGCGGTCACTGACAAGGAGGATTATTGTCATAGCTTTGTTGGGCTGCGGTCACTGACTAGTAGGATTATTGTCATAGCTTAGTCAAGCTGCGGTCACTGACTAGAAGGATTATAACAGATATACACTTACGGGGAAATACGAATTCGGCCCCGCCTATCTTTCAGTACTTTGTCGGCCCCGTTAATAATACTAATTTGACCTCATAGTCCGTACAAATTCAGCCCTATGAACCAATCAAAAACTTTCCTTTTAGTCTTACACAGACTTAGGATCGTGTGTTGCCTTAGATTAGGTTAGGCTTGTTTAAGTTATGATCGAATTTTGTCATAGGTTAGGTAATGTTTGTTGTTCAGTTTGATAAAACATTTACAACCACTCCTAAACGGAGCGCCACAACAGCCGGGGCCGAGTTGGTACACCAACACACCTCGTTTCCAGCTCCCAAGAAAGAATTCGTGGGTCACCTGTAACATGGGATTAACACTATCTTTTTAAACGCAGGTCATAAACCGTCTAAGCGACTCAACTTTAATGCACTTGAATAGAAAAATTTATCTAACTTCCCTTATAGTACAGAAGTATTTTTTAGCAGTGTACCATTATACAATTTTAAGATGATTGAGAATTGTGTTAGTGTTTTATGAAACGTCAAAACTTACATCATAATCATAAAAAATACCAAATATTGAATAATATGGTGGTGGTAGTAGTAGGCGGAACTTAAAATTTTTTTTTTTTTACTAATGCGTCTTACTACCCGTTCGGGCTATAAGCCTTTGTACTAATGGCACTAATGTGTTAGAAATTAGGAAGGTTGCATATAGAGAAAGTGTACCCTCATTTGCTTATAGGAATAGTGAAAAAATCTGTGTTTCAAACCACCCTCAAATCACCCGACCGGAATTGAACTCCGATCTCCTAGTCTTTGGCAGTCTTATTATATTTCGAGAGTGGCTTTTGAGAACATGCGGCCACCGAAGCGGGTAAAGTTCATCTTGATATGTTAAAATAGAAAAGGCCCTATATAATTAGAACGGAAGGTTTTGTTAGCAGGAAATGTGCTTAGGAATGAAGTGTGGCCAGGTCAATTTGCTGCTCTGCAGAAACGTGAGCCAGGCTGTGGTCGTGTAATAATGATACGAGAGGAGTCATATTGGCTCTTGTGAGACGTTTTCAGAGGTCACCTACCTCAGCCCCCGAGTTGGGGAGAAATCAACTTGTATACATGAATTGAAGTTGGGATTCAATGTCACCTGGATACACTCAGAATGTGTGTGTTCCTCGGGGTAAATGCCTTGTAATGTCTTAACTCCCGCCTCCTCTCTCTTTTTAGATTAATTTTTAATGTGCAATATAAATTAATTTTTTGTTGTTGCCAAATATCTCACTGTCCTAGAGCTAGTTTCGTAGTTAAGACTCAATTGTGGCGCTATACCAAATAAAAGATGACACTTACCTAGACCAGAATCGAATGGGCCAGTTTCGCATATGGAATCGGCCCATTCAGTTTTATTCTAGAAGGGTGTCGACTTGTAGTTAGTATTAGTATAGTGCCACAATTGAGGTATACTAGGTGTGACTATTAAACTGTCTCCTAATTTTCTTCTAGACTGGCAGGCACCCCTAACTAAAATTTGAATATAAATAAATTTAGTAATCTGTAGAACACACTGAAAACCTAATTTTTCTCATAAACTGGGGGAAAGTAGGTTAGAAAGTTCATAAAAATAACTTTTCTGCTGCTACTCCTCCCTGCAACCTCTTACACAAATTAAGTTCCACCATTGCTGTAGCCTATAAAATAACAATTTTATTATTTTAGGGTTTAGAATTAATTCTTAACATCATGTCGCTAACTTAGGGGTTTGAACCCCCAATTAAATTCTCCTTACGCTTATATGGGGCTCTGCCGGCATTTTCATTCCCGTACACCAAAATGTCTTACACCCAACGTAGAAGAAACTCGGAAATAAACCTCAACTTCAGAACATCACAAGATGCTACCCAGCGTCGGGGCATGAATAAATAATCTCTTACCACCTACCCTCTCGACATAACATCACATCCTGCATTTTTCTCTTTCGCGCCTATCATAGTAACAGTAAGTCAAGTAATAGAATGATTGTTTACAGCCTTACATTAGGCACTGAAATAGTTACAGTAACCATAAATTAGGGACTAAAAAAAATCAAGAATAACTTTAAGCTCGCCACTAAAACGATGTATACTATTTTATGAAGTGCATCAGTAAGCATAACAATACTAGTCTAACATGACTGAGTAGAGTAGATTTAAGGACGTGCACCCTCATTGACGTGGAATAAGAATAATAAAAAAAATTATACAGCTTACTGGGAAAACAACCTTGCACCTTTCCGGGATTCGAATCCCGACCTCCCCATCAACGGCAATCTCGTGCAGTGATATTCTACTGCCTTAGACCGCGTGGTCATCGCTGCGGGTAGTTATTAAAAAAATAGACTAAACCCTTTTTCTTGTGATTTGTGCCTCAAAGTGAACGTTTCGTGTCCTGCATTAAATAGCAATCCTTTTTACGCCAGAATAAAGGACCCAGTCTTTTATAAAGTATTTTGCTTTGAAAGCCAACAATCTGTCGCAAGTCCCCCCTCCACCCCGTTCAACCCAGGAGGTAGACTCCCCATTTGTTCTTCCTATGATTACAATCCTTGTGAAGTTCGAAGGACGATTGAGCGTGAGTTTGGTGGTCCGGAGACGATCCACTTCTCTGGAATCTCTTCAGCCAACAGTCTAATAGGCTAACAACTGCCACTTAAAAAAAAAAAATCTGGCATACATTTATTTGATATCAAATTAAATGTGAAAATGAGGTTCATATAGTTTATCGCTTCCTGTAGACTATCCAACTGATATTAATTATTTTTAATATTTTCAAAAGTCATTGCTTGTGTTATGGATATTTTAAAGTAAAGTTAATAAAAATAAAACCGTTGTATAGGTTTCTTATTACTAACCCTACTCTAGTTCTTCCTTGGTCAAACTATTGAAGCAAGGCCATCTGTCTGCTTAGACGATTACTTTTAATTCAAGTAAAACATGAGTTAAAAAACATGATTAAATAAACTTCCGTCCTAACCAAAACGGTTCGTATTGTGGCTGGGGAGTTTTCACAGTCTACGTCACCGTTCTTCCTCTGCCAGGAATGTCGCAGCCTGGAAGCGTTCTAAATCATATCCAACAAGGCGTGGCAAATCGAGATGTTGCCTCATAGGAAGTGATGGCTTGCGTAATAGTTCTACCCGACGATTTTGATTGTCAATTATTTGACTGACGATTTTAGTTCGTTCTCAAGTTGGCGAGGACGGGATGCCTACAGCTCAATTTTCTTATAAAGGGCATTTTTTTAGAAAACTCAAACATATGCAGCCAAAATTGATAACGTTTTACTATATTACTAGAGTTCTTTCACGGGTATTGATAATATATTTTAAAAGTAATGAATCACCCATTACCCACAGCCGTGTACCTGATTAAGAATTGAATACCGTCCTCTTAGATCTAAGTCAAACCTAGCAATTAGTATTAAATAAAATTGATTTATTGTTTAAAGAATATCTTAAATAACGTTAATGATACTCAAATGGCTGATCTAATTATTTTTTTTAAATTGGTGCAACTAAAACTCGGTTGAGTTTTAGTTGCACCAATTTAACACACACAGCATGATTCAATATTGATTACTTCACACAAGTGGACCTGCAGCATTTACTACTTGCTCGCCATACAGTTGTAGATAATGAATAATTTATACCAAAAGTTTATTAACTGATACGTTTTAAAAGGTGTACAAAACAACTTAATTTAAATGAAGTGGGATTAAAAGTTTAAACATGGTTAAAAGCAAATGGAGGATTAATTAAAAACTAGATTTTGCCTGGGGATAAGGGCCAACATTCCTAGTTCATCCAGTTTGAAAGAATCACAACCTTACCCTTCCGGGTCATTCAAATACGTTAATCTTTAATTTTGTTATTTAATTTGATGAGCTATATAGAAACTTTAGATTTCCGTTGATAAGGGTGTCGGGGTTCCAATCCCCGATTCGTGCTTAGATTAAATCTTAGATAGCCTTAATCTTGAACGTAACTAATAAAAAAATGCAAATAATAATAGGTCTGTGAATTGATAACGCTACACGATTTGACAACGCTGTGTTTCATTATTAGTTTGAGTGCTTGCTAGTGTTCGCCTAAGTTTGTTTTTTTCACCCAGTTTTGCACGTATTGTTATACTGAACTATCATCTGGGTGCTTATCTAAGCCATATCAGATAAGAACAGCGAAAATAACGGAAAGGCTTTTTAATTGATTACATGATTATTATTTTTTACAGAGCTGTACTACAAACTAAAATTGAAAGATCCCACTAAGCAAAATATAGTATCTTAACAATATGTACATAATGTAATGGTTTTCCACTTTAAATAAAACACGTTGTTAAAACAGGAAATAACACAAAACTTACACTTGTGAGTATAAAATCAGTTTTTATACACAACTATTCTCATAACCGCAAAAAGAATAATGACTCTCTCTGTTCAATCCCTCCATTCGGTGTATTATTCTTATATTACTTAAATTTAGCTGATTTATTTCACATTAAGAACAGTAACTATCACACATTAAATTCCCTATACGGTTCAATCTTCGGTCCCGTCACAGATTTATCTGATTGCCCCCTTCCTTCACCTCTGACAAGACATGTATTAATCGCAACTTGTGAATGTGGGGAATGCCAGGCCTCCACCGTGGTTCGGATTCCACGTTAAATTGTAGGTCCTCCATTTCATCTCACAATCACCCTACCATTACACATTAGCATTAAGAGCGTATAGCCCGAACCGGTAGTAAGACGCGGTGCTAATAATAATAACAATAACAATAATAATAATTATTATTATTACTACCTATACGTTCTCCTAATGCTCTCCTCTCCCCCATTCCTTCACGGTCTTGTTGATATGCAGGCCTATTTGAAGTCCAGGGGACACATATTCAATCCTAGGTGGTACCTAAAATAATAAGTTACTCAATTTCCTTATGTTTGAGTTTAGCCTTTAGTGTTAAGGGTGCCGTCTACTTGAAGGGAAAGATCCTCGCACACTCTTGTATTTCATATGGAAAGACAATTACAATACTTACTCACTTATCTTTAAATTTTCTGTTGAGGCTATTTAAAAAATATTATTTTGTTTCTAATTTGACCACAAAACTGCGAGATAACGCGTGAAATGTCGCCAAAAAATAACTAATTGCGTCTTTCAGACACTTATGGCCAGTTTCGCCTCAAGTTTGGCGCTGCACTAAATACAGGATACGAGTTCAGGTAGTTGTTGTCTTGTATTTAGTTTAGCGCTTAATATTTTATTATAAAACTCAAAATGTGATGTTCCTAATCCTATATGCCTATTGAAACCGCGATACCTTTCACCTCAATATGCGTGTGGACCAAATCTTGAAATAACAAACAACTTATTAAATAAAATAACGTGATATTTCTTCAGAGTTGAGGGTAAAATACCCAAACGCCTGTTCTCGCTTTTCCGGCAATATCTTATACAATAAGGTAATTACAGAAGAGTCGTGGGAACGGCCAGAAGGGGTTTTATATTGGACACTGAAAATTATTGTTCTTAGGTTCATATGGTTCAATTGGGCTCGATTCAACATATTGTAGATTGGGATTAAATTAATCTATAAAGAAAAAGATTCCCTTTATTTATCGCTTACGCCTGAGTTTGCGAATCTTGCTTGGTTTAAATGCCAAGTCTTACAAACCATGATGAGCGCCTTTGGTTTATAACTGCACTCCCATTGTTAAAGTTTGAAACTAACTGTGTTTTCACATTTAACCTTATTTTAAGCTTAAATTTATTCAGCTAAAAACACTGATACGGAGTGTAAAATTTGAATTAATATCTTAAGGAATATATGTAATAAATAAAACTTTATATGATTGTTTAAATTTTAACTCCTTTAGCTTATAAACAAACACATTAATTCTGTGATATTAATTAAAATTTTATTACATGTGTATTTTAATCATGGCTTTAAGTTCTAAAGACATAAGTGAACTAAGTTTAGTTGTTAAAATTAGTGTATGCTGTTCATATGTATATATATAAACAGCATACACTATGTATATACATGCATAATGCTTATACTTCATTCACGGTAGCAATTACTCTCTGAAAGGTCTTTTTTCCTACCAATATCCTATTATATAATAGATTTCTGGTAGGGAAAAAGGCCTTTCAGAAAACAAGTTCTATGGTGAACAGACTTTATTTCACAAATATGACAAGTAGCTCGTCGATTTTTGCTTACAGATATTTGAATTTAAAAATATTGATTGCTGAGTTTTAAAAATTCAGCTTATTTGTCCTTAAAGGAATCGGAGATAACTAATTATCAATTTGTATAAGGAATTTTATTAAATAAAAGTTATGTTAATGTTTACATTTAAAAGGAAATGTTAGTATAAGAATTGGATATTCAAATTGGATAAGAGGCCTTATTGGTCCTAGGTTAATACACATTATATGTTATATCATATTATGAGACTCAAAGTAAAGAAATAAAATAGAAAAATATATTCTTGTGATTGGCATATCTTGTGTCGGGCATTGAAATTGTTTAGTTAAAAAAAAACTATAAATATTTTCCTAAATTAAATAAAAGCATGGAACTATAACATATTTCTAAATTTATTGTTAATACAAGATAAAACCCCGCTTAGGTGGCCACATAGTGTAAGGCGCTAGACTAGCAATATACTTCCAATGATTGGGAGATCATGGTTTGATCCCGGTCGGGTGAACTGAGGGTGGCTTTTTTCTAAATGGTTCCTACTCTCCACTCAAATGCCGGTACACTTCCTCTAAATTCAACCTTCCTCGTCTCTAACCTATTAGCTTAGTTAGTACATAAGCGTATAACCCGAATGGGTAGTAGTAATACATGGTGCTTAAAAAATAAATATGTATGGTTTATACAAGATAAAAACATCATGAATATAAAATATTTATAAGATTGATTATAATATTTGTGTGACTAAGGGAAGCATGCATGTCGATGGAACATAGAAAGGGCCTTTTAGAAAATTATTAATCTCTCTAAATTATCCCTTCCTCAACCCTACACCACTAGTGCGAATATATAAATAACACAGACCGACATTACGACACGCTACACCTAAAAAAACTATTCAGTACCGATTTAGCTCATGTTTACTTAGTAGTAGCGTGTGTACAATACATTATCAAGGTTGCTATTATCAAAATTAGTAGCAATCGTGAAAATTTTAGAGTAATTTGACGATAGCTTAGGTCGTGTTTTTTTTTTATAAATGTTTGAGTATGTAGCCTACTCAGTCACATAAGTATGGTAACATATTGACAAGTGAACTTCTTCCACAATAGAACGATTTTCTTAGGCCTATTTTCTCTCATTTTATTCATAAACTTAAAAAAATATCGCGTTATGTTTCAATATTTCCATTATTCTTTAAATTTATATCGACACAGAACATTTTCTAAAGTTAATTTTATTTTTATGCTAACATTGATGATCTAATATTATTTACAAAACAACGATGAAAGCTCACAGCTCACGTGGTAACTACTGCGTTAGTTAATTCCCAATAGTTGCAGTCATATTTTCAGAACAAATTTCCTTACAGAATGAAATATAAAGATTTATTTAATAGATTTGATTTGCAATTTTATTGACATTTGATACACATATTTTAGCCCCTAATCAATATAAGCTAGTAGCAAACGTGTCTGAATGTGATGTACACTCCCTTTATACAAAAATATAGTAGTTTTACCTTGACGAATTACTCAACGGAGTGGCTTGTAAGTTAAGGCCATAGCATAATCCGTCAAGGTTAGTACCACCTTTTAGGGTAAACAAAGTGTATGTTTTGAAAAGAAAAAAAACTGGACCAAATTCAAATACTGTACAGATTAATGGAGGTAAATGACCCATCTTTGTTCTAGGACATTATGCAACAACCACTCTCAGTCCGATAGTTAATAATAGCGACAAAATCAATTCCACGGCTTCTCATTTTCACCGGGAATATAACTCGGTAAACCCTTGGATCACGTGACTGGGTTAACTTTCCCTCTCCACCCTCTATTTCCCTTCCCTTCACACATGACGGAAGTTCGACTACAAACGGGTCAACAATCGTGCCAAGCGAGCACTTTATGAAACTTCCTTGTCGAGAAATACTGGGGAGGTTCTTGGTTTCTATTTAGCGCGCTGTGATTCGTACAAGTCAATAATGTAATGTTAATTTGGATGCTAAGAAACGGCCACAAAATGTTCCTTTAAAAACGGATCATCAAATTTCCCAAATATTATCTACGCGTTAGTTGTAAAACCTCATTTTGCATCGGCTAGGAAATTTTATGCGGGGACTGCATTACACTGTACGTGTGACCTCGTCACAGAGCGGTAGCGTGACGTAGACCATGCTCGCGCCTCTTGCGACGTTGCCAGATGTTGCCAGGGTACTCGGCGCGACGTTGGTCCACTCTCTGAGGTATGGAGATTGTCGTATAGTTTACCTATGATGGATTTAGCGTTTACTCTATAAATACAGCATCTTAACTACGTTCTAATCAATACAACCTTATACATAACATATTACCTTAAACAATACACCTAGTACCAGGACCAGCTAGTACACCGATACTACATTAGTTTAGGCACCTGCAGCTGGGATCCAACAATACCTCTACTGTGTCCGTCTTCCGTGACAATTCTCACAAGAATCAGTTGTCGGGTTATCGCTATGCTACACATTGTGCTGATTAGAATTTGAGACTATTGCGAAACCCAGGTTCATTTTTTGCTGCAGTAACTTACTTAAAGAATTCAAATAAAAGTGCTTTTTCAATATATCCTTGATATGCGAAGTAGGGAGCGCCTGGAATATCCGAGGCTATCCACTTTTCACAAGAGGAACTCAGATTTAATACTTCTCAGAATTCGATGTTAACTATGAAGTATGTGTATTTAAGCGTAAAACATGAACAATAATATTCTTTTTTCAACATTAAAATCTAAGTAAAAGACCTTTGTAACATAGTATTGTGATGTACCAAACCTCCGCCCCTCCTCCCCCTGTAACACTATATATACATTACATTACCCCCTTCCCCTCTTTTAAATGGCATTACGTGCTTTATGGATCACCCAATATTGTGCAGTCTGGAAATATCGTAGTTTGTTTGAATACAGAGGTACCGGCGAGGTGAGACTTTTTTGAGTTGCATCTTGGAAGCCGAGATTTGATCTCCCGTAGGCTTAGCAAATATTTAGTCTGAATACACCCTTACTTGTGTGAAAAACCAACTAAGACCTGATTAACCGAAGCCAGCACCTTAGCCCACGTGCCCACCGATGCAGGTTTCCGGTATATTACGCTGGTTGATGGTACTTCCCTCTACCCATCCTTTTCATCCAAATATTCTTTTCATTTTTATTGTCTTGTGTTTGAATTCTTCTACTTCGAAGGACCTTTTATGAAATACAAACCTTTTTGGGGTCAACATAGATAGCCCCTTTTATAAAATATGAATTTTTTGAGGGGGTTAACATAGATTACGCCTTTTATAAAATACAAACTTTTATTCATGGTCGACATAGATAACATTTTACTATATTATTTGTATTAATTTAAAGGTATTGGTTGAGACGATATTTTAAAAGGAACTGTTGCGAAGTTAACATGACTTCGTCGAATGAATATAATTATGATCAAAAGTGGCTACGGTGACCAAAGACTTTTCTGTCGCTGTTAAGTATTGTCATAAGGTGTTTAATTCTATTGTTTATTGTTGCTAGGGTGGATACTACACCAAAGGACATCGGAGGGTCCCCCCACCGCCACCTCCCGAGTTTCACCCCCCAAAGCCCCCATCCTTGGTCCCATGACATTCTCGAAAGATAGGGTTGTAGGTGACCCCCCCTACCCCCTTGTAAATTAAGTTTTTGAGTGAACAAACGTTATGACCACCCCTGCCTCCTGAAATCCCTTCCTAACCCCCCACTCTCCCAATTTGAAGCTGACCGCTGACCATATCTTTCTCATTTTAAAAGACACGCTTAAATATTTTTTTCAAATCTTTCCTTAATCACCGCAGAGTATATTATTTAAGGTATAACAATAAAATTGTTAAATATACTAAATCACTAATCGCTTAAGACTAAAAACTTAATCACTCCTTATACATACATTAAAACACTAATTATCCTTACTCATCTTAGAGGAATAAGGACCTAAGGCAAATAAAATAATATGCAATTAAACATATATCATAAGTTTATGGTATCAATCCTAGTGTGTAGGAAAAGAAGGTGCAACCAAAAAAACCTTCCCCTCCCTAATTTCCTCTTCCTCCCACCCCCTCACCCTGAAAGTAATTTTTGAAGCTCAATAGATGTATTGTAACTATGATAGGCGGGAAACTGATAAAGACACAATCGTGCTTGCAAGAGGAAAGGGGGTAGCTGCGAGCACAGAAACATTTTGGGGCCCAAGATACCGAGTAGCATCCTAAAGAGAAAGTTATCAAGCTAACTAAAGAATTTGTTAGAAGATGAAACCTTCTTAAAAACTCATTTCTTACTGCTAAAATTGACGGACTAGAGAATATTCAACACGCGGACCCCGAGCACGCTCTGCGCGGCCCGCCACATCAAATGGAACTAATTCTAATCACAGAAATAAACAACAAATTGGGCCAAGTGAGCTGACTTAATATGTTTGCTAATTTCTTCTCTATTAAATTTCCGGAAGTGGAAGTATAGTTCTACTTGTATGATTTATTTATGAGTGTTTGTATTTGTCTACATCTACACTAATAATATAATATTATAAAGAGGAAAGATTTGATTTTTTGTTTTTTTGTTTGTAATGGATAAACTCGAAAACTACTGGACCGATTTAAAAAATTCTTTCACCAATATAAAGATACATTATCAGCGATTAACATAAGCTATATTTTATTTTGAAAATTTAATTTATTCCTCATAAAAATGTCGATAGTTTTACAAAAGATATAAAAAAATTGCCTAAAAATATGCTTTCTCCGCGTGCCCTGCAAAAATTATTGGTATTACATAAAACATACTATACATATTGAACGTTCTCACTAATGTGAACAAAAAAGTCCGCGAGACAATATATGTAATTATTATAGTTATGTTACAATAAAGGTTTTTTGTTGAAATTAGTCAACTAAAACACGCATACGAACAAAAAGTGATTATATCTATATCATTATATGAATCATTATCCAAATCAATTATTTAATCAAAACCTTTGTCTTCCGTCATCGGCAGGCCAGTCTACTGCAAGAGCGTTGTGTTAGACCACGCAACCACTGAAGCGGGTGTGATGGGTAGCTAGTTAGAAATAAATAACTATTCGTTCATGTTTTTACTATAGTTGCGCATTAGCTCTTATAAATATATATCTATCAGATATGGCCCTCGCCAATTCACCAAGAACCTACATGGCCGAGTAACTGTTAGACGTTCCTGGAATAGATTGTCACATCTAGTGCCTTTTAGCTTAGACAGAAAACTTGAGTAGTTTTGTTTTGCTTAAAATATTATTTCAGATATACACGAGTAAGCTTTTACTATAAAGGACCTTTTGAAAAGCTTTTTTCCTATCAAAAGCTTCAGAAGCCTATTTACTATGTAATAATATTCTGGTAGAGAAATGGCCTTCTAGAATGTCTTTCCCCATCAAAATCCTACTCCAGATCCTGTCCTGGGCCTCGGCGGAAACCAGATTTTTTATCAGGCGTGAAACTGGTCTAAATTCATAAGAACAGTAGAATCAGTGGAAGTCCATCTTTAGCAAAGTAGAAATAAGTGCAGGCTGCGTTCATTTATCACTTTCTCTTATTTCTTTTCAGTTGTGGGGCGACGGCTGCGGTTAATGGGGCGTTAGGGAGGTGTAAACTTTAGTGGTTCTCAACCTTTATGGAGCTGTGGCTCACCGAGATTTGCCCAAGGTCCGCCGCAACAAGGGGTAGTGTAGTGGCTTCCCTGTAACGCGTAAACGCACACGACAAGGCAGCTTTTTGGGCGGTAGAATGGGGCCATTTAGATTAGTCCAAATGAGAAACTTAATTTCTTTAAGTGCTCATTAAAAACATGATAAATTGTGTTTGAATTGCGGCCCACGCATCTGGCATCATAGAGTTTTTGATCGTATTCTTATACACCTAATTTACAAGCTGTTGACCCAGATATGCTAGGCCTATTTTATTTTCTGTATTCAGTGTTAAAATAATTAGGGTCATGGTTTGTTTTAGAAATATTAATTTCAAAAAGCACTTTAGTTTTCAACAAAAAATAGTTAAAAAGTTCAAAATAATTCAAAAGTTTAAGAACAATATTAGTAAAATCTAAAATAAGACTACAAAATTATTTCTCTCGATTGCAAGGCCTAGTTATAAATGTTCGGTTTTTAAAATACACTATTTGTAAATGTTTTTATTTCTCATTAGTATTTTTAAAACTTATACAGGATTTATAAAACAAATTATACGATTTTATATTTGATTCCATACACGTAGGGGATTTCTTGTGAGTTTTTTTAATCACTCTATCAACATCAGATCACACTTTAGATTGGGCGAATTTTATCTAAAATTTTAAAAGGTATAAACTGACGATTAATTAACTGAGATGAGGTAAATCTGATAAACACTTTGTGTTATCAGGTTTTTACGGTAAGCTTATTAAACGTGACCTTGACCTTTCCTTGACACGGTTTGATTGTATCAGATTGTGGTTTTGCTTGCGATGGAAAATGGTGACCTATAACGGTTAGTGTTTTTTTTATTAATTTGTGGCATTCCATCCTCATAAAAATATTTGTGCATTTATTCGTAATTTCCATATTTTTCTCTATGTCGTTGTGGAATACACTGAGGAATTGGATATTTAATTCATACATTAACCGCGCCTTTAAGCTTTTAGAAAACATACAAATACTATCGTAAATAGACAATATATGCAAAAAGTAAGAACTCATATATAAAACCCATTGGCGTTATAGATAAATCCATAGGAATATCTCTAGTAACTTTAGGACTGACAAAATTTTTCAGCCAGTGAATAAAAAAAATGCTTAAGCGTTGTGTAGCCTAAATTTGTATGTAAAACATTTAAATTGGCCGTTATTTACAAATACTGATTTATAAAATACTTTAAAGATTTTACAATCTAAACCATAATACCTATGATACGAATAACTAGGAACAGAAGGTTCGCTTTCTTCTTCAATACGGAGGATTGTAATAGGACCCACTATTAGCGGCAAAGTTATTATTACAAGACTCTTAAGGTGGGGATGTAGGGAACGCGAGAAAAGGCCAATGTGTGTTTAGTGTTATTCACATGGTGATATCAACAGTTGTTCAATATCTGTCGTGGGTAAACGGCATTAGATGAGAAACTTTTTAAACGAAGAGAAAAAGTTGTCATTAAATTCCAGGATACCCTTGACAGATATTCAACAACTGTTGAGGTCCCCTTGTGCAGAAAATTAAACTCTGTTTCTACTGGAGAACTATTTTATTTATTGTGAAACACAC
>CABFOV010000136.1:32699-58943 GCA_902141375.1 Timema poppense
ATAAAGAGAGAGATAGACACTAGGGTAGAAGAAGAAACACCATTAAGGAAAAAACTCCCTCAGTACATCCTACCGGAATTCTAACTCCAAACTCTTTCACTTGGGATCCAGACAAAATAAGATGGACGCCTGTACCCACGTGTCCAAAAGTAGGGATAAAGCTAAGCTCAATCTTTGGGGTAAAGGTGGGGTGGATATTTAGGGGCTGTGCACTCGCACTTGCCTAGAGACATGATTGAAAAATCAGTTAATAATTATAATATGTGGAAAATACAACAGTGCCCCCGGTCAAGATTTGATCTTGAATTTACCGTTCCCGGCAATCTGGTTTGACGCGAACTAATTCTCCTTATTATGATACCTCTGTGTTGAATACCTCAGGTTCGAATGGTTACAGGGGTTGACCAAACCTACGTAGTCTGGCTCGGACATACCCACACATCTTCCTCCTCCCACTTGCCTCCCTTCATTACTGACCTTGTGTTTGTGGAGGGTTCACCTCACCACCATCCCCACTTCACCCATCCCCCCTCCATCCAACCAGAACTCTCAATAAACAGGTGAACGACTTGTTTACATTTCGACATGGTCCAATGACCTGAGGCATCCATGGATATATTAGACCAGTCAAAACAATATCTAAATAAGATAAATAATTTATAGGGGCAGTTCGTGCAGTAATAATGAATACATTTATGAACGTAGACCTATAGCCCAATTTCTATAGGAAGTACCGTCCTTATCTGATATAAAAGTTTGCAGATCTATTTTCACCTATTCATTCATACATCAGTTTATGTAATCTCTAGCTTCCACTTTAGATATTAGTGTTATTTTTAAGTAATAATAATAGTAATAACATATAAGATAACATGTTATAAATTTTAGCAACAAAAGAGTTTTTTCTTATAAAAATTGGTCTGTATATAAATTCGTATTGCTTTGCATGCGTAATTCTTGGCTCCGAGGGGTATATGGCATTTTTTTTCGAATCTTTTCCTCACTAACCAAATCCAAGTAACGAGCGATAAAACATATATGTCAGCATAGCAAGTAAACAACAGAACATTATATTTGTAAATATATAAATGTTAATTGTACAAAGTGTTTTATATTGTAGTCGTGTGTATGAAATGCTCTTGCTACTTAGGTTGGAAATATTTAATCCATTTTGTGACTTATGTTTATGCTAAATGTTTTCGTTTATTATGTTTGTCGCGTTTTACTATCGGTTCTGAGGCGGGGTGGATTGGGCACGTTTTATGTGGGCAATTGTTGGACTGGTCTAAGTAGATTCAATCAGGAGTTGTAAACAGGTGTATTGAGCATTGGGCATTAGGCACCGTCGCTTCAACTGGAAAGAAATGTAAACTGGTGGATTGGACACTTCTTAGTATAATCCAGCAGACCACAGCTCCAGAATAAGCCGCAATCCAACTAAACGTCAGATACTCCGTAAAATATGTGCGAGGTAAAATTATTTCTTAGTGAGAGAAGGGGTCAGGTTATAGGGCCCCTACACGATCAGTCTGTCAGTATTAATTATTACTTTATTAATACTGGCAGTCCGACTGATCATGGAGGGGCCCTATTAGGCTAGTAAGTACATTCAACGGTAAGTAGCAGTGCCCAACCCACTTGGAAGGGGGGAGGGAAATATGTTGGTGGGGGCGTGTTCGGGTTTCTCCAAGTGTTCGGGTTTCTCCACGAAGCTGATTTAATCCCCTTTTCGATAAAGGTCACTTAATTCTATGGTCGAGTTCCTCCACTTGTTGGGTTGGGTCGGGGGAGTGATCTAATTACTTCACTTTGGTGTTGGGGTGGTGGAAAGAAGGGGTGGAGGGTTGAGTTCCTTCACTACACCTGAAGGAATGGATTATAAGTATAGTGGGTTAATTTCTACATATACTTATGGTTCTTAACCAACTTAACTTAAACTTTCATGCGTTAACGAATTTCGTTCTTATTTAATTTTGTGATTTACTGTGTGAAGATCCCCTCCTTGAGGTGTCGTGAAGGAACTCGACATCCTCGGTTGGTGGTAGTCTCGGATCACTAGCGGTGCCCGGTACCTACGTTCGGGCTACCCTCATATTTACACTAATGTGAAAGCTAGAATTTATAGGACATTTATTCGCATATGTGTGGGGGGAATGGAAAACCATTTCGGAAAAACATACTCACTACACCCAAGCCGGGATTCGAACCCCATTTTCCTCGTCACTGACAATCCAGTAGACCGTGTGACCACTGATGTGGGTGCGTTGAATTTTGATAGGTTTATGATAAGAAAATTCATGTTAAACTTCCAAATCTCTATTCATTTATATTATATTGGTGATGGTAAGAGAACCCCGGCCATCTTCGAGATAATTGATCTTCATAGACTTGTTGTATCCCAAATGGCTCTAAATTTACTCTTAACGGGGTACTTAAACATGCGGAACGCTAAATTGACAGGTCGACCAGATGTATGCTGATATTTCCTAAAAAATAAAACAAGGACAAAATTAAAATAATGAACAACACTTTGGGTTGCATTTCGTAAATTATATCTGAAAGATAACGGGTTGGTGTACTTGAACATACAATACAAAATATATATATACTCCTAGGGCACAGACAAGGATATAACAGATACCCAGCCTTACGGGAGTTTTGTTGCGCTCCCCGAGTCAGGTANTAGGGGAATGTTTAGTACGTTACTCTTAAAGGGTGGTCTGTGTGTTTTCAGTTAATCACCCTGGGCGACCAGTGTTTCGCACATCCGAGTAGGGCTATAGACCGTTGGTCGAATCCCCCCCGGGGTTGGCCCTGCGTGGATGCGGATGACCGCAATATTAGCAAGGCGGATAAAAAGTTAATAGAAATACAAGTGCTGGTTGTGTATAAAGACTTCGGACATAGCCACAAACAACTAATTTTGTTTTTTATTCTTGTCTTATTTTGTAACAAAATTTCTAAATATATCAACATAAAAAATATGTTTTCCTCAAGTAATACATATTTACTTTGCCTGGAAATGTGCGCGCGCACTTGCTTAGGAGAAATAATTGCTAAACAAAATAAATAATACAGCATGTGTTTGGATTTAGGAGTATTATTTATATTTTATAATATAACCCTCACTTGTTAGAATGATCGAATACAATTATATGACTATTAATCTTATGGATTATATTTAAGTTACAGTAAAATTATTCTGCTATAAATTAATGATCCAGGGTTTGTGATTGCAATTACATATTACATTATTCGCCAGCGCTGATATACAGCTACGTTTACGGATGCTGTTTCGGTAATTTGCTCAGGTCTCTCTGCACGTAGTCCCCAAACCCCCGAACGAGAGCGCTTGTGATTAAGAGTTCTTTATAAGTGTGGCCCTGGGAGATAGTAACTTTTACTCGGGCTAAGCGCCTGTAAACACAATAGTAATATAATCAGATAACTTAATTCAGTCGTTAGCTCGTTTGTCTACTGAGCCAACTGTATAGAGTACGATTTTCATTGCTCCTTTCATATTATTGAATTAACGACATTGGAACCGGGTATAGTGTTTGTTCTAGAGTTAGGTTTGTGTGCAATATGTGTGCTGATATAACGAGTCGGTTTGGAAAAGGTATCGTTAAATACAACTTCCTTCACCCACACAAAAATATAACAATTTACAGATTGGTTCGGAACTTGCCATTTTGTTTGTGCCCTGCTCATTCGCTTATCTTTCCGCCCCTCGCGAAACAAAATGCGAGTGTCCTGCGACGCCCGAAGCGCTTCATTATCGTTATCGCACCCGCTAATTTGCCGTCGAGCTCAACAGCCGCGCACCCCGCCGGATGTGATGGTTCGCTTGTAAACTGTTATTCTGCACGATGGACTGCCAATTATTACCCGTCAGCTGATCATGATCGATCAGACACCCGCGCTTTCTGCCAACATCCGTTAAAACTCGTGTTAACTCTCGCTGGTTAATTATTCCTGCGAGGATATAGATGAGCTAATCTGAATTTTCATAATTAGTGGCATGTATTTCGAAACTTTATTTATATGACGACTGTGTCATCTATAAATAACCCAGGGTATGTAGTTATTTTATATACACACACAAACACACACCCTACTATAAAGTCACACTGCTGACTCACTCATTGGCATTAATGTTTACCCACTTCCAGATGAGCTAGAAACTTGGGATTTGGCAAACTTATAGCTTCTAGCCTATAACCGACGAGAAAATTCCAAAAGTAAAAAAAAAAGTTAAACCCCCGAAAAAAACTCAAAATAGTGGATTAACTTTAAAGTCGGTGCGGAACTTTCTTAAGAGGTTTCTTGTGGCTAAACGCTAAGACCTATCGAAAAAAGCTTTGGAATTAAATTAGCTTACATCCTCATTGGGAGTTTGGGGGCGTAGTCCCTAATGACCAAAGCAAGTCTGTTTATAAAATCCCATTGCAACATAAAGTAGATATTTTATAATTAGCACGGTATTTTCTTGGCATATTAGCCCGGAAAAGTTGTCTCTTTCAGTTCATTGTTTGTTGTTACGAGTGAGGGGAGGTCGGGCGTTGAACCAGAGAGAGTGAAACATAGGGGGCCTTCCTTAAATTACGTAAGGCTTTTTTCTTTACATGTTTTTGACCTCTCTACCCACAAACCCTGAGCGGTAGGGTTATTAAGATTTTCCGTCACCATCTCCAGCCCACTCACTATCTTTCGTAATTTTTTACGATTAAAAAATTAGATTTTATTCAAGCGTTTGATTATTTTTAGACATTGGACCGTTCCCCCCTCCCTACCTACTTACCTACCTTTCCCCCAAAACCCCTCCCCCTCGTTAGAAAACGCAAGAAAATACTAGAACCTTACCCCCTCTCCACCCACCCTCCCTAAACATCATTGACGTAATTTAAGAATGGTCTCTAGCGACACTAACTTAAACCTGATATAAAACAAAATGGTAATTTTTTTAGATCGAAAGAAGCATAAAAAATTAGCTTTTAGTCATATTTGGTAAAAGAGCATACAAATAATTAAAAAAATAACACTCTGATGCCCGCGTGGTATAACGCTCTACTTTCGTGTTAGACTAGACTGGCAAAGATAAGGAAGGAGATCGGGGTTCGATCCCAGTCGGGTGCACTGAGGTTTTTTTCCTAAATGGTTTTCCACTCTCTCTCTCTCTCTCTCTCCTCCCTCCCTCCCACGCAAATGTGGATGAACTTCCTCTCAATTAAACCTTCCTAATCCTTAACCCATTAGTGTAATTAGTATATAGGCGTAGATTACTAAACCCTTCCTTCACCTCTGACAAGACATCTTGTTAATGTGAGGAATGCCAGTCCTCCACCGTGGTTCGGATTCCATGTTAAACTGTAGGTCCTCCATTTCATCTCACAATCACCCTACCATTACACATTATCGTAAGTGCGTATAACCCGAACGGGTAGTAAGACGCGGTGCTAATAATAATAATAATAATATATAGGCGTATAGCCCGAACGGGTGGTAAGACCCGGTGCTAATAAAAACTTGCACGGTTGATACATTGGTATTCACTTTTGGCTTTGATCCGGAATTCCGAGGTTTGATCTCACTGTGCACTGCGAGTGATTCCATAAATGGTCTTTCATTATCTGAATTAAATGATTATTAATACCTTTCCTTAATATTCACCTTCATCACGTTCTATCATTGTATATCGTTGGCCACTTGAACAAGTATTCAGACGCTTATCTAAAAAAAACTGAGTGTTTTTGGTAAAGGGAGGGGCCATGGAAGGTCTCCCTGTCCAACTTAAAACAGTACTAAAATCTGTGTTATACCTTATCCGCGTATTTAAGAACCTTTTGAAAAGTATTTAAAAAACACTTAGCCAACATATGTCAAAATTGACACCCTTAGTTAAACGCGAGAGTTGCAAATAACATCCCAGGACTTGTAAATGCATCGTGATTG
This sequence comes from Timema poppense, assembly GCA_902141375.1. Lineage (NCBI taxonomy): Eukaryota > Metazoa > Arthropoda > Insecta > Phasmatodea > Timematidae > Timema > Timema poppense. The sequence goes on from CABFOV010000136.1 coordinate 38,652, forward strand.
ACTAAGAACGCAGCAGTGATTCCTTTTAATTCGGTACATGTTTGGTTACATTTCACGTTCAAGTGTCGACAAATGTTATCAGATGACTTTGACTCTAGATAGACAGTGCACAGTTCAAGGTTATATCATCATGTTTATTAAACTAGGTCTGTTATAAAAACTTTTTTTCTCAATGTTTATACACTTAACGTGTATGTAATAACTAAAACCCTTATTTTTGAAAGAGTGGGTTGTAGATTTACGTTTTAATACTTCTTTTAGTTAAAACGATGTGTCTTTTATTTGGAACTAAACGATTCCTATAAACCTTGTTGAACAGATATACTTTGTTTGGAAACCTCTTGTGTATGTGATTAAAGTGAGTTTTGAAACTTGAAAAAGTGATGTTACAACCATACCTTGTAAATTAAAAGTAGATGGAAACTTTGTAAATATTGATAAATTTGAATATAATTAATATTACAATTACTTCAGAGCCAACCCACATATAAATATATGCATTGATTTTTGTAGAAATTCCTTTTTCAACGGACTTATTTTAAAAATCAATGTAGGCCTATAGTTTGGTTCTGATATGCATAGGTATGCGCAGGTTGTGGCTGATGGGGGGTTCCAGTTTGAAAATGAAGGGGATGGGATCAACCTCCTGCACCCCCCTCCCCCCGCTCTGAGAATTTATTTGAATTAAATTTTTTTAAACAATTATGTTAAATTAAGAAAAGGATTCATTCTTTGAAAACACCCATTATAAATTACATTGTCAACCACCGTCTGAAGGGTACAATTTTTAAACTCGTCATTAATGTCATCTAAGCTCATATCCACAGCCAGTCTTTGTTCGATGAATGGGACCATGAGGTGTCGTAGCAAGATCTTAAGCTTGCCTGCCACTCACTCACTACCTGTGAAATATCGATCGACGCTGTTTTTAAGAATAATTAGGTACGTGTTTCTTTTGTCATTTTTATTTTATTTGCTAGAGCACCCCAGGCACCCACGTTGCGCACGCCTATGCTGATATGAACTCTTAAACATTTGAATCTTTTTAGGCATATTATATCTTAAAAACGCTGCAAGAAGGGTTACAATAGGGCCTTGTTACAGATGCTACTTTATTAGAACCATAGCGTACAACCCGAACGGTTATTATGACGTGGTGATAAAAAAAATCATGCATTAAATCATTTGTTCTGCAACTATGATTTCTGACATTATCATGGCCGATGAATAAATACACATAGTAAAGTTATATTATTTTGTCAATAGTGAGAACAAAAAAATAATTCACTTGTTCTAAATCTACCTTCCAACTGTAATTCCCCTTTCCTTCATATTATATGATTTGGCACACATACCACAAAAAGCAAACTTATTAAAAAACAAAGTTTTATTTAAAATATATGTATTAATCACTTTAATCTGTTTGTAATGGAATCAAATATTTGTAGAACATAGTAGCACTATTTTAAAAAAAAAGTGCAACGTAAGAGTCTGGCTGGTAGTTAATGGGATTTTCTATCCTTAAAATAAATATTACTGTAGATATTTTTTTTAAAGTCGCTTAATCTGGCCATTACTATCGTAAAACTTACAATTAATTTTTTTCAAATAAAGTATGTTGAAAAGTGCAAGCTAAAATGTCCAGTCCAATTGCGTATTTAAACGCCGAACTCGCTGTTTTTTCGAGCAAGGAAAGCCTGAGTAATCTGACCACAATGTCTTCCGGCAGGGGTAGCCAACGCAGAGCTTGGCTTCTATTCTATTAGTAAGGGGCCCACATGCCCTTTTCAGACTGACAGATTGTTTTTTTAGCAAAGACTAGTTTTACACTTTGATGGCAATTTTTTTTATCTACTTGATATTTATTGTGTACTTTCAGAAGCGATTGATCACCTCTACAGACCACTTAAGATCTAACTTAGGGTTAGATTAAATACAACCTCCAGACCCATGGCTGTGAAATTGGAAACCCCAATTTCACCAAAATAAACTTCTTACATATGCCGAGAATCCAACTGGGACCATTAGCTCAATAGGAGCGAAGGCTGTATAGCATTTTCAGGGCCAGATTTTAAATTAAGGTTATTGATATTCATACCCTTTATTGTTAGTATATCCAATGCACAAGCGCATTTCTCTGACACCTGCTTCAGTGGCCGTATAGTCTAAGGCGTCACTTTCGCAATAGACTAGACTTCCGATGACAGAGAGCTCGGGGTTCGAATCCTGATTGGGTTTATTAGGTGGTTTTCCAAAAACAATTTTATACTCTTCCTCTATGCAAATTCGGGCAAACTTTCTCTAATTTCAACCTTCCTCATACCTAACTCATAGCGAAACTGATAAATATGTTATAGCCTGAACAGGTAGTAAGGCCGGGCGTTAAAAAAAATCCCTGAAAACTCGAGTGGAAAAGTCATACCCAGTGGAGTTTGCTTGACATGATTGAACTAAGTATTTCTTAGTCCTAGTGAATCGGGCGTGCCAATCACTCGCTTAACCCTGTCGGTCGACCTAAAGTTATATAAATAATTCTTGTATTTCATATGTCCAAAGTTGTTGGATTCGTTCGTGCGAGTGCGGACTCTTTTGGTTTAGGCCACTCTTTATGTGGGTTCCTTTATTTCCTGGCGCGCGGTCAAGTGGTGCGCTGTTTGAGAGGTAGTCCGGCCCCGTTTGACCTGTTTAGTTGGAGCCCGGGTCTTCCTGGCTGAATGCGACACATGTTGCTCTGTAACCTCTTGTCGGACATAGGCGTATCTTCTGCCGATGCCTGAATTCATGGTCCGAATCTTCCGTAAGGTAAGCACGAGAACAAATTAAATTCGATACCGATACTCATACCATGATCTACACTTTAAAGTATCGGGCCGTCGGATTTTTCTGGATGTACCTAAGAAAATAAGTAAAGGATTTGTAAAAAAAAGTAATAAAACTACAATTATTTAAATAAATGCACATCATCTGCTTCCTGTCTTATTAATAAATGCACCTCTTCTGCTTCCTGTCTTATTAATAAACGCACCTCTTCTTCTTCCTGTCTTATTAATAAATGCACCTCTTCTGCTTCCTCACTTGTTAATAACTGCACCTCTACTGCTTCCTGTCTTATTAATAAATGCACCTCTTCTGCTGCCTGTATTATTAATAAATTCACCTCTTCTGCTTCCTGACTTATTAATAAATAACAGTTTGATACTTTGCTCAGATGGTAGGATGACTGTCACGGGACTAATATGGGCCAAGGTTCGATTCTAGGCATTGCTGAAAAATAAACTTCTATTAAAATTGCTCTCGCTCCTCTCTTTCACCTAGATGAATTGGTAGTTGGGAGGATGAGTGTTACGACTGTTCTAAATTTAGGTTGGCGTTTATGTCCTGTACCTTTCAGTGACAGAAGAAACGTTACCAAAAATAGTTCCGTGTGATTCTTCCTCGCAAATGTGTTGTAGCGATGACAAGAAAAGTAAATTGACTGGTTAAAGTGACAAAACATTTGTGAGCGGCTCACTTGGTTCAAAAAGAGCAAGTTATATAGCCTACCCCAATAAAAATGTTTGTTCATAGTTGTATCAACATAAGTACCTTTTTATAGTTCATGAATCTTGCCATAAGGTGACCAGTCTTTTATTTTTCTAGTCACCGCGTCCTGTTAAGGTTATACGCATACATGATAATTACTCTAATGAGGTAGGGATGAGGAAGGTGGCATTTTAGAGGTAACCTAGCCATATTTTCTTGGGAGGAGAGTGGGAAACCATTTACGAAAAAAACCCTCAAAAGACCCGACCGGTATTCGAACCTTGATCTCCCCCTCTTCATCTCCCCCTCTTCAGCAGGCCCGTCGTTCACGAAAGTGAATGCCTTAGATCATTTGGCCACTGAAGCGAGTGGCAAAGTCTTAATTACTCTTAATGTAGTTTAGACTACCAGTGACTGAGAAATTGAGATCAAAATGCCGGAAGAATGCACTAGGGGCGATTTTCCCATCATCTACCCATGCTAATGCATGGTGGCTACAACCAGGGGAAACCTGGAAAAGTCAGGGAAATGTCAGAGAATTTAACTAAAAATAAGGAAAAGCCAGGGAATTAAAAAATATGTCTAAAATTTCCCATTAATTTCGCAACTAAACACTAAAACAAAAGTTGATAATACCTAAATAAAATAACTGATAAAACCGTATATTCTGAAAATTCAAAAATTACACCTGGACATGGGAATCGAACCTGGGACCTTTGGCTTAGTTTGATTCCCGTGTCAAGGTGTCATTTTTCAATTTTCAGAATATGGCATCTATATGGAGAATTCCTCACCAAACAGCATAAATTATAGCTTCGGCAATTTGATTCTTAGAACCGTATATCTTTAGTTGATACAATTTTTTTTAATATGGGATCAATAAAAACAGTCATCATCCACCATTAAAACTGGAAAAAAAGTAGTCAGGAAAAATTGAAAAATGTTGCCTAGAAAACCTGGAAAAGTCAGGGAATTTTATAAAATGTGTTTTGTAGCCACCCTGTAATGAATGTCATAAGGAAAGGAATTATGTTAATAACATATTATTTAAAGTGATTTCGAAAATTTCACTATAGCCTGTGTTTTGTTTAACTTTACTGAAGTACCTATAGACCACTGTTTATCGCTATCTTAAACTATATAACCTACTAGAGAAAGATGAGGGTAAGTTTTTAAGATACTACACCAGTATTAAGTAGGCATATTTGTTTAGAATGATATGATATACTTAGGCCAAAGTTATGGAAAAAAGTGACACTTGCTGGAATCAAACCCTTTCCTTCAGAGTCGCAAGTCATAGTTAAACAGTGACGCTTATTAAAATCAAACCATTTCTTTCATGGTAAAAAGTCGGTAGTAAACCGCTCAGCTGTTTCCCTCACTATAAACTATATAATGCCAATTATTTTGTGTTGGGAGTATTTCGTTAGTAAGCAAGGGCATGTAAATGATGAGGTATAATTGCATAAACAAATATCCAGTCGAATTTTGGACAAGATAAATCTCGTATTTGAAGAAAGTCAAAACGAAAAACTTTTATTTTTGTTTGCAAGTTACCAGAAGCTGGGCTCATTGGAAAATACAATTTGAATCCTTTAGTATACAACTTTATCAACTTATTTATCACTTTACCAGAAGAGTTTGGATAAAGGTATATATTGTTAGATTTGTATGCTCCACGTTTATTTAAAAATACAGCCGATTGGTTCTACCAAATATTTCGTAGGCCTACAATAATTATTTTATTTGTATTAATTTTATTACCCGCTTCGGTGGCGTAGTTGGCTAACGCGCTAGTCGTGTTGAGCTCGACCGCCGAGGATGGGGAGATCGAGGTTCTAATCTCGGTCGGGTGAACTGGGGGTGGTTTTTCCTTAATGTTTTCCACTCTCCCTCCACGCAAATGCGGTTTCACTTCCTCTAATTCAACCTTCCCAATTCCCAATCAATTAGCGTAATTAGTACTTAAAGCGTATAACCCGAACGGATAGTAAGACGCGGTGCTAAATAATAATAATATTAATTTTATCAAATGCAAACTTCCAAATTAATAAAGCAATTCTATAACGAAATATATAATTTTTGAACTTGATCCTTCAATTAGAGGGGATATTGGGGAAGATAAAGATACTCTTCTGAAATATGAATTGGTCTATAAACATATTGCGTGTCGATATTATGCACCGATGTGAACTTGTTGGCATTTATTGTTTCTCCCATTTATGTAGGCTATTCTGTATCTTGAAATACATAATGCTTTCCATTCGACAGTGGGGGTATTGTGTGTGCATTGTGGATACCTCCCACCCCCTTCCTCTCTTCCTACCCCCTCTTTTCCAGAAAGTCCGTAAGCTCTGAGAGCAGCGCTCTCGCATTGTTGGTTGCGGTAACGATCGATAATTACCGACAAATCTACCTAGAAACCCCCCTTCCCGCCCCCCTCCTTATCCTTACCGGTTCGTTCCGCTGCTGCCGTCCACAGCGTTTCAGTATGCTTGCGACGTAGCGGGATTTTCAAACCGGAACTGATAGAGGAATATTTCAAGAAATGAGCCAATTTATCTAATCGAGTATTACCACAAAATAACCCTAGTCTTGTTGGGCAAACTCTATGAAGAAGTTCAGTTCTCCTGCGATATTTAAAATAAGGGTTTTTCTTTTATAAAACGGTTCACCCTGAAATGAATTTAAAAGATACCAACATAAAATAAATAACCTTACCTTTTGAGCTGAAAGTACTAAAACAATATGTGAAAATGTTCTATTATTTCATATTCAACCATGCAAATTGCCGATGCTTTGTGTGTTAAGGGGAAGCTGGGAAGCTAACTCTAACCTTATGCGTATAAGCTAAACAGGTAGTAAGAGGTGGTGTTAAAAATAAATCATCTACCCTCAAATGCAGTTATTTGTTATGGCTACAACATAAAAATGTAAGTTATTTTAACATTTTTTGTATGGCTGATAAGCTTCAGGACAGCATTCATATAAATAGCTCAGTGTGAGTATTTTATACCTTCAGGAATTTCCCTTTTTGTTGATTGTCCTACCGGGCTCGTATTAATTATGAACTTATCTGACAGTTAAGCATTTACTCATCATTGGTCCTGTATTGATACCTAGAGTTTTTGTTTGGCAATCTATTAATTAAAGCCAATTTGCAGAGTTTTTCAAAGTGGAAACTCATTAGTATGGCGGATCAACCTGGTGTTGTTTAAGGTAACTTTGCCAACTTTCAATGAGTACCAAAGTTACCGTCAATGGGTTATATGTTATCCCGTGATTATAAAATCATTCGTATCATCTTGAAAGTTTTATATTTCGGTCGAACGTGTTTCTGATAGTTGGATTGTAAGCACGCGTTTGAAATGATCCAAGCTAGTTCTTCTCCAAGCGGTTGTTTGTTCTCCTCGAAGCAGTAAACTCGAAGAGAAGATGGGCACTGCGTGTTGGCGAATGGTGTCAACCATGGCAGTCCGCCAGCTATTTCGGGAGACCTTGTGGATTGACTAACGATTCCTCATTCCTAACCAAAAATAACACCGGGCGAGAGTGGAAAACCTTACTCGCACTTATTGGAAAACTGTGGCCAAACCCAGCTTGGGGCAACTGAGCTACTGATCTTCTTCACGCCTTTAAATAATTTCTAAATGTTCTAGAACATGTTGGGGTGGCCCCACATGTACTCGTGTACTGGCGTACTGAAGAGGGTATCTTGAGGGGCTTCAACATATTAAAATAACTATTAATACCCTACTTGCACATTTCAAGTGGACCAGGAACTCCTCAAAGGTCTCTCCGGCCCACAAATATATTCAAATTAACCTTTCAGATTTATTGAAAAGTTCGCGAAGGTGATGTTTTGGTTTTCTATGTTAGAAAAAATGTTAGTCCATTGATTACAACTAACATATTGTTAAAACCAAATTTCCCACTGTGTCTTACTACCCGCCCTGGCTACACGCATTTTAATTACGCTGATCAAGTAGGGAAGGGTAGTGGGAAACACGTTTGTGAAAAAAAACACCTTAGTATCGCCTATACCCTGTTTAATTTTGAATCTGACCTCGTCTTAGACAAACCAGACTAAATGAGACTGACGGCTTTGACCGTGAGACCACTGCTGCTAGTATTTTTAATCAAAGTGAAATTGACCTAGCGCACCTCTCACGGCTGATAAACTAGATACGTGACCATGCTCGAATCAGAAGACTTACCGAAGTGTTGTTTTCTATATTAATTAATTGACCACAGTGAAATTAGGATTAAATAAATAATTGTTTGTTTTAAAATAATATTTTTCAGTTTTTTTAATTTTCGTATGTATGATAAAAAAAAAATACCCTCATGTGACTCCTGGTTCGATCGGTGCTATTTTTCAAAGTTAGGTCTTATCCATGCCGCAAAACGAGTTCTTATTTCCCGGCAAAGATTTATCTGATTACCAAACCCTTCCTTCACCTCTGACAAGACATCTTGTGAATGTGAGGAATGCCAGGCCTCCACCGTGGTTCGGATTCCACGTTAAACTGTAGGTCCTCCATTTCATCTCACAATCACCCTACCATTACACATTAGCGTAAGTGCGTATAACCCGAATGGGTAGTAAGACGTGGTGCTAATAATAATAATAGAGTTCTTATTTGTCTTGCGATATTTTATTTTATACTCTGTATATATTACAGCTGCGTCCCTAAACAAATGTGTCTCCATTCTTTCTCTCATGTTTGTCTCCTCAGGTACAGGCTTGTATGACGGCCTCTCCGTGTTGTGATGCTAAGTTTGACGTCACTGCGCTCTGTGGGTGGTCTGTGAACTAACTGATATAATCCCACTCCGACTAACGTCACTTCAATCTCTTCCCCCCTTTCAACACACGATCAAACGTAAACGGAATTCTTAACTATTCATTTATTGTTCAAAGTCGGAGCATTGATTGTGGAACTTGGCTTTAATCTCATAGTGTATTCGTGGATTTAGAAAATTTAAGAAAAGTATGTCGTAATCGTGAAAAATGGATTATTAAAATTGTATCTCTCTTTATACTATTTACTAAAAGTAACCGCTTCTGAGCATATTATTTGATGTTTGAATATATAAATTAGTAACTGTTAGATATACCACAATTTTATTACTAATGTTCACTTCTTTCATCTTGGAAGCTAGCCGTCTTACCTTGAATGATATACTAAGACTATCTTGTAAGTTATACTACAGTGTTATAATGCAAGGTAAGTTTGCTACCTTACAGGGTAAACAAAGGGCACATAATTATCTGACGGCTAAAAAAGCTACTAGATGTAGATTTTAATAGACGTATTTACACGTCAAGTCATGTAATTTGCATCTGCAACTTTTACTAATTTAGTAAAATATCATTAATGTTGACCGAAAAAAAAGTTTTTATCTTTTCCGAAAGGTACTTAAAGTGTCCATTCATACGAAAATCAATGCATTCCTACCATCGTGGGATCGTTACAATTTAAATGTTTAGTTGAGAATATTGTGGTTTTTTGTTCGTTTGGTCGAAAGAAATTGAATGTTAGTTGTGAGATGTTTGCTGAAACATAAATCATGATATTATTATTTTGGTCGAGTTCTCTGTAGTTCGCTCTTCTATGATTCCGCGATTAGTTTGTTTTATGTTCTTTTAATATAAACGGCAACTGCCATTTAAAGTTCTTGGTCGGACTCTGCCTATTTATTATTTCGAGATAACAGTAGTTCTGTTTCTTTTTTCCTATTTAAATAATTGTTTCTAAGAGGAACGTTGCAAAGTTATATTTACAACATAATAATTTATATATAAAAACTAAATAAAAATATTTTAAGAGATGGTGGAATATTTCGCTCTGGCTAGATATGAATTAAAAAGTATTCTATCTTCCATTGAAGAGTCAAATTTGGAAATAGCGTTTCAAATGTAGTAATGTTGTATTTGTTTACCTTAGAAAATGTACTATTATGATACATTCCCGTTGATACGAGGACCCAAATGGTTTGGAAACATAACTAAGTGACGTAGGAACAGAGAATATAACGTAATTCTTTATTTTCAAAATAATTCAGAGTTAAATTTTCTATATTAGTGCGTTCATTTGGAAATGGTTATAGCTGGTTGATTGCCTTAAAATATGCTGTGAATATATAGAGGGAGAGACTAACCCGGATACTATCCACTATACAGGGTTGGTAAAAAAGAAATGGCGGCTAGATGGGCAACTGCCATGTACAGAGGGGTGGCCAACATTGTGGACTTTAAAAAAAAAAGTATTGTTTTTTCAACTTCGCAGGTTTATAGTAAATGTTACGTTTTTATAAATAAAATGTGTATGTATGAATTGAAAGAGAATTTAATTATGACTACAATCCCCAAAAAATCAAATATATTCACTACAAATAAAGTTATGTTATGAAAACTACAAATGTAAACTATATAATTCAATAAAATTATAATAAGTTTTGCAGATTTGTAAGGTTATAAGAAAGGTTATGTTTCACGAGGAGAATCTGAATTTGCATGAGTGGAGGGAGAAACAATTTTTTAAATATCATCTTAGTACACCCGACCCGGGATTCGAACCTGACCTTCCTGTTTCCGGCGGATCAGGCAAGAATAACACCTTTGTCTTCAAGTATTGCTGATTTAAATGAGTATTATTTGTAATCTATTTAAGTTAATATATTTATTGGTACATATGCAATTGGAAAGCAAGGAAAACATGTCAGGACATAAAAAAAAGTCAGTAAATTGGTTACTACATGGAAAAGTAGGTAATTTTTAAAAGATTTCTTGAATGGTCAGATATGTTTGCAATAGTTTTCGAAATATCAAGTTGAGGAGTAAATAAACCCCAGCTCTACCTCCAAATTTGTGAGATTTTGCAAATAACGTCGACATAGTATATTTGACTTTATTAATTTTGGTGTCAACAATTTAATAGAAAACATTAAACAGTGAGATTTTTTATTTATAGCTTTTCACTGTAAATTACTCGGAAAATGCATACGTTTTGATTTGGAGAACCTGGAAAAGTTAGGAAATTTCAAAACTTAAAAAAAGTTTATCTAATCCTGAAAATGTAAAACGCATAATTTTTCTGACTTATTTAAAAGTCATAAATCTTAGCCAAACTCAAAAATATAGTAATAACGATGGTAATTTTCGTTGGTGATAACTCAACATGGCCTATTAATAAGGGGCAAGTTCCTGAAGAGTGGTCCCACGCTTCTTTTCAGCGGACGGAATTTGTACGATACTAAAATCCACGAGGTTGATTGATAGCCAGCGTTAGCTAACTTCCGGGTGGCATTACGTCGATAAGTACTTTATAAGTTTCCTCGCGTTAACCGTTAATGAGGTCATTACAATCAAACAACGCGTTTTCGACAGTCAAACTTAGCTGGGTGAACATAAAGCTATTTTCGATATTATTAACAGAACATAACATTTTCTTAATAACGTTTCATTTATCATGACGTAACAAGTATAGTCATATTCAGATAGGAATTGACTTTTTTTTACACTGCCAATAGTTATGAAAGTAATTTTCTTATATTTAAACTTTAAATCATTTGATTGAACTTCAGATGTCATTTTTGATAGAAACTATCAAGCAATGCAGTAAAATGTTATCAATGTTTACCTCAAACAAGTAGCCTATTTTCAAACTAAAAGAAATCTCTTCTTATTAAAATTGGACCGATTGTCCTTGTAGGTATAAATACCCCCCTTGTGCCATGTTGTGGTTGTAACCAGTTTGTTGCGTGCTCACTCTTGACCCGACCTTCCATCAACAATTCAAGTGGTGAACCTTGCTATAGTTGGAAAGTTCCTTCCGTAGCTTGTTAAATGACAGACTCTGACTTTCGAAGTCGTTAGCTAGATAGATAACTTCCAGGGTCGTTATTTTCTTATTTTTATCAACCTCTGGCATTCAGACTAGAAAGTGTAAACACGTTTGAAAGTAAACTAAAAGAGTCAATAGACTCAGAAAATATATATAGGTTAGACTAAACAAGCCCTTTTTTCAATTCAATCCTTGACTTGATTAATCATTAAAAGTAGTATTTGTGTCTCTCGAACGAACTGCTTGGCTATCTAAAACTGAAGGTTTGACATATGCTTTTGTTTTAGATTATGGCATTACAATAACTTCTAGTTTGTATTTTTTTATTTACTATCAACAATATTTAAAACAGCCGATTGACATTTGAAAAATTGATAGAAATTGTCAAACCCATAACTTGATTGTGCATTTATTTGTCTCACAATTTTAGCTTCCTGTAACACGCAATTCATATTAGACAGTTTATCACGCCCCTTCAAGCGATATTGGAAAACTAATAAACTAATCACAATCGAGTTAATAATATTCATCAGCATTAAAGTTTTTTTTTAAAAGTCTCCAACAAATACTTATATTCTCTTACATATGCGCCATTTCCCATATTTTCTGCCCGCAACATTTATATATTAAAAATATACCCAGATATAAAATTGTATTAAACAAATAATTTTATTTTATATTAGCACCGCGTCTTACAAACTGTTCAGGTTGTATGCTTACGTATTAATTACACTAATGAGTTAGGAATGAGTAAGGTTAAATTAAAGGAAGTGTAACCGCAATTGCGTGGAGGCTGAGTGGAAAACCATTTTGGAAAAACTACCCATAGTACACCTGACTGGGATTCGGATCATCCTGTCATCGGAGGTCTAGTTAGCTAGCACGAGTGATGCCTTAGACCATGTGACCACTGAAGCAGGTATTAGGCACAGCTCTCAAAATAATTGCTATATAGTAAAACATTTAATTGAACAAATAAACGCTTTCATCTTTATAAAATACTTAAACTATTGTTTTTTCCATAGGATTAAATGTATGAACCCAGTTTAATGGAAGCATTTCATTAGTTAAAAAATTGCAAGGGTAAATAATGAAAATACTATTATTTATTACATCCTTTATTTAAAAATAAGATAAAATATAAACTACTTTAAAATCTAAAATAATATATAATATCTAACAAATCTTTAGTCTATATCAGCCCACAAATTCACACCAATAACATAAAAAAACACATTCAAATCCACTTTAATGATATTTTTTTTATACCTGGAAAGTCTTGATCTTGTTCAAAAGGGTGCGTACAAGTATTGTGCAAGCACCTTAGTGGCTTAGAGGATTTCGAGCTTTGCATATCTTTGCTGACAGGGTGGGTTGGGGGAGGGGTCAGAACTATGCTTACGTAAGACAGAGAAAGAGACAGGCAAGAATGGGGCACGGTCACTCCAATTGGACACAAAATAATTAAATGTCGAGACATTGATTCAATGACCTTGGGTCATCACTCTTCAGATTAAAAGTGCCTTACAGATTTTTTTTATAACTATATAATTTACGTATTCACTAGTATGCCTAATACTTTTGTTTATATGATTTCAATTAAGTATATATTATTTATTTTTAAATAATTTTACAACTTTGTTTCAAAATTACCTGTTGAGTACAATACATTTAGATCCATTTTACAACATTATATTTTGTTAACTTTTTGCACCATTCATCTCTATGTTAATAATTACCAGCAATTTATAAAATGCATAAAAATAATGGTTATTTCTGTGATCAAATTACAAAAAAAGTCAACACACATAATGTAAGCATGACCAGCTGGGGTAGGGAAAGGGGGTGTTATTTGTGCTTACAAATGGAGTAGAGGGGGTACAAAAATACTAAAAATGTGCTTAATTAATACTTGAAGGGCCCCTAAGAATTAAAAGCGTTTACAAAATCATAGAGGTTTGAATAACCCTGTTTGGATATAATTTTATTATAACTGTATACAATATAATAATATAGCAAAAACAAGTAGGCGTTAAATAATACAGACCATGGCACGTATTGCGTCTTTACTGATATTGCAATTATCTAATCATATAATTAGGACCACCCTCAGCTGTGGGCACGCGGAATAAACGTCAAGATTGTCTAGTATGGTTTCCCTATGACGGGGAGTTTGGGGACAGCCGTAATACTCTAGTGGGATTTGCGGCCGTGGCAATTTTTGGTAGGATGGAACTTTCGCAAGCCACTCATCTTCAACGCGTTTATAGATGGGAACAGGTAAGAGACACCACACAGTTTTGCACATTAGCTGGATGTTCTTGTCTTCCTTGTACTCTTGCGCCAGGCCAAGCTCTTGATTTTCCGCCATGAACTCTTAAAATGTCATATTCTAGGCTTGAGGTTAGCTTAGGTTAGGTCAAGTTAGGCTAGGTTAGGATAGAAGAAAAAGCATTTAGAATGTTAGTGCATTGCCATGATCCACTTTCAGGTCCCAGATAAAAAAAGTTCCAAAATAGGATCCGTATTGAAACGTGCTTGGTTTTACAAATTTAAATGTGGTGGACAGAAATCCCGCCGATCGCAAGTCCCACTTAGCCAATATGTAATAGTATAGTACTAATATGTGGTTAAAAAACTCACTTTTCATTCTGATTACATAAATTAAGTATGCTAACTGTACTGTAATGTGGGTAAGATACAAGGTTATCACGCACCTTGAACAAAAGAAACAAAAAAAACACAGGAATTATTTTATATCTGAAAAAAACGGGGAATTTGGTAAAAATATCTAAGATATCTTGCGAGCTCGAATCGAAGCAAATAGTATTCGTGAATTTTGAATAGTTATCGAATCATATCCGAATTAAATATACTAAAGTTATGATGATAAAAAAAAGCAAAACATTAGACCCTAGGCCTGTAAGTTCACGCAACAATAGTTCACCTTGTCATAGTTAAGCGGTAACACTAGTGTTGTGGTGACACTAAAGTATTTCAATATATCAAAATACATCTTCATTCCTCAAATCTAACACATTTGTTACGCATCATCCAAAGGTGTGATTATTGGCTATGCAAAGGTTTTATAAAAAAAGGCAGCAAGTGCTAATTATTTTCAGATTAGTTGGTAATAATTAATAAGCATTCACTTGACCTCATTTGCAACGGCCTAAAATTTTATCGATTTTTTCCTAGTTTTGTTTGATTCGATTCGACTTATCGAATAATATAAAATTCGAATCGATATTGATACTATCGAAGCTTCGCAGACCTCATATATATTCTAGAATATCTGAAATACATAGGTTCAATATTTAAATAAATTTGTCAAGACGACGTTGATTCGAACAAACATCATCTCCCTTGTCTCCACACCACTCAAGTGTTTCCGGTTGGAATGACGGCAAAAATTTCTCCCATCAAGGTCGACTCTTCTCGTACTAATCACCAATGCATAAGGTCGAACTAGTCAATTTAATGAAAATTTATATTAATATATATCCTACTTCATTCTCGAGAGATGTAAATTGTTTCATGAAACCAGGAGAAAATTGTGGCCACCTTATTTAAAAGAATTCCCTCTCTCTCTCTTTTTTTTTCTTAGTCATGATTACTAGCTGTGATTAAAATCTCTTTTAGTTTTGGTATTGTTAAGGAGGAGACCCACTATGAGCAGCCAGCACGTAGCTAACCCACTATGAGCAGCCAGCACGACACGTAGTTAACCCACAATAAACAGCAAGCGTGGCAACGGACAGCACGGCACGTAGCTAACCCACTATGAGCAGCCAGCACGGCACGTAGTTAACCCACTATGAACAGCAAGCACGACAACGGACAGCACGGCACGTAGCTAACCCACTATGAGCAACCAGCACGGCACGTAGCTAACCCATTATGAGCAACCAGCACGGCACGTAGTTAACCCACAATAAACAGCAAGCATGGTAATGGACAGCACGGGACGTAGCTAACCCACTATGAGCAACCAGCACGGCACGTAGTTAACCCACAATAAACAGCAAGCATGGCAATGGACAGCACGGGACGTAGCTAACCCACTATGAGCAACCAGCACGACACGAAGCTAACCCACTATAAGCAACCAGCACGGCACGTAGCTAACCCATTATGAGCAACCAGCACGACACGTAGCTAACCCACTATGAGCAGCAAGGTGCGGCAACGGACAGCACGGGACGTAGCTAACCCGCTACGAGCAACCGCACGGCACGTAGCTAACCCATTATGAGCAACCAGCACGGCACGTAGTTAACCCACAATAAACAGCAAGCATGGCAATGGACAGCACGGGATGTAGCTAACCCGCTACGAGCAGCCGGCCCGGCGGGCCAAAAGTTTGTAGAAACTCTTTTACAAGTTCCAATTTCTATGGGGAGAGCATCCGAAGAGTACTTAATGGTATTGGGTGCAGTTTGTACTGAGGAGGAAGAGCGTGTAAAAAAGCGCCATAAACACATGTCCTGGGTGCATGACATATTTCAGAAGAGGAGAAAATATGGTGAACTCCACCAAATTTTTTAGATCTTTTAGAAGATGAGACGAAATTTTCTTTTATCAGAAGTTCGTCTAAACTCATTAATTAAAAAACAAAGACGAACACACAATAGAAAAACAACTAAAACTCATTGTGGTCACAGGCCACAGACCAAGTCGTTCGAGGCCAACGGAATAAATTCCCCGAGAAGCATTCTGGCCGTGCCGTTGCGTTTCTATCCGCTGCGGTGCTGGCTGCTCATAGCGGGTTACGCTCCATTGAAATCTATGCGAACTTTGAGGTGTACCGATTCAGTAAAACCTATCACCGATACCGATTGTTTAAAATAATTGTTCATGCTACAATATTTATACCGATTATCTAGTATTTATTAATAACCATTGAGAAATATACTAAGAGAATAATAACAGTTAATGTAATTAATACAAAAAGATTTTATTTGAAAATCAACAGTTAGAGCTTTAATAATCTTGATTTTTGATTAATCTTTGCATAACCGGTGAAAGTTGGAACTATAATTATTTAGCACCGCGTCTTACTACCCGTTCAGGTTAAACGCTTTAAGTACTAATTACTCTAAAGTATTAGGAATTAGGAAGGTTGAATTAGAGGAAGTGAATCCGCATTTGCGTGGAGGGAGAGTGGAAAACAATTTAGGAAAAACCACCCCAGTTCACCCGACCGAGGTTCGAACCTCGATCTCCCCGTCCTCAGCAGTCGATCTTAACACGATTAGTGCGTTAGCCAACTACGCCACCGAGCCAGGTTAAAGTCAGAACTAGATTTTTAGTTTTATCAACGATATGAACTCATATTTCTTTATCTGGTTATGTAGTCTTTGCATAGCCCAGAGCCCAAATGCAATGTAGTTTATATATTATGGGTTTTTGTGGGGGTTTTTTTCCAACAAACTCTTAACCAGAAAATTTTGCTTTAAGTTTTACTTCAAACAGACGATTAATCGACATAATAATCTCCGATTACGATTAATTGCCGATGCACTAATAATCGCCCGATAACGATTCATCGGTACACCCCTAATGAAAAGTAATCCGACCGTTGCTGGCTGTTCATAACGGGTTTCCTCCAAACACTTGTGAAAATAACCATAATTATTATACTGACCGCCAAATGGAACTGTAATGGACAAGCGCTAGTTCTCTTGTGTAGATAACTACGGGGATTATTATAATGCACAAGGCAAACATACTATTGTTAAAAGTACCGGAACTAAACGCCTGGCGCAAACTTTAGTAAACATTGCAGGAATTAAAACGCGAACTGCTAACACACTTTTGTTATATAATAGCGCCCAGCGTAAACCTTGTGATGACTGACTACGGGACTTAAATTACGTACCAGGACCGTAGCTGGGCGAGAGTTGGCCCATTCCCCCTTCTGAAATCTAACAATAATTAATATAAATTATTAATTCTACATTAATTAGAAGATGACTATTTTATTTCATGCAAAATTCGTCGATTTCGATAATACTAGCATTATTTACGCATACAAATAAGATTTTGAGAATTTTAAATTAAATTTGAATATAAATTAACATTACCTCTGGAACTAATAAACTAGTGAATTATACTTTGAAGCACAATTGGTGCGCACAGTTTCTATTATAAGCACTAACCTCCATACCCCCCTTACCACCACCCTCTCAACAAGCAAATGTTCAGGCTACGGCCCTGTAACACATTCATGTTCGCTTGTGGAGACATTTCGCTACATAAATTAACAATGTGAAGGTAGTCAACACATACTATCACGAACTATAAAGTTGGGAGTGTAGGGGAAGCGAGAAAAGGTAAGGGTTTTTGCATTTTTTTTTATCATAACATGTTTTCGGACAAAATAAATAAAAAATTGCTCCCGTAGAAACATAGTTTAAGTTTATTCACATGGTTACCTCAACAATCTTGACTCTCTATCGAGGTTGTCCTGAAATTAAATCACACATTTTTCTCTTCTAGAACTGTTGATATCACTATGTGAAGAAAGAAAATTAAATTCTACTGACGCACTATTTTATTTACTTTGGCCAAAAAGAGTTATTTTAAAAACTGCAAAAAACACTGCCATTTTCTCGCGTTCCCTTCATCTTTACCTTATTTCAATGCACGATACATTATTATTATTATTATTATTATTATTATTAGCACCGCGTCTTACTACCCGTTCGGGTTATACGCACTTACGCTAATGTGTAAAGGTAGGGTGATTGTGAGATGAAATGGAGGACCTACAGTTTAACGTGGAATCCGAACCACGGTGGAGGCCTGGCATTCCCCACGATACATTAGAAATAAAGTGTTCACACATTTTTGTAATCATTGTGCGATGCTAATTTTTCCTCTCGGGTGATAATTTAGAAGAAAAACTTTGCAAACAACTTAACTTAAATTATAACTTTTTTTTAATCCATGCAATTTCATGTTGTTTGAACATACAAATTGGTATTCTTTTTTTTCGAATTTCAAATTTTAGATGCTCTTTTAACGTGTGTAAAGGCACACCTTTTTAATAACAAGTAGTTATCTTCCTCTTAAAATGCTGCTTATGAAACCGACATAGTTTCCCACTTGTATGTTTAAACCTTTTATTATAATTGCCAACGATATTAGGGGTATTATGGGGTGCAAACGCTCCGCTTACTTCCCCTGTGGGTGCGCCACTGTTCACAATCATTAATTCTGTTAACACCCTGACTTCTAAATACTTAATCTAAGGGCTAGGTAGGAAAATGAAGTGATTGGGATTTCAACCTCTACGTCATTGGGGATTCAGTTTATTGCGGACCGACACCCTTGTCCACCTGCACACCGCGATGGTTAGATCGCAGCGTAATGAGTTGTGTCAACTCCTTTATCTTGGCATTTGTTCACAAGCTGGCTATGACTTTTAGCTTACGGGGGCCATTCGGTGTTGATTTACTTATTTTTGTATTCCTTTCAGTCTATCTCTTCCCCCGTCTTCTATCCCCTCTTTTTTCCTTCTTTCCCCATTCCCCTTTCGTCGTGTGCTCTGCCATATTGTTGCTCGTTCTCTTCTCTCTCGCGTGTTGATCCAACGTTGTCAACTTTACGATTTGGATACTACGTATACTAAAGGCTATAATTATATAGTTTCACCACTTGTACATTATTGTACGATCCAATTTTGGGATAT
Organism: Timema poppense; assembly: GCA_902141375.1. Taxonomy (NCBI): domain Eukaryota; kingdom Metazoa; phylum Arthropoda; class Insecta; order Phasmatodea; family Timematidae; genus Timema; species Timema poppense. The sequence goes on from CABFOV010000136.1 coordinate 57,720, forward strand.
TACACAAAAAATAATATCCTGGTACTATGTTATAAAGTAACAATCAATCCATTAATTATTAATTTCTCATGAAAAAAATTAGCCTACTTGACCAATGTTATTAAAGCTTAGTACTTTAGATTTTTAAATATAATGCCTTCACCTCCACAAAATACTTTTGTTTGTATCCTGGTAGAGTCGACATTAATTACTATGTAGGATAGTGAGATTGATTTTTGAATAAAATTTCAATGCGGGCCTACTCGCTATAGCGACACTTGTATTTTAAGCGCCTGTTTTTTTTACACTTGGTTTACAATAAAAGGTAGTAAGCTTTTCTTGCTTGGTTCCAAGTCGGTATAGAATATATTATAATATAAGGGTAGCAAACCCTATCAGGGTAAACTGAGTGTACATAGAATTCTAAAAACAAAATTATCTTTCCAGACTGAACCCAATCAATTTCAGGTCCGATCGAAATTGAAAACACTTCCTATATTATTCATATTATTTTACAAGTATTAATAACATATATTGTGAAAGCTGCAGATACTGTAACATGACTTGACGTATGGATATAATATGAAAACTGTTTTAGTAACTTATATTACTGTAAAAAATGTTTCTTCCCACCATAATCACTGTAGATTTAAGTTCATGTATTCATGCTTCAAGTCATTTGCTCTTTATCTGCCACTTTTGACAAATTATGTCTAATTTGAACACTATGATAGGGCGCCTTTCGCCCTTGTCGACTACCCTAATATATATATGCCCTAAGGGCTCTTCCTATTTCTATACGACTAAATACATTTGTAACTTTTTAGACCGGAAATGTGATGATTTGGAAAGTCTGATATATAAGTTTGATATAGTAGGTACTCAAGTCTAAACTAACCAAATTTGAGATGGTTTCCAATCAAACTCGTCATTATAACAAATCGATACTTTCTCATGCGTTCGCTGACCATGTCTTTGGATATCTGTCTAGCAAAAGAGAGAAACTTTTTAAATGAAACGAAAAATTTGTCATTTATTTCCAGGACACTCTTGACAGATATTAAACAACTGTTGAGCTCACCAAACGAATAAAATTAAACTCTATCTTTGTACTAAAGCAATATTTGATTAATTTTGACCACCAAAATGTTTTGATGTAAAAACTGCTAAAACACTAACTTTTTTTCACATTCCCTACACAAGTAAACTTATAAATTACTAGACCCCCCCCCCCCCCCCCCCCCC
>CABFOV010000136.1:58981-73858 GCA_902141375.1 Timema poppense
CCCCCTCCCCCGCATTATTATTTTCAACACAAATATTGAAGAATCATCATAGACTCTACCATAAAATATGAGTGACTATCGACATTTTTATGAGGAGTAAATTAAATTTTCAAAATAAAATATAGCCTATGTTAGTTACTCTCTGATAATGTAGCTTTATATTGGTGAAAGAATTTTTTAAATCGGTCCAGTAGTTTTTGAGTTTATCCATTACAAAGAAAGAAAAACTCAATCTTTCCTCTTTATAATATTACTAGTATAGATATGGAACAGTAATAATTATTAATCAGCTTTAATACTGAAGTGTAAATTTAAAATAATTTTATTACTTGACACAAGTTATACCTATTATCATATATATGTTAGTTTTGGAATATTTTAATTAAAAACAAAAATTGGTAAATTTGAGGCTAATTGGCGTAATTTTACGCCAATCATGCTGAATTTGTAGTGCAGTATCACAACATCTCATGACTTAAATTAGTGATATAATTATGTTACTAAGTATTAATATTTTAATGTTGTCATTCTATAACGGTTACTGTCTTAGCTAGAAGTTTATATTGCTGTCGCTAATCCCCGAACCTGTGGGCCTACTTGTCAGGATGGGTTTGTGGGATGGGCTAGGCAGCGACAAATAAATGTGGGATTCGTTTTAATTTTGTTTAATGAAATAGGTTAGCTACCAAAAGAGTGTATAAATGTGATGAAGGTTTTTGGAACAAGTTGGGAAAAAAGGTCCTCGTTCTGTCAGTGTCCATACTAATCAGTTCTGCGCCCTGACCTATCTTTTTTTTATATATAGCTTTGACTAGTGTCTATCACACGGCTGCTTTACTATACGCGGTTGTTATATAACTCAGACTTTCAAGATGGTTTGGGAGGCTCCCTCCTCCATACTGAACAGCGACTCAAGCTGTAGGATATTCTCCTCACAAGTTAACTCGGCAGTTGAGTATGTAAAACACTTCGAATTAAGCCCCCCACACAACTGGCGTCCTTCCCGGCCCCCTTCCCCGAAAAGGTATAAAACTCGTGGTTATGTACCACCAAAAGAGGGGTGTCTTCCCCTGAGTAAATGTTTATGTCAATACACTGTGCTGTGCTAGTTGACAAAACAATCTCAGTTTTAAAAACATCACTTGATGTACATGCACAACTGTTGATGTGAAACAGTTGATAATGACGATTACTTAGGCTTAATTCATCCTTGCATGCTTTTGATTACTAAATTCTGCAAGTTATGACATTGCATTTATTCGCTTATTAGTTTTAGAAAAGTAATACTTTCTTTGTTCAATAGTTGACCACCTAAGACTTAAAACTTCAAAAAACACATTAACATTGTGAATGGCCCCTTACTTAAAACTACAGCTTGATGTTATGAGGCCATATTCCAGGTAATATTAAGGGTGCGTTTAAACAAATAAGATACTTTTTTAAAGTTAATCAAAGGTTGGTTTAAAAAATTAACATAGCACCTAAGTATATTATGTTTGAGAATTTAACCCTAAAAATGTAATCTATGTTTTTAAAATGATTATTCAAAACGAAGATAACATTTTTGGTTATAAAATTGTATTTTTATAAAATAAAAAACTTCTTGAATTTGTTTTTGTAATCCTAAAAATATTGGCAAGATTGTTTTAGTCTTGTACAAGATTAAAAAGTATTAATTTGCTATGCCAGGTCTCCACCGTGGTTCGGATTCCACGTTAAACTGTAGGTCCTTCATTTCATCTCACAATCACCCTACCATTACACATTAGCGTAAGTGCGTATAACCCGAACGGGTAGTAAGACGCGGTGCTAATAATAATAATAATAATATTAATTTGCTCATCTCAAATTGTTGCAAAACTTAAGGAACCTCATTTATTGCAATTTTCCCCGCCCATCACTGTAAAGGTCATTTGATCCCAGGTGATATTTTCAATGGTAGAGTCACGATTAGAGGTAAAGTTTAATTCTAAATGAAAGTTTGCCAATTAGATTTAGTTAGGTTAACGATTATAATCGGATTGAGTTACCATCTGTTTAAAGTTGATGTCTATTAAGTCATAAGTTAGGACACAGATTATTGAGGTTTATTAATAATTATGCAAATAAAATTTTGGTGTTTTTTATTGATTACAATTTAATCATATTTTGCTGTGAAACTTATTCATTTAGCAGCACTGAGCCCTACTACCCGTTTGGGCTATCCGCATTGGTGCAGCGGGAGAAACTATTTAGAACATCTATTTACTTCTGATCGGGATTAGAACCCCGACCTTACCGTAAAATTATTCTAGACAAGCTTGACGTTTAATCTTCGTGCCCGCCGATTCGGGATACTGTTGAAGCAAGTTTAACTAACTAGAGGGAATTCCAGGCCTCCACCGTGGTTCGGATTCCACGTTAAACTGTAGATCCTCCATTTAATCTCACAATCACCCTACCATTACACATTAAGCGTAAGTGCATATAACCCGAACTGGTATTAAGACGCGGTGCTAATAATAATAATAATAATAATAATAATAATAATAATAATAATAATAATAATAAACTAACTAGACATGTTCATTTTGTAATGGTGGTATCAGTAGCTTTTGTAATACTAGGTCGTAGTACTCGACTACAATTATATGTTTAAGGCACAAACCAATATTTATCAAGAGTGGTTGCATTGGCACTTTTTTAAGGAAATAAAGTTTTAATAAATGCATAAATATAGTTTCTATTGTCCCGCCAGTCAAATGTTTTCCAATTTGATATGTGTGTACTAGAGTAATAATAATACTAAATAGGCTAGACAGTATCGATTTAATTGTTTTTGTGTATTTATTTTCATGCATACATTACCCTTTGAGTGGTCAAACAGGGATGAAATGTATTTCCTATTAGCTTTTTTTCCTTAAAACGTATTAACACAATATAGGGCAGATAATTTATTATTTTCTCTCCAGGGACCCCGCTCATCTCTACCCTTTGTGAAATTCTCACTAAAGCAGATAAAAATTGATAGAAAAATGCTCTGGTATTTGTCAGTGGAGACATTCTTTACGGCCGGTTACGAATGTTTGTATCATCAACTAGTTAGACCACTAAGTTTCATTATGTAGTTATTTATTATAATCCACCATTGTTTGGTGTTTTGATGATAACAAATAGTTCAGGGTGTGCGAACAAAATATAATTTATCATTATTAAAAAAAAAAATACTATGCATGACACATAGCCGTTTCCTATATCAAACCCACTTCTGTGGTCGAATGGGTATAAATAGCGTCACTCTCGTAATAAACTTGACTATCATTATCATTATTAGCACCGCGTCTTACTACCCGTTCGGGTTGTACGCACTTAAGCTAATGTTAATGGTAGGGTGATTGTGAGATGAAATGGAGAACCTACAGTTTAACGTGGAATCCGAACCACTGTGGAGGCCTAGCATTCCCCACATTCACAAGTGGTGATTAATACACGTCTTGTCAGAGGTGAAGGAAGAAACTTAACTATCGATAACAGGGAGATCGAGGATCGAATCCTGGTCGGGTGGACTTACGTCCTAAATGGCTTTCCACTCTCCGTGCAAACGCGGGTACACTTTCTCTAAATTTAACTATAATCATTCCTAACACAATAGTGTAGTGAATATACATGCGTTTGAATGGGCAATCAGACGCGGATAAAAAAAAAACTCAATTTACCTAAACCAGTGATTTTCAAAAATTTTCAACTCATGGCACACTGAATTAAGCGCTAAATAGTCAGGGCACACCATCAATGTTTTAAGGAGGGATTTTATCATTTAATAACGAGTATTAAGATTGTGTTTAAAAATTCAATAGCTAAAATTATAATAATTTTATTATTTTTATGCCTCGAATTGTTTTCCTTGTATTTTTAATCTTCCCGCGGCACACCGGTTGAAAAACGCCGATATAAACCTTGCAATTATTGCTTAGAGACAAACTTATCATATTTATTTAAATTGACTTCCCCGTAGATTATAACAGCCCTACTCTCACGGAGAAATGTATGAGTCTTAGGGCGTTTTTGATATGGGCTAATTTGATCGCAAAATTTATTTTGCATTTCCAAAATTTCGGGTGTGTAATGTACCACATGTATAGATATTTTTTTTAAAATACTAGATATATTTGTATTAAATTTATTAGTGTCCCTTATGATATATTTAATTGAAAATATATAGTTTGTTAGATTGCATTCGAAACAATCTTTTACTGATGACAGTGTACATAAAAGTAGACATGCGAGTGACTTGATACTGAGTGTACATGTAAAATGAGGCAGATATGCGACTAGCAAGATTTTGACCTAGGGAGGCAGACATAGTGAAATATATAAAGGAAGGCAGACAGGCGAGGGACGAGGCTCTGTCCCGTGCAAAGAGAGGTACAAAGGCGAGTGGCACACAAGGTTCCAATCCATGCAACGGGTCAGGAGGTAGATTGGCGAATGATGTGGATTTGTTTGTTCCAGCGTGGAGCGGGACAGACTGCGGGAACGGGAGCGGCAGGCCCGCGCGCAGATGTCCTTGCAGGCGGAACGGGAGGCGGAGGTGGTTGGCGGGCCGTTCTTCGGGGCACCTGTCAAGGTGAGTACATTGATCTTTCTGCTCTACGCCAGTAATTAGTGGCCTGGGAAACGAGGGAATGCCACTGATTTTTGTAAAGTAACAAAAGAACTGGCATTTTACGACATTAAAAAGTCTAAAAAATTGTTTTCAATAAAAATGAACAACATAATTTTACTGCTATTTTATCTAAAATCAAAGCTACAAAAGAATGAGTTTAAAAAAATCTTTACACGCTTTGGAAAAAAAAAGCTTGTTTTAAAGCAAGATACATTTTGAACCATTATGTTTGAATACTTTCGGAATAAAACCTCGAAAACTTGAACTGTTAGGCCTATCACAATTAGGCTCAAAATTTTGAAAATGCTCCTCACCTTAATATTATCTTACAGTGAATGCGGTGCATCGCGTTGCTTTTGTCCCATCTGCCATCAAGTTAATTTTAAAATAAATTGTGAATAAGTTAAGTTGAAGGTTTTTACTGTGTTTTCATCAGTTGAATGCGTATTAAGCTGAGACTAGGCTGATGTCTTTACCGGAAATGCCAAAACCACCAGTGATATAGAACAGAATAGATGTGGACACTTTTCTTACTCCACTTCCCTTTCATCCCTATAATTATTTTATCATCGGGCTTAATTCATATAGTTTTTAATGCCGACCACACTCTAGTAAAGTCTATTTAAAAAATACATAATTCATATATACTTAAACTTAAGTTTATTGGCAAACACAGGGAGAAAATAGTGTCAACACTGTATCGAGCTATTTCTTTTCCGAAAAACCTCCAAGAGCGTAATATGTTAATTTTATGAGACTATCGTGTCATCAGCTACGTTATTAAAGTGTCAAACGCTTCGACCCGTTTGTTGCCAAAATCGAGCCCTTAGCTTGTTCGTTTTCAACATTCAACTAAGAAACTTGAGTCAGGCGGCCGGAACGCGAGATTTCCTGTACTTTTCCTCTGCGTCTTTCCCACACACGTGCTCTGTGTGTGTGTGTGTGTGTGTGTGTGTGTGTGTTTGTGTGGCGCGTGACGTTACCCACCGTGCTCCTCATTGTTCCAAACTACCAACTTAGTACTTGATGTCTATATAGTTGCTAAGATACCTTACCACCAACAACCCGCCTGGGATGGACGCATTTTAATCATGCTGATGGGAGCAGAGATGAAGAAGAATATAGGGGAAATGTATCCACGTCTGCATGGAGGAAGATTAGAAAATCGTTTAAGAAAAAAAACTCTGGCATCAGTATACTTGGTCGAGTTTCTAACCCTGACTTCCCTGTCATCGTAAAATCATACTAGATGAGCCTGACAAGTCCGCGTACTCACCGATGCAAGATTTAACTTAATTTAAAGGTGCTCTCACCCATCCCTTTTACCTCCACAGTTTTTACCTTCTCATATCAAGATAGATTTTTTTCACAAGCACCAAGATTATAACGAATCTTTGCGGGTTTTTTTTAACACGAACCCAAAAAAGTTAATTTTACCATTTTTTTTTGTCCTCTGTCCCTGTCCCTGGATCTCCGGTGACCTGGAGGTCAAGGTTCGAATTGTGGTCGGATGCATTCAGTTGAGGTGGGGGAGGATTTCAAATGTTACTCATCACTTCACCTTCCTACCCTATATCCACGTAAATTCGGATGCACTCTAAAACTCGATTATTCGGGCTTTGCTCTTTTTTTCCCCCCGTTCTTTTCAAACAGATCTATACATATTATCGTTAATTGTTAGTTCCTGTCCCTATAATAATTGCCAACGAGATCATTTATATTAATGAAAATAGAAATTGCGTATTTGCTTGCTCATCGGCCTGTAAAGTTGAACATAAAGCAATATCTTTTGGAGTTGTTTTATTTTGTTATTTCCTCTTCTCGCTTCTTTAAGGCGATGCTTGTGCCTAGGCCTAATTGCCGAGTTGAAATTCCACCGGGACAGGTAAAAGCACTTAACTCGTCGCTATCTTAGCTACCAGGAACGATTGTGATACGGTTGTGAAGTCTAGTAATTGTCCAGAACCTTGAACTTCGATACAGTCAAACATAAGGAACCGATTATTGAGATGAACCAATACCAGCCTTCTGGGTTGAGTGGTTAGTCCTGTCACCAGAGGAACAAGCAATATTTTACTATTATTGTTTGGCTAACGTGTCATTTTATATATTTCATGACAAAACAAGTAGAATTGGCCACTTGAAAGTGTTCGGAATTTTGTAAACTTTAACAAACAAAAAGATGTAATTTAATCAAAATTGTTAGGTAGCATATATAATGAGAAATCGAATTTTTTCTTTTCGCCCAATAAATTACCTTTAATTCTAGGGTTGGTTAGACAATTCCAAAAATCCCCTATGAGGAACCTTATAAAAACCCTAAATATTAAGCTTTAGTGCTCTCAGTAAAATTGTTTCAGCTCTAGCCCCAGTAGCAGACGGAAAGATGATATTTAAATAAATACTTTATCGGGTTCAGGGTGCCATGACACTTTGACATCTATAAACAATTTCGAGTTAGATTTTTTTTAATGATCACAATAATTTCTCTACCCGAGCGGTGCTAGAAAGTAAAAATATCTATCTAACTTAATTAACTATAGACCGCAAAAATGAATTTATATCAATGCCACAGTGGCATGGAAACGTAAACAAGACTTGTTGAGTCAATGTCAATCACGTTGGAAAGTTATGCTCGGTGTAATCTGCGTTGTGCCTGCCCGCGACGATGGAAGCGCTGTTGCCAGCTGTTGCCAAATGTCGTCCTTGGCACACTTGTCAAGCCTGACTGGTTGGTATTCCCGGTTCGCACCAAGGCTTTTACAATAATAATTTAATGCAGGTCCGATATCTTAAGTCTGTGAAGCATCTGCCTTGTGAGTTAAGGGTCACGGACTATATAATTATATTCTCTGCAAGGTCAAAATGTACCACTCTTTAGATTAAGATCTCTCGTATTAGGCCGGCGACAGACTGACGCTTTGGTCGCTGCGACACAAACATTTAGATATAAAAATAATCCTTAGTATAATTTAGTATAATTCATAAACATTTTGGTTCTAATAATTGGAAACGTTTGCGGGTTTAAACTTGTTTTGGTTGGACCCTTGTTCAACTAAGAGTCATAAAACTTTTTCATCAATTCACTATACATAGCCATAATACTGTATTCAAGCGTAGATAGAATTCAATTTTCATAGGAAGGGTATTAACTGGCAGCTAGAAAAACTACTGAATCTACATACACGTAATTATATGTCAAGTCATGTGATCTGCATTTGTGACTTTTAATACAGAAAATCATTACTACAAAAATAACACTAATCGTATAGAAAAGTTGTATCATTATTCATCGCAAAATAACATGTTTGTATTATATTTTTTTTGTATTTGCTAAAAAGCTTTTCTTTGAAAATTAAACTGTAGGTGTCTCAATCGGTGAATTATTGCCGATGCGCTCAACTGCCCAAATTCATTTTGTGAGCCTCATTACAAATCTAAATATGCAGAAAGATTAGATTGAGATCTCCATGTTTGTTTTTTTGCTGTCGATTGAACCACATCTTATGTCATAAAGCATTACATATTGCAAATTGTAATGAATTGACCTTAATCATTTTGTATTCAGTTGGTCTAATATCAAATTAGAACTATATTTAAATGAATTACTTGCATATCTGTCATTTAATTGCCATAAACTATTTTTTAAATAATTAAAAAAATAATAATTTGATACTAGAATCTTTTGATGATATTAAGTTATGACAAATTTTTTCTCGAGTTAGTTAAACAATTCATAAAATTTGGAGTCGTTTGAGTCTTACTTTTGGTTTCAAGTATATTTTCAAGTATATTTCGTTGATCAGACTTTTTAAAAAAAATCAAATTTTTCACCAGGCTAGAAACTCGTTGGCAGCAAAATAGCGTTTTGTATAGATATAGAAATGTCATGTAAACGAGGAGTTGTGTACTTACATCGTAGTTTTTTTTAATAACAAGAGGGTTGTGCCTGTTTTTCAAAACAGTTTTTATTTATGTTACTCTTTCGTATTTTTATGATCATCGATATTGAGGCACAAATCCAAAACATGATAGCATAACTATTTAAGTACGTATCTATGTATTTATATATTATGTACGTAGCTTATTCATATGGCGTTATGACATAATTTATCAAATCAGCTTTGAGAGACTTTGTTGATTCGAATTCCGGCATAATAGAGGTAATACTCTCCAATCATGACGCAGTGCGATAATACAATATGGGCATGTGATGAGGAGTTCACTGTAAGCTCAATTCCAGGTGCTGATGACCCCATCGCGAGAACAATAATGTTCCCTAGCCTTTTTGTTTTTATTCGGACAGCGTATTTTCTCTAGCCGAGAAGCTGGACCATTGGAAAAGGGTGAGGGGGAGGGGGGATGAGCCGTGGGTTACGATTGCCGCATGTCGTGGCCAGGATTGTTACATCACGTGCTGGATGCGGTGATAATCGATACTCCCCGTTGGATGGCGTCACCTTCCCTCCTCCTCCCTTTCCCTCAAGTACCCACTGTTTTAGCTGGCATTCTCTGGAACGCTCCCGCTGGAATCTCGACATTTTCACATTAATCTGTTGTGAGGGGCGCCCGCGCAGCTTGACGGGAAGTGACCACTACCATCGAGGGAGGGCGGGGGTAGTTTTCATATGGGAGTTTGTTTTAACTTCTTGAAAAATATATTTTAGGTGTGACCTTTGGAAATAAACGTTAGGGTTGTACATCTAATTAAAAATATCAATGTCCCTATCAGTAATGGAACATCAATTAGAAAACAACATCGTTTGCAAAAATCTGGTGCTTTATATTAAAAACGGAGTTTTAAAAAAAAAATCGTTAAATAATTTGACCCGCCTCGGTAGCGTAATTAGCTAACGCGCTAGTTTTGTGTTAAGCTAGACTACTGAGTACGTGGAGATCGAGGTTCGAATCTCGCTTGGTTGAACTGGGGAGGTTTTCCCTGAATGGTTTTCCACTCTCCCTCCACGCAAATTCTAGCTCACTTCCTCTATATTCAACCTTCCCAGTTCCTAGCCCATTAGCGTAATTATAACTTAAGCGATTAACGTGCACGGGTAATAAGACGTGGTGCTAAGTATTGTTGTTGTTATTATTATTATTATTATTATTATTATTAATTAACCTGCTATAATAAATTAATCTGAAACTTAAGATATAAATTCAAACCAATAGTATTCATAAATAAGCATTAAATAAAAATATTTTAAACTGAGCATGTAACCAGGGCTGTGGAGACTGATCAGAAGCAGCTTTTAGTGGAGTTGGAGGACAACCAGAATTGGTACATTTTTACCGATTCCGACTCCAAAATAAGTGTATAGTATTATAACAATATTTTACATTTTTTAAATATTATTTAGGACCAAAATTTGTCATTTAGAATGACAAATTAATTTAAATATAAATTCACAATGTCAAAGAAACTTCCCATGAAATCATATGCCCATGAAATCATATGTATTGAAGCATTTTACTGCAGTAAATTGGTTATTACCAAATGGATCCTTCACACGGTCAACGCGCGATTGTTTTAACGCTCTCCCTCAACGTTTTCTCGTTAGTTGGCTGTAGCGGTATTGTTCCACATCAAAGATAGATAAGGAAACCTTTCACTTCTAAGGCTGTCCGCGCGCGTTTTTACATTTCAGTTGTAACTTTGTTCTTAGAGCAGGCCGTACTGGCGCATGAGTACGGAAAACCTTTCGGACGCAGTTTTTCTTTTGATTCGTATTCACGGAACCTTAAACAATGTAAAAACATCTTCACTGCACTCGACAGGGATCGAACCCCGATCTCCCCGTTTTTAGCAATTTAGTCTATCATGAAAGTGACACCGTAGACCATTCGGCCATCGAAGGGGGCTGTGTCCATTTAAACTTACGTTTCTATCTGGACAATATTTTTTTCGGTGCGTCTCGGTACCCGTTTGGGCTAGTCACACATGTATCAATTACATTTATGTTGTAGGGATGAGGAAGGTAAATATTAGCGGAAATTTGCCCGCATTTGTATTGAGGCATAGTACGATACCGTGTTGGGGACACCGATCTCTCCTTTTCGACAATCCAGGCTATTGCGAGAGCGATACCTTAGAGGCCTGAGGCCACTTTCGTAGTCAGTCTTAGTACGCCTCGAGTACGGTGCTATACTAAGTACAGGACGACACCTACCTAGACTAGAATGTAATGGACCAGTTTCGTAATCAGTCTTAGTACGCCTCGAGTGCAGTGCTATACTAAGTACAGGACGGGTAGGTACAGTAGGTAAGTACAGGTAGGTGTTGTCTTGTATTTAGTATAGCGTCGCACTTGAGGCGTACTAAGTCTGACTATGAAACTGGCCCTTAGACCGTATGGCCACCGGTGTGGGCGCATAATATAAATATCGCACACGATGCCATACGTAAGGCTACAAGATTTATATCGCGTCAAACTTTATAAAGAGTACCGATTTGGAGAGATAAATAATAGGAAAGGGATGTGCGGGGAATGGTGGCCGTAGTGGAGGGTTGTTCTGCGGCGTAGTTGGATACTTTCCTCTTGGTAGCGATAACCCCGGAAGGCTCGCCTCTCATTCAGGTGTGGATAGAACGCTGATATGTGGAGGCGACTGAGCACAGCGCGCGTATATTGATCACAGTCACAAGGGTGCTTGGGGGTGGGTGAGCGGGGGGACTTGGAAGGCACACCAGGAGATTGAGTGAGTGGATTTATTAACGTCGGGGGGGCCCTCGCCCCCGTATCTCTCTTTCTGGTCTCGCTGGAAATAGCGTTACTCCACGATGCCAACTCAAATATACAACCCCTTCCCCCTCTCCTCGTACACGTCATCAGACTTCTTGGAATACCTGGTTCGCGCGAACTGAGTGTTCCCGCACATCTGGCTGGGCTTAATGAGAGTTGAGAGGGGATGTGGCTTCCCCTCAAACTCTAGCCCTAATATTTTGTTTCTTTAACATCCTTAAACAATATCAATTCTTATCACACACACACACGTGTGCTTAATCATGTTTCATCTTGTCAACTGTTTGGAAAGTGTAGATTCTGTTTTATCCAATAAAATTCATCGAATGAAAAGTGTTTCAATGAATGTGTTAACCACAGCCGACTTTTTGATGTTTCTTTTTAGTTTGTTTTCACTATTAAATAACGGTAACGTTTACTTAGAAAAATGTTATGGAACATTTTAAGGTGTATTAAGAACGCTATATAAATACCAGATAGTTTAAAAACTATTTTAACAAATTTCGTGAGACCCGCTTCAGTGGCCTCATTGTATAATAATAATACATTCGCAGGACACTAAACTGCCGATGACGGGGAGATTCGAAGGTTCGAATCTCAGTCGGATGTATTGAGGGGTTTTTTTCCATGAGGGCTTTTCCACTTTTCCTCCACGCAAATGCGGGTACACATTATTCAAATATAACCTTCTTAATCCCTAAATCCACTCAGCTTAATTAGTACATAAGCGTATAACCCGAACAGTTAATAAGATGTGGTGCTATATAAAATGAACTTTTATACTCCATGCTCATTTCTGTACTTGCATGTGTCACTTTTTATATTATCATTACCTATTAAACAACAATAATGATTAGTAGTAACTTATGTTGTCTGCAGATATCACGACTTGACGTATGAATATGTGAAAGTAGATCTTTTCACTTTTTCTATCTGTTAAATATTTTCTCTATACGAAAATTGGCGTTTATACGAGGCTTCAAACGTAATTTGTTTTGTTAATTTTTCCATTTATAAATACTCTTTTTGCGATTTATTTATTATTCTAAAATCGATTAACTCATTTGATTATATAAATGAAAATTTGCTGCCGTATGCAAGATAAAATTAGGGGGAGTGTTGTATCGATTAAAAAGTAATGCCCTTAACAGAATTAAGACTTTATAACAAGTATCTTGAAAAGTAGTTGTGGATTAGATTACAAGTTGTATTGTGAACTAATGCTCGCATTAGCCTATTGATTTATATAATTACTGTATACTTAAAACTATTAATTTTTCTTATCACTGCGTTTTACTACGCGTTCTGGTAATCCGCATAAGTAATAATTACGCCACGGTGTTAGGGATTATGAAGGTTATATTTTGAGTAAGTTTGCCGCATTTGCATGGCGGGAGAGTATAAAACCATCTCGGAGAAACCACCCTCAGTACACATGACCGAGATTCGAACCTCGATCTCCTCGTCATCGGCATTCTAGTGTAAAGCGAGAGTAGTGCCTTAGACCATGCGACCACCGAAGCGGGTTTCATTAAAACTGATATTGAGTAAAGATTATTCCTAGTTGGTTGTCTTAGAATATTCTTCTTCATGTCTAGCCCACTATATCAGCAACTGGTGTTTATATATATATATATATATACACACATACATACGTACATATTAGAAACCAGCATTACTAATAGTGGAAGGTTTCTTTCTTTCTTTCTTTCCCCATTTTTTTTTTACCAGTGCTTCTTAGAGTATTTGGTTCCATACATTTCTAATTTATTATTTACGATGGTGTTAAACGAAACATTAAAAAAGTATAGTACTATTTTATTGTAGATTTTTAATAAAAAATAAAAGGGTTTGAGTGGTTAAGGTGTAGATAAATAAAACATAAATTGAGAAAGTGTGTTGCATTTTTAAGTTAAATATTGTTTTGTTAAAATATCAGTTTCTGTATGATGATTAAAAAGCTAGTATTCAGTACTTTTTTTAAGCATCAAGAATCTTATTCTATTTTACTTAACAATGGCTGTAATTTCAGTTTTAACATCGACCAAAGATTTAATTGTATAAAGCTGGCATTGATGGGCATGCGAACTAAATGTTGGGTTCATCTAGTTTGGTGTGATTGATGGGCAGGTCGGATTTTTAGTTCCGGTCAGGTGTGCTGAGGCTGGTCTTTCTTAAAATGTTCCCCCCCCCCACCCCACTCTCTCTCAACGCAAATTCGGGTACATTTCTTCTAAATTCTAGCTCCCTCATTACAACCAAACTGTGCACTTAATATAGACCTATACGCGTAAAGCCCGACCGGCTTATAAGGTGTGATGGGAAAATATTAATTTTTATCTTAGATAAAGAAGGGAAGTCGATCCTACAATAGACATGAAGCTTGTAAAAAAAAAAAAGTTTTATACGTTGTTAGCATTCTGATTGAATATTTATTTTTGATACCATTTTAACAACCCGGGCATCTCTCATTATCTTGTGTATTCTTGGTGTTACTCTGCGGGGCTGTATTTGTAAAGACCAGCTCAAAACTGCGCGGCAGGACACGTGTCGCCTTGCACGTGCGGTGGAATCGCTGGAGCTCAATATTGATCCGCCCGTCTGCCATGGCCCCTCTTCTCGTCGTCCTCCTTTTGCTGTCGACGAGATGTCTTCTTTCACACATGGACTATTTTACATCACGAATATCCGGTATTTCGCTCTGATCACTCGAGTAAACTACACTGGCTCCGGTCAAGATCATGATCGCTGGGTTGTTGTGTCTCTCTCTCATACAAGAGTTTGAAAGACTTTGGTTTGCATTCCATCAGCAGTTATGTTTAGTGTTTTAAAGATAATTAAATCACTAGCGCAGGAATTAGCATGCTACATTAGCCCCATGGCTTCTTTTGTGCTGACTGACAGCTGAAGGCTTTGAAAAATTACCAGACCAAATTATGTATCCCTACGCCGAACCATATGATTTGCAAAAACATGTGTTTAGCAGCTATCACTTCTGAGAGTCAAGATTTAGGTATAATTATACCTAAATGTTGACTGTCAGAAGTCAGCTGTCAGTCAGCACCAAAGAAACCACGGGGCTACTGTAGCTGTAGAGGAACTGCATCCGTTCTAGCCTGATGAGAGGGCAATATGAGTCTCTTCTTAGGGTTCGGCCAGACTGACAAGCGTGCGAGCGAGTGAGCGAGCGCGCAAGCGATTGGGTGGCCACACTGGCGAGCGAGCGCGCAATTAGCAGACCCTAGTTCATTAGAGAAGATGTCTCTGTCAAAGACACTTGGTACATCTCTGCTCCTCGAAAATTCTTACAACAAATATTTTTAATGTACTGAAGTGTTTTAAAATCAGATTAGCCGCACCAGTGGCGGAATGGTGCGTTGCACTCCATAGCTTTTGACTGGAAGGTAAAGGTTCGAAGGCTCAGTGAACTGAAGGTGATTCTTAAAACTTATTTATTGTTGTGGTTTTTTCATACTCTCCAAACTAATG
>CABFOV010000136.1:85591-109013 GCA_902141375.1 Timema poppense
ATGAAATCCTAGATACCAAGTCTTAGCCTGAACAGTAAAATGATTTCCGCTCTAGAAATACAGACAGACAAATATAAACCATCGTGAAAACCACTTACCCGTTTTCAGAAGGTCATAAAACATAAACATTTTTCAAAATCTTGACTTCAATTTTTTTTTTTTTTTGACAATTATAACACTCTTTTCTCCCAGGGGTTGAAAGTAAAAAAATAGCACTGACTTACATTTAAACGAAACTCGTGATTACTCATACTTCAGATCAATGAAATACAAGTTATTTCACCTTAACTCATGATGTGTTTCATGTCACCTTAACGTGTGGTGATTCTCAACCTATAGTTAATCGTACGTTGTAACAACTCTCTAACTTACAGTTACTTCTAGCTTACTTCAAGGTGGGAGTTAGGGAAAGCGAGAAAAAGGTTTAGTGTTTTTGCAGTTTCTATATCAAAACTTCTTTGGCCCAAATCTCTCTATAATTATATAAAAGCGAAAGCCCTGACTGAATGACACACTCATCATTAATTCTCACACTTCCCACGAAGCTAGAGGGCTGAAATTCGGCACAGGTGTTCCTTATAAGCTAATAAGTAAAAGTAAATATGTTTAATCCCGATGTTGTGAGATTAAGGGGGCGAAATCGGGGTAAGTGAATGCAGACAATTAATTAAAATATGCCCGGCACAGATTTATCTGATTACCAAACCCTTCCTTCACCTCTGACGAGTCATCTTGTGAATGTGGGGAATGCCAGACCTCCACCGTGGTTCGGATTCCACGTTAAACTGTAGGTCCTTCATTTCATCTCACAATCACCCTACCATTACACATTAGTGTAAGTGCCTATAACCCAAATGGGTATTAAGACGCAGTGCTAATAATAATAATAATGATTCACGAGAATCATCCTCAAACAAGTGTTTACTGCGAGCACCCTCTCTTACCGCAACCCCCTTCCCTTGTTTATGCAAAATATTGTTTCAAGCGCCCCGAGACACCATACATGTTAATTGTTGACTTTCGATGACTAGATGTTATAAATTGTTTTGCCTGTCCATAGCTAATGCTTACACCCTACGCAAAAGTAATTGAAACTGAATCTTAAATATATATTTTTTAGCACCGCGTCTTACTACTCGTTCGGGTTATACGCATATGTACTAATTATACTCATGGCCTAGGGATTGGAAAGGTTTAATTGAGAGGAAGTGTACCCGCATTTGCCTGGAAGTAGAGTGGAAAACCACACTCAATACACCCGACTGGAATCGAACCCCAATCTCCCTGTCTTCGGCAGTCTAGTCTAACACGAGATAAGCGCGTTAGACCACGTGGACACCGAAGCGAGTTTGTTTTACACATTGATAGTTAAGTTTTGCATTTTACACTTGAGTGCCCTTCAAACTTTCTCTCGGCTATCTATTCACCCAATATCTACCTAATGTATTAAACATAGCAATGAACAAGTGGTACTATGCTTTGGTATTGCAGAGTGAAATTGAATACTCTAAAATTTAAATAGTTCATAGGCCTTTTGTGTTTTGAGAACATGTTGAAAAACAGATGCCAAGTTTTTTTTTCTTCATAATTTTTTGTTTGGGCAACTTTTTTTATACTTTTATAGACAACCGTAAATGTTACTGCAATTAAATAATATAACAATTTTCACCTGTAAAGAAATGGTGAATTTGAGCCTAAGAGATTGGTTATTCATTACTTTGTATTCGTTATTTATTTCACTTGCAACCCATCTTCTTCACAAAGTGGTTGCTGTAATAGATTGTATTGTATTGTATGTATGCGGGCTTGTTCTATCAATTACGTATAAGGGATCTATAGTTGCGTCTTTAGAATTAGAAGTCCTAAGTTAAGCTTGCTTTTTAAAGTCATTGTATGATCTAATCTGTGTTTAGAATGTGTTCGTTAAATATACCATCTAAAAAGTTTGTCCTACGTTTTAATTCAGTCGTTAATTGAGTTTGCATACTGGGCTAAGGATTTCGGATTCGATTCCCAACACGACCAAAAAGCTTATAAGTTTCGCGTCGGCTTAGCATCGTATATTTTTTATAATGCTACTCCTGCCTATTAGTGATATCTAAGGGTACGCGTAGAGTGGAGGCAGGTAGTCAGATTCCGACAACTGGCACAGACTGGCGTAGGTGAGGACCGCATAGTAGAGGCAGAATTAGGCTCTGAAACTGTACTGTTTAAATAATCATTCAGTCACAGTCATGGGAATTAGCAGCGAAGAAGCAATGTGTTTGCTCATTGTTTCAGAGAATCTTAGCATAAAATTGGAATGAGAAAGAAGTGGTGTCCACGAAATTAATATGTTAAGAGGAACGTATGGTGAATACCATCACCTTTTTCCGCAATTAAAGGCAGATGGTGAAAATTTGTATCAGTATTTTACTATATTTTAGAGAAAATCAAACATAGACTGGTCAAACAATGGTGTACTTTTCATCCGCATATGTAATTCTTCCAGAAGAACGACTTGCACTAACATTGAGGTAATAGATTTTATTTTTATTCCATCTTTATTTTTATTCTATATTAAATTGTTTTATGTGGATGAGTTATAATAAAAATGGTAAGGATTACAAGGGTCACGATATGAGTAATTCTCTGTCAACCTGATACACCATACTGAGGTGATTATTAAGGAAAAATACAAAATATCTGTATATTAGAAACTATTATTATTATTATTATTATCATAAACAGTGATTATAAAATTGAAACCCTTATAAAATTATTTTGTGAGTATGAATTTTCAGTAAAATATCCATTACAATGTCACCAAATTAAACTATAATCAACAAATGTAATTTTCATAAACCCCTGTGTTTGTAGCATTAGGTGAAGGTGATTCATCTTGTGATGATGTAAGCATTGATGAGGAGCTATAGGAAGTATAACTTGTCGCAGACATAGGCGATGGTTGAGGAACTTAATGGTACTGAAACGTTGATGGGTCTGAGGAGAAAGCAAACTCCTCAACAGCTTCTTGAATTTTGTTCCTGAAACGCAATTTCAAATGGGAGGGTATCTTGCTAACGTAAGGTATGAGACTACGAAAAAACATTTAAGTCATCGTTATCTTGGGAGCGATGTGGGACGTCCTGCAAAAATTGCATTTTTTCTTTTTCAATCTTAAAAATACTTTTATTGTATTTATGATTGCGAATGCGCTGCCTCTTCTGTCCTCGATTGTCTTTTACATTTTCGTCCCATCCAGAGCCTTGATTCATATTATGTGTATCACTTAGCATGTTTCTCGGCCGCTCATTTCCTTGTTGCTCATGTTCTGGATCACCGTCATTATTATCTTGGTCAACATGGGTTTCAACGGGAATAAAGTCACCTTCATTGTCATCGACTACAATTTAATCCATTGGGTGAAGCTTTTGTTCTTAGGTTACTCGACAGAGCTTGAGGCTTCACAACCTCCTTCAAGAACAATAGTGACTTATAGTGAGGGTATTTAGGGTCGTAGGTAGAATCTCCAGGATCACCTGAACGTGGTGGCCTAATCTTCCCAAATTCATCACTGAACTTATCTCTTAGGTATTTCCACTTTTTACGCAGTGCACCTTCCGAAAAAAAAACACCTTTTACCATACTAAAATAATAGGCTGACATCTGTGTAATATTAATGAAGATGTTGCATTGCAAAATTTGTTGATGCATTTTGTTCAGATACCTCTCTACTGGAATATCATTCCGAGCTTTGGGATTCAGCTTCCGAATGGAAGATAAAACTATAGGAGAAATTATCAGAGAAACAGTTTATGTGCTGTGGGAAGAACTACAACCCCTGCACATGCCAGTGCCAACTACAGAATTACTTGAAAATATTGCAGCTGACTTTGAAAAAGTTTGGAACTTTCCTCATGCTATTGGATGTTTGGTCGGAAAACATATTCGTATAGTTTCCCCAAGTAATTCTGGGTCGATGTTTTTGAACTACAAGAAATTCTTTTCTGTCGTTCTACAAGGTTTAGTGAATGCAACTTATGAGTTTGTCACTGTTGACATTGGAGGATACGGAAAACAGCGATGGAGGAACATATTTTACTTCAGACTTATTCAATTTCATTGAAGGCAAAGATATAATTTTTTCCAGAACCTGATTTCTTGCCTCACAGCAACGTGAACGCTCCATATGTTATGTTAGCAGATGAGACTTACCCTTTACTTCCCCAACTTATTAAGCCGTACAAACGTGAACGTCTTACCGAGAGCAATAACCTGCTATCGAGAGCGAGGAAAACTGTCGAATGCGCTTTTGGAATTTTGTATTCCAAATGGCGTATTCTCTCGAAAGCCATTGAAACGAAGGTGAAACTTGCTGAAAAAAAAATGGTCAAATGTGTTTGTATTTTGCATAACAACGAGAAAACGAGCGGTTTGAAAGGCATTTCAGTGAAGTTATTGTTCATGGTGAATCAGTAAATTGGGATCGACAAGGAAGGCATCCTACTACGGCCAAAGAAGTGAGACTTTTTTCTTCTTTCATGGAAAAATATCTTCCAACTTAAAATGAATAGCAGTCATTTCTAATCATTAAATACATAGTAACACTTTGATTTAAATGCACTGTAATAGATTTAGATGTCATACTTTTAGATTACACAGTAAATAGTAGTCTATAAAATTAGTTTGCTTAACATTTATTACTAATGTTAGATTTTTAATTATATTTCATTTAGTTTTTGTATTTTTTTAAATCTTCAATTATAATTATATCATGGATATTAAATTTTATTATATTTTTAAATGTGTGATGTACAAAGGAATTTAAAAAAACTCTTAATATTATTTCGTACACGTTTTTACACTGTAAATAGTGGTTAGGGAAAACAATGAAAACTATTTCAATCATCTTACCTTCAACACCCATTTCCTTTAATATATCTCGCCAGCAGGCATCCACAACAACCCTGTTGGAATACTTTCTCCCTCTTTTGCCCCAAATTTCGGGTTTGAGAAAAACCTTTGCGTGTCCGCATCCATCACTTTCACAAATTCCAATAAAATTATAACAATTATAATAGTCCAAGAATAGTTTAGTGATATGATACGAATAAAAGGAGGGAAAAAAAACCTAAACAAACGTCCGATCAGGCTGGTTTCGGTAACCAGAAAGAACATCTCATTCCGGTAAACTGTCAGACGGTCTGAGCCAGCATACCGGTGCCTGCTGTCACTTTACACACTCCCATCTAAAAACAAGGGATTATTTCTCGCGCTAGTCGGTGCCGGTTTTAGGAATCTGATTACCTGCCGCCACTCTACGCGTACCCTAATGAAGCTTTATCAAGTTAAATAAAGCGTATTTAAACTAGAATTAATTGAAATATTCCATGATGGTGTCATATTTATGAATGTTATTTTTTACTATTGCTCTTAAAGTAAATTACTTTTTTTTTAGTTTTTTTTTTCTTTTAATTTAAGGGGGAAAGGACAACCTGGACACAGGAATAAAACCTGGTAACTTTGGTATCGCGCACCATTGTTTTACCACCCTGGTTCGTCTCGTATCCAGGGCCATCGTGAAAGAACCAGGTTGGCTCACTCGTAGAGTATTGGTGTGAAAAGCCAAAATTCCCTGGTTCGAGTCCTGTGTCCAGATGCTCTATTTCATTTTATTCGAATTAAATTCAAATTTCCGTAGTTATAATCATTCATCCTCCAAGTTTTTCCTAGCATATATACTTAATTACCGTTGCTTTCTCCCATCGTGATTCGCCTGGAATGTACAATTTATTTGTATTATTGGAAGCATAAAGCCACAACCGAATCGCCGGTGGCTGTGATATTAATGATAGCTCTTAGTAGTCGATGATAATCACACGTCCATCACAGACTCTTCCCTAAAATATTAGTGAAATATGATCATTAGCATGGGATGAACCATGGATAGCTCTTTTATAGATCATTGACGTACTAAGTCAAAGGTCCCGGGTTTGATTCCCATGTCCAGGTGTCATTTTTCAATTTATTCGTATACATTTCAATAGCTTTAGATAAAATCCAACCAGCACGAATAGTGTGCCTGATTGTAAACGGAAATATAGGTTTCACTCTTTATTGAACACACTAGATTATAAATAAAGCGTTGATATCCAAACATATCGTCGCAATAAGATAACGGCGTTGTTGCACACGTGGGATGTGGGTATGCAACTAACAAAGGCTAAAGAATCATCTTGTTTTCTGCAGACTTGCAGTGCGACATATTTGGCTGAACTAATGTATCTCCACCCCTCCCCTCCCCCCGTATGTTTTACCCACTATTCCTATCGCGTTAAAGTAAATACGTGGATAGGTAGTAAGATGCGGTACACAAAACTAGCTGACCCGTTTAATCTAATGTCGCCACTGCTTAGTGGGAACGTAAAAAGTTTGATTCTCACGATCGCCGAAAATTGAAATAGGAATGTGCTTGGGTGGCGTTGCGATTTCACACGATCGCAGCGTGTGTAAACAGATAGTTCGAGCTATTATCACCGTCGGGTTTAATTAATTATGGATGGCGTTGTCTCTTATTTGTAGAGCCGCTTTGTGCAAGGTGGATATGACTGAATATATTTCAACTAGTGCCGAGGAGGCAGAAATCTTGTTGTTGGTTTGTATCTCGTCACGTGACAACGTTTCTCTTCCTTGTTTTTCGTTGAACGTTTGATTCCACAGAAACTCTATACATTATTTTGAAGAAGGAACCAGTGAATATAAAATAATCAAACTGACTATGGTCGAGTATGTTCACTATACCTGTTGATTCCGACCAACTTCGGGATGTATTCTCACTTTTATATTTTCATCCCGCTCACAATGACGTCGCTAATAAAAATTGAGGCCACGAGATCTCGTGCTCTTTGCAGTGTCTGGAACATAGCAACCCTCCGATGCCCTTCTTGCATTTAAAAGTGGGCGGTACTTTAGTCCACCAATATTCGTGAGCGCGCAGGTCCTTATTTCGAGATAAGGCTTTTTGGTACCTGTTATTTTCTCCGTTTGTGGAGAATCAACCTTGAGACGCAAGGTCTCCTGTGATCGGGTTTCGCACTTGGAGTGGCGTGACCAACGGCGTAGCTTGGAGGTTCTAAATTGTATAACTTTAACAGGGGAAAGAAGGAAGTAAGAGTTATTGAAGGTATGAATATAACTAGCTGTTAAGTTTTGCTGTAGATAGGTTTTATCTGATGATCCGAACTCCCTTATTAGTTAACAAAAAATAAATGCTTGCATTTTCCATGTTAGAAAGTCACCTACATCGGTGGGCACGTAGACTAAGACGTCAGTCTCTTATAGTCTGGTAGCATTATATATACAAGTCTCAAATAAAACCTACCCCAAATGCACAGTATTTCAAAGTCAGGGTTCTAAATGTGCTTCAACAACCTTTATGCAGTTTAA
The DNA here is from genome assembly GCA_902141375.1 of Timema poppense. NCBI lineage: Eukaryota > Metazoa > Arthropoda > Insecta > Phasmatodea > Timematidae > Timema > Timema poppense. The sequence continues at coordinate 93,020 of CABFOV010000136.1, forward strand.
TTAAATAAAATTTTACTAATCAGCGAAAGGAACTATGCATAGCGGTTGTTGGCGCACATTTCGAAAACATACATTTGAAATACAGTGCTTTTGGGGCCGTTTTGATTCGAAACATCCTGTATAAAAATGAATAAAAATTACTATATAAAACAGTACTAAAGATGTGTTGAACGCATAGACTTGATTTCAAGATCAGGCTAGACTTGTTATTTCAAAAATACACTAAAACAAGCGTGTCTAAAGTTACCGGTTAAAAAAAGTGCAGAAATGATAGCTTTAAAACATATTATGCTCAGATTCCCTCCTCACGCCCGTTTTTTAATCCCCCTCCCTTTCCCCCACTCCTTACTCCACCCTCAAAGTAAATTTCTAGATGTACCACTGAACAGTTGCTCAGAAATAAATGCTTTTTATTCAATCCAATAAAAACAAAACCTGAAAATTATGAACTATTTATTAAAAATTCTGTTTGAGTTAAAACTAGTGTACGGCACTTAGATGCATCCTTTATATAAATAAAAATAAATGTGTTTTAACATAAAAAAAACTGGTGTATGCTAACTGAAAGCATAATGTGTTAACCTAGTTATAAACCTTGTACCAAAATATACAATATCGTGTACTACGATGGTGTCGTGTCCTATCCTATGTCATATGTGTGCATGTATCACGACAAGCAATCCCAAATAGATCAGTACAACACTATGTTAAACGAAACCTGAACAGAACAAACACTCATACTAATAGTCGCGACAGGACGTTGATAACGTTTCACTTAAACGTGATGACAGATAACGTGAACTTCTTGGAGATAAAGACAGTTTAAATACTCATTTTGGGACATAATGTGTGGTTTCGTCGTACTTAGTTGAACCTGAGAAATTTGACCATACTCGTATTTTCGCGTAGTTTTATGTAGAATAAATCAGTGGTATTCAGCCTGTAGTAAGCGTACCTCCAGGTGTACGTGAGGACATTTTAGGGGCTACATAAAATTTAAATATATATATATAATTTAAGTATTTATATACATATATATTTAGTGTTCCATGATAAACACTGAATACTCAGGTCTAAATTTAAAGTTAGCCCCAAGAGACCTGGGCGTAAGGACATGCTATCAGAGAGCACCAGTTTCTATCTCTTTCTCTTCCTCTCTTTCTCTCTCTCTCCCTCCCTTTCTCTTTCCCTCCCTTTCTCTTTCCCTCCCTCTCTCCCTCTCTCTCTCTCCCTCTCTCTCATCCCTCCCTCCTCCCTCCCTCTCTTTCTCTATCTCTCCCTCGCTCTTTTTATCCCTCTCTTTCTCCCTCCCTCTCTATTTCTCTCCCTCCATCTCACCCTCCTAAATGTGGATGACCAAATATGTGTAGCTTGTAATATAGCTTACACCAATAACTTTGGAGGTACAAATTTGAAGAGAAATTATATTTGGGGGTACAAAGTTTAAGATAAATTGTAGCTGGGGGTACAAAGTTGAATAGAAATTGTATCTTGGGGTACAAAGTTGAAGTAATAACTTGACACGTTAAAACCTGCAGTTTGGCCGTATTGTTAGTTAGGGTAGCGAACTCCTATTCTGCAGACTTGGCTTCAATCCCGACCAGATGCATTAGACTAGAGAATAGTTTATCCTCCTTTCACAAGGTTTAGGATTAACCCTGACCTTGGTTCCTTGGCTCAGTTTGAGCGCGTATTATTTTAGCACATCTTACGGCCGGTTAACCGAAAAAATTATAGGGACCTATAAAAGATTACTCTCGAACCAGAAATCGCATCCAAGTGCAGGTTTCTGCATTCTTCACTTGACAACTGCGAAAATTAGGATCAACGAAACAGCTTTTTAATATATTTTATCTCTTCTTTTGTAATTTTTTAGTATTTTAAAATTGTTTCACTCTTTTATAATGATTATTCCAGATTACCGTATTACGGCTCTAAGCTTGGTACAAGCTGTATTTACTATTTAAGTTACGTGTTTGGTTGGGGTTTTTTCCCAGTTTATGACGTTTGTATGTAGACTTTCAGCCGCTCTGTTGGAACAGAACGTTGCCTGGAGTATGCCTTAGAGGTTGTATACACGTCATACCAGCATTGAAATGACGTCATGATAGTGATTATGAAGGTTTGGAGCCAGTGAAAATCTTAACCGAATTAACCAGACCATAGTAGCTATATGAACAGTTCAACATTCGGGAAAAATACCTATGGTACCACCGAGAATCGAACCCGGGGACTCTAGGTCAGAAGCCAGATACGCTGACCACTAGACCGGTTATTTGTGGGGTGAGACGGTCCCTCAGTTTAATCTATTGGGTGGGGAAGAGAAGGGTATTTATTGGAGAAGAGCGTGAAGAGAAAATGGTCATATCATTCCCTAGTACACAGATTCGAACTTGGACCTCTGTGTCACTGTCTAATGTAAACCGGACGCTTTAAGGTAGACTCCCGCTGAAGCAACGTGGCATGGCTTATTTAAATGTGTCTAAATGGTGGCACTCACACTGATCGGCGTCGTCCCTCATCTCGGCACAAATCGACGTCTAGAATTCTGGGAATAGAATAAAACGTGTTGCGGCGAACAAAGCTATAAACACAGGATGTATGCGCCAGGAAAGATATTTTTAGAAAATTTTGGGTTTTTTTTTTGCGGTAAACATCGATAACATATCCATTATATCATACTATATACCATTGTATAGGTATTTATATTATTGATCAAAAGTGCCCGCTGTGGATCATATAACTTAACCATGATTACATAGGAGTAGATTTAGTAGCACTTGCTAGCTGTCAGATATAACCATGCATATAATTCATAAGTTAAACTTTTGTTTCATTCATATGAGCCTTTATTCAAAGCTACAAATTCATCTTCTGTTTTGCATACATGCCGACTGGGCGACTGTGAACTCAATTTACCCTAAAAGTTAGCAAGCCTGCCTTGAGGAGTCACCACGACGACGCTTATAAAATGGTGCCATACTATAATCGGTTCAGGTAAGACTACTAGCTATCAGGGTAAACACACTGTATAACCAGAAACGTCGACGTTTTCAGTGTGTTATTTTGTATAAGCTTTTCACACAGTAAAGATATAACATTTTTCTGATTCGTAATTATTGTTTCGCGATTATACAACACACACTATAATTACTCGAAACATGGAACACGATATAAGAGCTGCGCAATTATGACTGGTACAGGGTACCGCGGCGATGATCTGGTGCGTGGGGATCTTTGGATAAGTCCCTAATCTCCAAAAAGGGCTATTTGCGCCAGAACGCAAATTACTTACTCTATGGCACTAGGAACTCAAAAGTTCACTGCCGCAGTTAAAAAAGAACGTCACCTATCCTTATCTTGCGCTAGTTCTATCCAGTTCACCTCTTTACGCCCCATTGGTCTCTTCCCATTGGGTTTGCCAGTCAATACACCGCACACGGTTCTAGATTCTCCCATTCCCGCTGCATGTCCTTTCCACCGTAATCTACGAGACTTTATTATCCTAACCATGTCTTGTGATGAGTGGCTTATAGGATATGTAACGCATCACTGTGTAACCTCTTCCATAGAACGTAAATTAGTGGTTTAAAATATATTTAATTTGCAGAATTTTCCTGAACTGTCACTGATTAATACATATTTTAATTTGTGATTAAAAATTAACTTTAGTTAAAGTTGCATTATTTAAACTATATTTATTATAGATTGGGTTTGCATATCTATTTCGATCAGTGCTGTCTGTAACTTTTAGGCAATTACTTAATTTAGTACTAAAAAAAAAATTGGTGCAACGTGAAATCTAAACGATGATATAACTAAGTGATTGAAGTCAAATTGTAGTAACGTTTTGATGCTATGGATGTGCTTTAAAAATTGGTAGGGAATCTCCGTAAGAAAACTTCCCCCTAGGATATTCATACAATATTTCCAAATTTGATTAGAATCGATTGAAAACTGTGTCATTTTTTTGCAATCAAATTCATAATGATTCATTATAATTGATAATGAATTAGTATTTTGCTTGTTGATTATATTATATTAACCTACACAGAAATGTGAACACAATTACATTGGTAATCTTATTCAGTGGCTTTTGAAACCTGTCAGCCTTTAATTTTCTGTTACCGTTTTATCTCATTTTCTCCATCCAACCTCTTCCCTTTCTCACTTGTTTCCTTAACTTCTCCGTTTCTTCCAAACACGTGTTTTCTTCTTACGCGCCATTAAATGTTTATTGCCTTGAGACTATAAAGAATATTACAATCTGTTTTTAGAAATGCAAGTTGCCGAACAGTTGTAGTCCAACAATCGCATTAAATATACTTTTACTCGAAAGTTGCTGATACGAGCGAGACACACTCCAGCCAGTAATAGCCGTTTTAATGCGTTCATTACCGGCTAGACCTTATTTTCCCTATCAATCATCTTTACAACGCGGGTAAGGAGCTGCGCCAGTAAGATTTTCGTAAACGAAGACCGTATTTCTCACCTAAAACTAAGAGGAACCATTTAAAACCTTCGTTAAATTGACCCAGTTTTTGATCTTCGTCAAGATAAAGAGTCGAATCATCACCTTGACAGAGACTTAGATTGGAATACCGGTGGGGTCAAGATCTGTTATTTGCATGGTGCGAATGCTCACGTGGTATAATCTGTTAGCGATAACTTTTTTTTTTTAGATCGTATTTTTTAAGAAAAACACTTTCGTTTACACCCGCCTGGGCAGTTTATGTGTGTTGTTACTTTAACAAATTATGTAAATTGACTTTATTTTTCAAACTGGGGAAATATATTTTCAAGGTGGACAGATATGAAATGATTCTTATTAATTTTGTATTTGTGAGAATTTGCATCATCACTATCATCGTAGCAATTTAATTCTAACCTAAGAAATTAGGCTATTGAAAGGTTAGGCCTTACTTTCAAACATAGATACAATAAATTGTTTTCATTGATTTTTATTTTTATTAATTCATTAAAAAAAGATGAAATTTAAGTAACATTTTTATTGTTTTAAAAAATGTAAAGAAAAGTATCTATGCTAAGTATTAGAATAAAACAAATTCATTTCAGAGCGGGAAGATTTGGTGCAAGATTTCTGTAATTATTTTCACTCCTAAACGATCCATCTTAACCTATAAAAGATTGGACGAGTGTACCTTAAATTAAATTTAATGTTACATCCTCTACCTTTGTGAAACGGTTGCACGTTTATTATTAGCCTTCGAGGCGTTTAGTAGCTGGTCGGCCCACCTGTCACAGCTCAGGGATTGACTAAATTTGGTCATGTGACCACTCCTCTCGCTGTCTGATTGGCTGTTGGTTTCCCCCCTCCCCTTCTGACTCCCTTCCCCTCCTCTCGACCCCCTTTCCATTGTTCCAAACTTGTTTATTCTTGTCTATTTGTTGTTTATGTGTGCTCATTGATTATTTATATATGCTCATAGGTTATTTATGTATGGTCATTGCTTTTTTTTATTTGTGCTAATTAGTTATTTATGTTTGGGTAAGATTCGAATGGGCCGTTGGATTTTCTTTATTAGTGTGGGGAGTTTATTGTCGTAATTTGGGACGGGGCGTTGGAGTTTTTATCTATTTATTTATTGGCGTTCAGTCAACGGCGCCGGGCGCTCCTTCTTCGGCATCGCTAGTGAGCGCTGGGAGCATCTTCTCTGGCCGGCCGCTTAGCGAAGAGTGTGAACACCGAGCAGCTGACAGCGTATCACGGCCATAAGGCCCCTTTCACTTTTCCCTCACTTCCCCCCTCCTTACATCGCCACGAACAAGCTAAGTTACACTGACTACTCCCTCTCGCCAGACTCTGTTGGACTGCCTTTCACTTCGCCCCCCCTCCCCCCTAATTCCCCATCTTTCAAGGCATGTATCGCAACCCCTTATGTGGTAATAGGTTTTCCCTGATGACTGGCGCTAGCTTGGTGGCTCGACAATACAGAAATAGATCGTGACTTTGAAACCGTGAGCTAGTAAAATAGGTCATTGACCCTGTTCATGTTTGGTGCCAGTTTGTTGGCTCGACAAGTCGAGACTCGTATCTACGTGTAAGGGGACAGAAAGGGTTTGTGTGAATAAAACATGATATTACAAAACATATATTTATGAATCAAATAGCCAAAGCTATTATTTATGCAATTTAGTGTGGATTACTCCATCTAGATATCATATTCTGAAAATTGAAAAATGACACCTGGACACGGTAATCGAACCCGGGACCTTTGGCTTAGTACGCCAATGCTACTTACTAATGAGCTATCCAGGTTTCGTCCCATGCCCATGGTCATTCTTCACTCTTCACTCATTTTAAGGCAGAGTCTGCGATGGACGTGCGGAAATCGTCGGATACAAATGTGTGATTTATTAAGATCACGAGCTATCAGATATTGAAGTGAGACTGCGACGAGCCTCAAATCCCATGTTGCCGGCGTTAACCTCCTCAAAAGTTCCAGGTCTGTCTGCGAACCACAGACTGCAAATCAAATGTGTTATTTTGGCGTCACTGTTGTAATTGAGCAGCGTCTCAATGTACGATCTATAAGTATACGTGTTGCTGGGTGGTGAGACTAGTTTTTGGTTTAAAAACCCATCCAGCTGTGTGAATAGCGAATGCAACCAGTTGTTGATGGGGGCGATTTGATCCACTTCTGTTAAAGTGTCACCGTCGGGTTTCATGGTGGCCGCCCTGAGATAGAGCATTGTCTGTGAAAGATCGATATAGAACTCGCCTTGACCGGTAACGGTAAATTCGCTGTTCGAATCATCGGTGAGGGAAGAGACAGGTTTGTACTAAAGCCATTGTCCATTTTCAATACTGGTTCGCGTGGGTGGGACGGAAAAGGGATCGAGTTAACTGCTGGCACACTTGTAGGACTGGAGGTGTAGAAACGATATTTCAACTGAAAATATCTGACGCTTCTTTCTTGACCTTTTTACCTCTGGCAACGACAGAAGACTGACATATGTGTTTCTTACGACTCCCTTTATAGCCTGAGCCGGTCATCGGTGTATCGATCTTCTGCTCCACCTTGCGTTTCAGGTTTGTTCCAGCCTCGCCGACAAGCTGCCGTAGAGCCTCTTTGAAAGGATGACGCTGATTGGCGACGTCGGAGAGCATGTCGATACCCGTATGAAGCACCTGTTTTCCAATGGCTTTAGCGCCGCTTCTCAGCAACGGTACGATGCTCTTAAAAAGGCCGCTGAAACGACTTTCTATCCCGTGGCTGCTTTGATAGGTAACACCGTGGTAGATCGAAGATATTCCTGTTCCAGCCTGGTTGATGCGTAGTATATTTGGTAGGGACAGTTCATGTTGAACCGCGTCGAAAAATTATGTTTTACGCACACTTTTTCAAGCTCGAATGGTACAGGTTCACCAATCTCTGTTCCTATATTGATTTCCAATCTTTCAATTTCCCTTCTAAGGACTGGTACGTAGTGCAACGGATCATAGCTAACTGTCTTATGTATGCCGTATAGATAGTTTATGTTGTTGATACCGACGATACGTAAAAGTGGTGCCACAATGTCATTCATGGGCTAAGGATCGACGATATCCGTGTGTACATTTGCGAGGGCAAGCCTAGTAGAATGTTGGTGGCGTACGGTGACTTTGGGACTTTGATCAGATTAGTCTGAGGATAGAAACTGAGCTGTAGACTTAGTTGACTTGATAGTCAGCAGCTGTAAATTTGTTGAAGAAGAAACAACGTCAATTTTTTTGTTGGGGTTTGTGTACTTGAATACGAGTCTAGAATCTCCTTTAAACGCATATATTTCGTTTAGGGCATTGACCAATTCGTGGATAGTGCTATAGTTTCCAGGAGGGATATGATCCTTGAATATTTGTTCCACGCCGTTAGCGTCCACCCAGTTGTACCGTACAATATTTTGGCCCTCGGGTACGGTGGTGAAAGAACACGGATATTGGAATTTGACGAGGGCGACTTCCTACTGGCCTTTGAGTGTAAGACCGTAGGGTAGTTGCGAGGTGAAATTCACGAGGTTATTTTTCGGGAAATACCCCATAGAGCTGTCGCTTGGCAAAGTGATGTAAAACTGGTCTTTCGTGGTAGGGCGCTGACGTAACTTGCAGGAATCCAAGAATTAAACTTGGGGGGAGAGGGGTAACCTTTCCACTACACGTACACTTTCTTTCTGGCGCCTTTATCCTTGACCCGTAGTATTTTGTCAACTTTAAAGTTTCGGGAAGACCTACGCGTTGCAATTCGGGTTCGTAAAACGTTCCCTCCACCTCCTCGCCGTCAAGATCAATCAGCCTGTAGATGACTGGTTTTCGCAACACGACACCGCCGACTTTGAAAATTTCTTCGCTCCAATTGCTTTCGTAGCCTTTTTCAAACAGCATTTTGAATTTGCTAATACGCACCGTGTCGCCGACTTTCATTTTTGGCTTACTATTAGAGTTTGGACGCCGTTTGCCATACAGATTATTTCTTACTTGAAGCACATTGGTTTCTGAAACGTTGGCAGCCGCCATCTTGATACTGGAATGTTTTGCGCCTCTTTGTAACCGTCGACGAGATCTGGAGGACGTCCACATACCGATACGTGTTATTTTTGGTAAAGTTGTGCCACATGCGCCCTTTCAGAGTTCTATTGAATCGTTCTACGCTGCTTGCCTTCACGTCTGGATTATGAGTGACGTAGTAATGTACACCTTCTTTCTTGAGACATTTCTGGACTAGACGTGCCGTAAACTCTGTCTCCTTGTCCGTCTATAAACTTAGATGTTTACGACTGTTTTGTTTGAAAATGTCCCGAAAGGTGTCCCTAATTACGCTCCCCGTATTGGATGTAACTGTCCTCGTCCAGGCCATCTTGCTAAACACGTTGATGATGGTGAGCAAGTACACTGCGCCGTCGTTGTAATTTCAGAGACTCGCATATAGTTGAGATCGGCTTGCCAGAGATCGTCGATGTTTGACACCACGTACTTGTTGCATGGACACTTTTTTATCACTGGTTTGTGCAGGATATAAGCGTTCTGCGCACGAAGCCATTCTCCTTCTTTGTCGGGATCATCCTTGGACGCCACTATGAGCGACGCTGCCTCTGCAAACCCTGCAGGATGAGAAGGGTCGTTGTAGATGTTGGCTAAACGGGCCCTTAACCTTGGAATGGCAGTCATCTTATTTTGTCCACCCTTTTCAGTTTCTAGTTCGAATCCTTGTCCACGCAAATGTGGGTACACATCTCGCCCTGTGACATAAGGAGGTACGAGTTCAAATCCCTTAGAAGGTAACAAACGCTAATTACTTCACATTTCAATCCCTGGCAAATGCTGTTACATATTTCGCCTGGTCAAAATTAGCTTTTATCTCGCGCTTGCCTGAATCCTTGTCGTGCGTGTGTACTGAGGCCGATCTTTGGGTAGCAATCTACCGTCACAGTGCATTTTATACGTGCATCGATGGTCGCATGGTCTAAGGTGTCACTTAGAGGGCTGTGACAGAGTGATCGATGTTTGAATCAAATGCGTGTACACATTCTACCTGGTTGACCGGTAAAATGGTGGGGGTGCAGAAAGTATGGCCGTTATAACAGACACTAGTTGTGCTAGGTTCGAATCCCGGTGTTCCCGCCGTCTGAATGTCAAGCTCCTGGTGGAGGGAAAATAGAATCTTTGGTCCCAGAGTGGGAATTTATAAAGCACATCTGATCCTGTGACCTTCAAAAGGCCACGCCCGATGCGCCAAGTGTCTTTGGGGCTGGGGGGAAAGCACATCTGAACCAGCGACCTTCAGAAGGCCACAACCGCAGTACCGAGTGGCCTGGCGGGGGGGGTGGGGGCGCAAGACTTTAACAAGGATGTTGCCACCCTCTTTCAAAATTTAGAACAAGTTACTGTTGTAACATCTGACGACCCCCACTGTGAAGGGGTATGACGAAGTGAGGGGGAGGTGATGGGTGAAGTGAAAGGCAGTCCAACAGAGTCTGAAGAGAGGGAGCAGTCAGTGTAACTTAACTTGTTCGTGGCGATGTTAGGTGGTCGGGAGGGAGGGAAAAGTGAAAGGGGCCTTATGGCCGTGATACGCTGTCAGCTGCTCGGTGGTCACACTCTTCGCTAAGCGGCCTACAGAGAAGATGCTCCCAGCGCTTACTAGCGATGCCGAAGGAGGAGTGGCTGGCGCCGTTGACTGCATGCCATTAAATTAAAAAACTCCAACGCCCCGTCCCAATCTTACGACAATAAACTCCCCACACCAATTAAAAAAACTCCAACGACCGGTCCGAATCCTACCTAGACATAAATAATCAATGAGCACAAATTAAAAAGCAATGAGCATACATAAATAACCATTGAGCACGCATAAAAAATCAAGAGTACAAATAAAAACTAATTAGACAAGAATAAACAAGTTTGTAAAACTAGAAAGGGGGTCGAGAGTAGGGGGAGGTGTCAGGATAAGGGGAGGGGTAAATAAACAGCCAATCACGAGGAGGGGCGTGGTCACGTGACCAAATTCAGTCAATCCCTTAGTTTTGACAGGTGGGCCCACCAGCTACTGGCGTTATATAATATGTATGTATATATGAAAAGGTATTTTTCTACAAATTCGAATAAATCTATAAATTGAAATTTTTAGTCTTGTATTTTTACAACTATTCAGTAAATGCTTTAATAAATGCACGCTAACTTAATTAAGTGTAGTTAAAAGTATTTCGGTATTTTTATAGCGAAAAAATGTCCGAAAATGTTTTATGTTTACGTTGAATATCCTTGGCCGAAAAAGGGAACTCGCGTACCCCTAAGTTTACACTTGCCACAATTTGGAAAACATGGTTGTAGTGTATGAGCCATCACTCTGAGCAATTGTAGGGGTGCCGTGGACGGAATAACCATTCAGAAGGTCCTGTATGCGAAAATCCTACTATAGGTAATTACAAGTTTTTGGCCATTGATCTAGTTTAGAATTTTAAGTGTATAAGGTGGGAGTGTAGGGAACGGAAGAAAAGATTCTCATACCAAACTTTTTTTGGCCAAAATAAATAAAATATTGCTCCAGTGGTAGGAAAAAAGACCTTCGATAGTCAAGTGTGAGAAACTGACGGAAATCTTCAAGAAGCTTAGCATCAACTGGAGAGACTGATTGCAAACCTGTACCTGAGATATCAGTTAAGGTGAGGCTGAATGATGGAGAGACCAACATCGTAGGAATAGGAAAGGGAGTGAAGCAGTGATACTGTTTGCTACCCAGTTTGTTCAACTTTTATGGAGATTGGCTGGTCATAGAATCCTTGGAGAGACTTGGCAATTTTGGGATAGGGTGACGTGTCATCAACACAGTAAAGTATTCACATGATCTATAATTGCTGGCCAAAAATTAAGAAGTGTTGCAGGAAATTATGGACCAGCTGGTGGGGACAAGGAGAAGATATGATATGGAGATACACGTTAAGAAGTCAAAAGTGGTAGGGATTTCAAAAAATAAAGAGCTGCTGGAAATCAAATTTGGAAACCAGGAGGGGGAAAGCATAAAGCAGTTAAAATACCTGGGAAGTCTGTTGACAAAGCTTGCCTACTGCACCAAGGAAATTATGTCAAATATCGTGATGAACAATGAAGCTTTCAACAATAAAAGGTTACTACTCTCTAAAATTGAGTTTGGAACTGAAGAAAAAAGTGATGAAATGCTACATTTGGAGCATCGTGCTGTATGGAGCAAAAACTTAGACTCTCAGAAAGTTGGAAAAAAGTATTCAGAGTTTTAAAATGTGGTTCTGAAGAAGACTTGATAGGATCAGGTGGACAGACACGGTAACAAATGAAGTCTTAAGAAGAGTGGGTGAGAAGAGAACAATTTTGGATGTGATTCCTAGGTACAAAGATAACTGGATCGGACTAACCTTAGGAGGAACTTTCTTCTGCATGACGTCATAGAAGACAAGGTTGAGGGAAAGAAAAGCTTGGGAAGGAGGAGGATTCAAATATTGGATGACTTTAATGAAAGAAGAAAATTCTGGGAGTTTGAGGAGGAGACAGAGGACAGGGTGCATTGGCGATCTAAGCTCACTGACAAAATAATTTGACCTGTCGTAGTAAAATAATATTAAAAAACATAGAGCTTAATTTGTCCACATATGGGTGCTATCAACAACAGCTATTGAATATCTGTAAAGGATGTCCTGGAATTTAATGACAAGTTTTTTGTCTAGTGCCGTTATGTTCATTACAGATATTCATCAACTGTTGATATCACCATGGAAAGAAAATTAAAATTTATGTTTTTAATGGAGCAATATTTTATTTATTTTGGAAAAAAAAAATGTTGCTACACACAATTGCAAAATCACCTACCTTTTCTCGCAACTTCTTCACTCCCACTTTAAGTGAGCGGCATGTAACTTTCCCCTTGGATCCCGATTCTACCATACTTGATGTAAATGTTGTGGTTCGGAAGCGCACCACAACTCACTGTTCTACCTCCAGCGCTTGAAAATAATGGTGCCGGTGGTTGACAAAATGTAGGTGCAGCCGCCGCGCGCGTTGTTAACATAACATCCGTGTTTACGAGATGCTGTAAATCAATTGTTCTATGCTAAAAATAAACCACCCCTCTACCGTCTCTTTCCTGCACTGTAGTCATTACATGCTTCGCGAGGCAAACTGTTTACATGATACCAGCAGCTACTGTACTTCCTTCCCATCAATTATGAAATCACCAGCTCTTAATAGTTAGTTTTTCAGCCACTGAGCCATAGTTTGATGGCTGGAAACGCTACTAGTTTTTGTTTCCTGTAATACATGTTAGAAATAACATTTTAAACGTTATATACATTAGTTAATGTTTAATCACCAAAATTGACACCATCTATAGAAAATTTTCCCCAAGACCTGTCCGATTCGGCATACGGATAAATAAAAATAGATACAATCATTGCCTCCGATATATCAATGTGCAAGCACCCTTTTTGCCTTCATAATAATAAAGGACACTCCGATTACGCTGGAAGGATCTTATAAGCTACATCGTAGTGAAACCATGAAGGTTAGTTATTTTAAGCTTGGTACCTTTCAAGGTAAACGAAGGGGACTTCATGGCGTTATTGCTACAGCAGGATTCTGGTATGAGGGACACTATTCAACAGTTACAAAACTTACTAAAACAATTTTAATATATTAATACATCAAGTGTTGTGATTCTGCAAATATCACTTTTGATATATATGATTATTATTGCAAATATATCGATAGCTAGAAATGTGGTGGGGACGGGGGCCAGATAGGAATGAGTTTGTTTTGTTCATGGCAATACTGTTCACACTTGTAAATTATTTTATTTACTCTAATTTCCTTATGTGGCGTGCAGATAAAATGTGTTTGTATAAATAAACAAGGTAAAAAGTTCAGGAAAATTTTTAATGACCTAATAAGTTTATTTATGTCTTATTAAAAATTAATATGTGGGATAAAAGAGTTTTCTCTTGAAACTGGCGAAACAACCTGGAGTCGTGATGGTGCTCGCTTTCTGTGTTAAGATATATCGCCATCTCTGAGAACGGAGGAGGAGATCATTCATAATATCTTGGGATATGACCCCTCATTTTCACTTTTAATTCATCTTACTTATCCTGTGTCCTAACATTAGTTTGAGCTGCGAATAGCTCAGAAGAAAAATAGATCTTGTAGCACCAAAAAAATAGTCCGTGATAAAATTGTTCTAAATCCAGCCGATTTTTTTTAGTGTATTTGCTTATAGTGCATTATCGTCCTTTTCACTTTAAGCTAGTTTGTCTATTTTATAAACTCATGTTGCCACAATGATGGAACTAAAAATATTAGGTCTACAATTATATTTGCATTCTTAGTCCTTTCAAATAGTCATATAAATATAAATTATACAGTAATTCATAAGCAAGTATTATTGGGAGGGAAGCGAGTTATGTAATCCCGTCAAGTATTCGAACCCATTACCCCTGACTACCTGGATAGATGGATAGGCAGTAATTAGTGTTAGACATGCATAATGCTCCAATTTCTGTTGGTGAGGGGATCGGGATTCGAATCATGGTTGCCAGCAGTGAGAGTGGTTCTCAAAATACGCCCTATTATGTTCACTCTTTTTTACACACACACACACACACACACACACACACAACCTATTGCATGTGCATTTCCTCTTAACCACATTATTCACCCTCTTCCATTAAATGAAGTAGTTACTCACCCTCGATTTGAAACGTGCCAATAAAAACATACCCATTTACTGTCAAGACAGCGGCGCACGCGTACCTCCTCCCCCCCCTTTTTTTTTGCCTGATGTCCGGCGGGTCGGCACCAGTGACGCGGTTGGCGACGAGTAGTCGCCCATTGTTTCTAGCGCTCTCTCGTGAGGGTATACTCACGCCATAGTTTGTCAAGAATTGCGGCTCTCACATGTCTGGTGTTGCCGCCTTCGAAAATATGAGGAGCTTGCGTGAACTTAAATTACCATGTTTGTACAAATGTTATGTTTGGTGCGGGCGCTCCGCTGCTGCCTTAGGGTTACTTAAATGTGGCTTAGGTTTTTTTGTGTGTTTTAGTATTAACCAGGGCTCCAACCCCAAACTCCACTTTTTCGTTCTCCATGAAACACTGGGCTGCGAGACTAACTGTAATATTTCACCATCAGGCTCAAACTCTCCTTTTCTAAAAAACCAATGATGACTTCACAATATTTAATCTAAATATAACTTAATCCAAACTAAGAATAACGACGGTAAACAAAAAGTGTTAAAATAATACCGCTTGATTATATGTGTTTGTAGTTGCAGTTAAAAACATTTTGTCAACCAGGATATGCCACTTACGTGGAACAAACAATCCTTTCCTTTCCTCCCCGTTCGCCCCCCTTCAACGTTCAGGCATCTCTTTTTTTATTATTATTCATCGACCTTGCGAAAGCTGATGTCTAGAAAGTTCCTCGTTTGTCCGCGCTTGCTCGAGAAGCTCTTTAGACGCCTGTGGCATCTGGTGGCACTAACACATAACTAAATTAAGTCACATTCATTTATTGAAAGATCGTGCTCAACAGGTTTTGATTGGATTTTAAGAGGTTTTAAAATTAATGATGGCCGTAATAGTTCGATTATTGCTCATTATCTCGATTAAGACTAAACATAAAAATGGATTGTGCGATGTTTCTTGCACCAAGTCTCTTTATTGCTCATTATCTCGATTAAGATTAAACATAAAAATGTATTGTGCGATGTTCCTTGCACCAAGTCTGAGCAAGCTATCCGTACGGGCTGTACTCATACAAAATTATACAAATGAAGGGGGAATGAGGAAGGTAGTATTTTAGAAGAAATGTATCCATCTAGACCTAATCATAATATTATTATTATAAATGTTACCAATTTTATTAAAACTAATGATTCGTCAAATACAATATTCTAATACTTTACTTGCTCCTCAGTAAACTCTACTGGGATTCGAACCCCGTCACTGGCAGTCTAGTCTTAGAGCGAGAGTGACGCCCAGACCAGCCATGTCAAACATGCGGCCATATCCCATACTTAATTGTACATCGTCACTTTCTCCCATCGTGATTCGCCTGGAATGTAAAATTTATTTGAACTATTGGTAGCATTAGGCCACAACCGAGTCTTCGGTGGCTGTGATATTAATGATAGCTCTTAGTAGTCTTTGATAATCACACGTCCATCACAGACTCTGCCTTAAAATATAAGTGAAAGACCCTGAGAACGGGACGATCCCTGGATAGTTATTGGTAGAGCATTAGCGCTCTAAGCCAAAGGCTCCAGATTCTATTCTCATTGCCAAGGTGTCATTTTTCAACATATTCGAATATGACTCAGTTAAGTCTGATTTCCGTAATTGTATCTTAATAATTCATCCCCCAAACTTTGCATTTAATTTAATATACTCAATTCTATAACGTGGCTTTCTTACACACACACACACACACACACACACACACACACACACACACACACACACACACACACACAC
>CABFOV010000136.1:109094-155799 GCA_902141375.1 Timema poppense
CACACACACACACACACACACACACACACACACACACACACACACACACACACACACACACGTGGCATTAAAATCCGAGCTCTGTGACTTAATCGTCCAGCACCTGCACTTGTGGGCACGCGTAAAAAGACGTCGGACTCGTTGTATTGGGTTTACTGATGTCAGGGAGTTTGGGATTCAAATCCCAGCTGGATGGACTGACGTGGTTTTAACTTCATCTAAATTCTTATTTCCTTATTCCTACCTCATTATTGTAAATATACAGATATCCCGGATGTGTAGTAAGACGCAAATCACTTAAAACAAATTGCTAGAAGCATTTAATCTCCTCCCTAGGCAAAAACTAATTTAATATGAGTCATGGGCATACACATTAAACTACTCTTTTTTTTCACTTTTGACGTAAATATAATTTAAAAAATTGACTTTTGCTATTGTTTGGTCAGTCCTTTAGAGTTAGACTGCTAACAATATTCTTTAGTACATTTTATTCTATTCATCTAACATAATAATACATATGTTAAGCTATATAATTCTAGGAATTTTTGTTCAGTTGAAAGTACCTCAATTTGGAATTTAAAATTATATTTTATCTATGGGTTAGTAGTTAAATAGGTCATTTTATGATATAACCTCGGAAAAATCCTTTATGCCCCCGACACCTGAAAAAACCGGAAAAATTCTTAAAGATTGTTGATCAAGAAACTGAGGGCTTTGATATAAAATAGATTAATACCTAAATATATTGACTATAACCTTAAGACATTGATTTTTTTTTTTTACTATATAAAGTCTCTTTTGCTATATTTTGAATTTTAATTACTTAAATATGCGACTAAAAAATCCCTTACGAAATAAAAACAAAATTTAACTTTATTTTGAACGTTTCTAATATTGTTAATAAAATTTAAATCTTGAATACCTAGTCGAGTTAGGTGCTTTCGAAATACAAATCGTGTCTCCACGCTGTATAGTCTAAACACAATCAGCTGTTAGTCGGCAAAGTGTAAACCGGCCAGTGGTGGGGGAAGTGTTGGAACTACTCTTGAGCAGAAAACACATTCCTGGCTCACTGCCCGGGCTAAATAAACCTCATCTCTGCGTGTAGGCACACACCTGCACCTCTCATCCTACCCACTGGCGGCGCTCTCGCCCGATTGCTCTCGATGACTGTCCCTAAACGCATGTCTGGATCTCTGGAGGCTGGGTTTCAAATCCATTTATCCTTGCAAAGGATACACTATAAGGAGAGTAAGTTCTAATCAGTTGTATCAGAATTCACCTGGAGAAAGAATGGAAAGCACATTGCGGATAAATGAGTCGCCCGCATCTTTGGTCATTTGGATACAAATATACCAGTCTCGTTTAGTCTGGTTTCCAAGAGACGGGAGGTTAGAATAATGGCTATGTGCACTGCTGTCTTTTTTTCCTAAAAAAATTAATTCTCTTCGTACAAATGCGGGTACATTTACTATAATTTTTAGCTTTCCTTGTCTCCATTAGTGTAAATATGCTTACAGCCCAGATGGGCAATAAAACATGCCACAAAAACAATCCACCCGTTATTTGGCAGTAGAGAGGATGTAAAAGCACACACACATATTAGATCTAGGGACCAACCTTTGACCTTCCGAACTATACAATATACTCTAGAGTTTATTGAGCTTTTGTTTTCCAACGGCATTAAAATATTAGTTACAAATGTTGTGGGAACGTGAATGTCATTAGTGGTAGTTTTCGCGTGACGTCAGTTTACTTTCTTCGTAATGCGAGAGCCGTATTTACTACCATATTAACTGTCGGTTACTCCTGCAGCCTACAAAATAGGCTGTAAACTCAACTCCTTTCATTGCGTGCATGTTTTACTACACTATCTTTATCTAGAAAATATTAACTTGTCATAATGCGTGAGGGAGCGCTCGTCATTTTATGATCGAGAGTTTTTCATTTCAATAGACCTGTAGCTAAAAACGTTGACTACGTATCTAGCGGGCGGATTTAAAACTGGTCTATATTTTGACTCTTTATTGCCATAGGATATTAGCGCCGAAATGATCTAAAGGAACATGGTGAGAAGGGCGAAACTGCGCTGATGGGTACGTAAGTACAGTCTTGTCTGGTTTGTCTCAGGGTCGAATTCTAACCGAGTGTACTGAGGTGTTATTTTCACGAACATGGTCCCTACAGACAGGGAAAACATGGGAAAGGTAGGGAATTTTTCGATGTCAGGGAAAACAGGGAAATTTCAGGGAATTTAATCAAAATATGGAAAGTCGGGTGGGTTTAAACACTTTTAACTAATTTTACACCTAAAATTTAAGCAACATTGAGATATTGTGTTTCTAGGTGCTAACAATGCATTGTCTAGATATAACATTTTGCTAACGTGACATCGTTTTATAGGTATTTAAACAAGGACACAAATAATACCTTAAACATTAAATACTGAATAAAGAACTAATAAGAATGCTGTAGTTTAGCAGCCGTTAGAATGTTTTGGAAAATATGTAATAAAAAGAAAAATCGTCATTCACTAAGTAAAATTGTATAAGGCTTAACTGGAGATTTTTTTTCAAATGTTGTCCGGAAAACCTGTAAAAATTTTGCATATGCTGATTTTAGTAGGAACAGTATCTGGTAGTTGCTAAAGTTACTAAAACAATTTTAATATATTCATACATCGTGTTATGTTCAGCCGTCACTATTGATACATATTATCAATTTCTATAAAATAACAAATATTATAGTAAAATGTTATCACCGCTCACTGCAAATATGTTTGGATTCTTTAAACTGTTTTTCTACCAAAATCAGCCTATAGCTACCCTAATTTTTTCTTTCTTTTATCGCTCTACTTTGCTTCTACCCAAATATGGAAACATTTCTTCAAGTCCTACCTTCCCCATACCTCATCCCATTTAGTGTTAATATACGGATTGACCGGTCGGGTAGCAAGATGTGTAGCGCGAAGAAGGGAAAAAGGCTAATAAGTGCACTAGCATTCTTTTGTAAAAATCACAGAGAATCAATCTCACTATGCAGGAAGGGGAAACAGTCATGCACTTGGCCTGTTATTGAACCCTGGCCTGCTGTGCAAGAGTCGAGCACGATAACTCTGGACGGAGAATTTTTGCAGCTCGCCCTCATTCGAACCTTGAGCCACTAGTTCCTAGGTTCGAGTACGTAGTTGAAGGCTACTGGTTCAATCCACGGCGTGGACTTTATGACTTTACCATTCTGATAATGTTTCCTTGCCCTCGTTAAAAGTGGATATCAGACTAGCAAATAGATTTGAAATAGTTTCCTTAAAGTGGCGGTCATCGCAATATTACATATATTCAAGTGTTACCCCTTTGTTTCACTATATTTTTTTACTTTTTATAAAACTATTTGCTATAAATTATTCTACCCCAATATCAGTGTTTTTTTTAATCTATTATAGCAATGATTTTAAACTTCTTTTTTTTTAACACTGCGCACTGAAAAGGCGCTAAATTATCGAGGCACCCTATCAGTTTTTAAGGAAAGATTTTATCATTTAACTAACGAGTAATAAGATTGTGTTCAAAAGCTCAATAGCTATGAATTCTTGCTTATTTTTATCTTCACCCAAACTCCTGCGACACACCTGCTGGCCTTGGCGTCACACCAATGTGCCTTCGCGTCACACCGGTTGAAAAACTCTGTGTTATATCATTGTGTTGTATTCCTTGTTTATCTAAAATTAGTGAAATAAAACTTTTCCTAGCCAATCTAGAATATTATAAATAAAAAATCGAAAGGATTCCCCAGTTAAGTGCAAGGAACCCATTCTATCACCAAATGTCACTACGGTATCTAGAACAGTGGTTATAATATTATGAACTAATTACCCTAACGAGTTAGGTATGAGTAAGGGTGAATTTAGAGGAAGTGTACCTGCATTTTCTGTGTGTGTGAGAGAGAATGGACAACTTTTAGGAAAAAACTCATACATCTAACTGAAACTCGAACCCCAATATCTTTGTCGTCG
This sequence comes from Timema poppense, assembly GCA_902141375.1. NCBI lineage: Eukaryota > Metazoa > Arthropoda > Insecta > Phasmatodea > Timematidae > Timema > Timema poppense. Next base: position 113,107 of record CABFOV010000136.1, read on the forward strand.
GCAGTCTAGTTTAACATGAGAGTGGCGCCTTAGGCCATGCTGCCACCGAAGCAGGTACAGTGATTAACTGATTATAAACGTATGAGTCACGCACGACCCGAGACTGGATCTTAGAGGATATCCATCGGTGTTAGATATATTTTTGGGGAAGTTTATTAACTAACTACATACAAAACATTATCACTAAAAAAAAGTCTCTCAATGTACTAATGTACAAAACTAGCAAAAATTGGAAAATAATGCTGTGATATTTTATTTGGGTTATTGGATGGTATGTTACATTTTGTCAAGCCACTTCAACAAACTGGTTTTTAAAAAATGGGCCGTTTTGTTATTCGTGTCGTGGGTCACGTTTGGCCATGTAATTGGGGTAGTGTCTGAAAAGGTTGAGAACCACCAATCTTGGTCACACCAGAACATAAAATGAGGGATCTTTTTATCATGATTTATTTTGGGATGCTGTGTATATAGACAGGTATGCACAATTTGCTATCCACATCAGCTCAGTACAGCCAAATTAAAAAGGTGTTGGTTCGTTGTGCCCTCAGGTGACACCGTCGTCCACCGACGTGGTGACGCACCAAATTCAGAGGCGCCTGGGCAACTACGACATTGTCAAGGACCTGTTCGAGGACGTCCCGAAGTTGCTGGGAATAGACTCCAACCATCCTCCGGCCAGTCCCGCCCCCTTCCCGTCCCAGGGCTCCGCCGCCTCCCGCGCTCAGGGCGAGTTCAAGAAGCCGTCCGCCGCCCACCACAACAACCATCACGGCCACCACAGTGCTCCCCGGGGTGGGTTCGTGAAGCCGACGGATGGTAAACCGCCCTATGGGGGCCGGGGCGGGTACCCCGGCCAGCCCGTGAAGCACGGGGTCCCCGCGAGCAACGACCATCGGGCCAATGGTATCGTTCCACCCAAGGGGCCACCGGTCGGAGGCAGCAGGATTCATCAGACCAGCAGGAGTTTACCCAGGCTTCATGTCGGACAGGTGAGTTTGAGGGGAATCTGAAGGATATTTTCATTGGCATTTGTTTGAAGATAGGATGGGAAACCATTAAAAAAAATCCAATTAACCCATTCGGTCACACAAGTCAGTAGTGCTGACCTGTTCTGGTTTGTCCTCCTAATGTCACAGGTATCTGCAGTCGTTTAAAAAATTGTAGCCTTCTTGCTTATTAAAAATTAGCTTGATGCAGATTTAAAAAAAAAAAATGCCATCAAATTATTAAAGCACGTCAATACAATTATTTTATCTTCAATATATTTTGAATGCCTACTTAAATCAAAAGTTGTATTTTCGTCAAAGCGTATTATTGTGATTAAGCTTTGACTGTGCTCAAGATTGTTGAAGCTCATAACTTCACACGACAACCCGATACTTCTTGGATGATTTTGTCTTAGTCAAATGAGGTCGAGGTTTAAATATGATATACAGAAGAGTATCAATAGTTTGACGGTCCATATAGTTTGAGGTAGGGACAAGCCTGGTACACATTTTCTTACTTAGACTTAACAAAGTGCAATTCTGAAGCAAAACAACTATCATAAGTGAAAAAACAAACATATTTAATAGCTCATTTTTATTCAAATTATTCTAATATGTACATAATTTATATTAAGTAGGTTTTAGATTTTAAAACATGTAAATAGTTGTATTTTTCTTGGCTATTTAGTGTAATTCGAGATGATCTTGATCCCATTCAACTAATAATGTCAAGATTTTTCTGTAATTTTAAAATTAGTCAAGAGCTGAGTTATTGGAACTTAGATACAAGTGTGATTTCAGGTGTTAGAAGGACCCTGTTTTGTGTTGAACCAATTATCATGGTTGGTGTTGATTGTGACACTAGTTCTATGATGTCTGTTGCAGGGGCAGAGGGATTCTTTGAGTGGCGGCCAGCCGGAGCTCGAGAACATCCTCAAGGTAATAACTGCCTTGATTTAGTCCTTCCATTAAGGTAGAAAATTCTGACAAAAGCAACATGGTCTGCAGCAGGAGGACATTCCCTTGTCCCCAAACTCTATCACAAATAATTTTAATAAACCCTCAAAACATTAAAGTACATTTATAATCTACAGCCTAATTGTCTTAGAAAGAACCTAATTTGACAGCTAGAAAAGCTACTAGATCTATTTTCACATATTCCTAGAAAGTAATGTTATCCTCAGCCATCATTTTTGATATCAATACTTATAAATTAACACTGATAATTTAGTAAAATGTTATCATTGCTGACAGCAGAAAATATGTTGCAATTTCTAAAAGTTTCTACATACCAAAATTATACTAGCACTGAAGATGTGAAAATAATTAGGATTCAATTTAAGACTGGGCGTACAACTTAATACCCTCAAGATTTAGTGTTTTCCTCATTAAAAGTGCCCCTGAAATTCTCATGTGGACAAAAAGTACAGAAATGCTTTGATACCTTATCTGGACACCCCTGCTTCACCTACCACACTTATAAAAAGTTTTTCATGTGCAACTGATCTAAAACATAATTATTTTTTTCCACTTTTACCCCTCGCTTGATGGAAATAGGATATCTAGCATTGTAAAATGGATATTAAAATGTACCATCACTATTTCTTCTACCAACACTCCACTGAAGATGCTTGTTCCTGTGTGTTTTTTTCTCCTAATTAATGAACTATGACAAATATTATGAACAAATCAACTGAATAATATACATTTTTACAATAGCTAATTTACTAAAGCTTTATTTAGCATTCTGTCAGCATTATTTTATTTTATTTATTTTATTTTATTATATAGCACCGCGTCTTACTACTCGTTCGGGTTATACGCTATAAGTACACTAATGGATTAGGAATTAGGAAGGTTGAATTAGAGGAAGTGAACCTGCATTTGCGTGGAGGGAGAGTGGAAAACCATTTAGGAAAAACCACCCCCAGTTCACCCGACCGAGATTCGAACCTCGATCTTCCCGTCCTCAGCAGTCGAGCTCAACACGACTAGCGCGTTAGCCAACTACGCCAATGAGGCGGGTCCGTCAGCATTAAATATTTACAAGAAATAATCCATTTTTTTTAACAACTCATAATATCCTATCACATAGAAAAACTAGTATTTGTTTATTTATTTATAATAATATAATTTTGGTCATAAAGACAAGAATATAGATAGTTATAGAGTAGACTTTAAGTGCAGTCAGCAGTGCTCATTTCCCTATGAAGAATCAGTTTAAAAAAACATAACGACTTACCAGAAACTTTTGCAGACATGTATGTTTAAATTCAACCTATTTTAGGCTAACACTAGAATACTTCCTAAAACGTATGGTAAATGTACAGACAGTTGGTGAAATGGGACACTTACCAGTCTGTGATATGGAATACATTTTACCCTTTGTATGTTAAAAAAAATTAAATTTTAAATACTTTTTTTTCCTGCATGCACACTCATTGAAATCATGTCGAACAGAAACATTTTTAGAAGGAGGTAGTGTGTAATCACATTTATAAATTCACTAATTCATGCTTAGATGCTTATCCTCAACTCTTCATTTGACTTACTAGGGAAGACTAACATTTTGGGTTTATTGCACTATAAAACTGAAATCATTGTTCATATTAGTATTTTGTCTTACCTGATATTTTAATATAGCATTGAAAAATTGACAATGACTTAGGTGTATGTGGTTTGGTTTTAACCATTTTAGACTACAAAGTGTCATGTAAGTGATGTGGATTCAGGCGTGCGAGCCATTAATGTTGAGGTTTTATGTGTCATAAAACATCTTTAATAGCTCCCTTCACCTTAGCAAGAGTAGAACCAACATTTTCCCAAAACACACTGGAATATATTTTAGTTAACCTTTCTGATTTAAACAATATAGTTGTATTCTCATGCCCATTTATGAAACTGGTCAAATGTTTTTTTCACAAAAAAATAATTTCTTTACTTTTTTTCAATATTGTGTTCAAAATATGGATGCGTTAAATACCAATTTAATATTTGTTATCCTCACTTAACTCTTTTTGCATATATAATAAAATAGTAGATTTCTTTCCTTTATAAAAAATAATATAGTTATTATTATAATTATGTGTTGTCTTACAACAGGTCCATTCCTTTTGTCGAGAACCTAGACTGCCAATGCACCTGGTCCTGCCTCTTCCTTCAGCTCCCAAAATTTTCTTATTTCCTTCAAGTCATCCAATATTTGAATCATCCTCCTTCTTAAGTGTCTCTTTTCCTCAACCTTGACTTAGATGACTTTATGCAGAAGACAGTTCCTCCTAAGGAGGTGTCTTATCCACTTTTCTTTGTACAGAAGAATCACATGCAAAATAATTCTCCTTTCACTGACTCTTGGAACTTCATTATTTGTCACCCTGTCTGTCCACCTGATCTTTTCAAGTATTCTTCAGCACCATTTCAAAGCTCTCCAAGTATTTTGTTTTGTTCTTTATGAGAGTCAAAGTTTCTTATCCATATGGAGCCAAACTTTGATTTCTTAAAATTACATATGTTTGGTTAGAGGAAGGAGGATTGATTCTCACTCAGGTCATTTTGACCTGTTGTACTAAATATACTTTTTAATGCACATTCATGAATCATATATTATTTTCTAGCTAAATTATTTTTCTTTTGTTATTCCCACAAATTATTATTCTAGATATACCAATCAAAACATTAAAATTTAGGTTTAAAATATTTTGAAATAATTTTATGAAAGGACTTTTCATTTTTAGTAGTAGAATCTGATACAAAATTGTATCAAGATGGACATATTTTTTTCATGGTCTTAACCAAAGGCTTTGTGTGTTTGTTGCTTAGTTGCAAATTAAATTATTACGATATGTGATAATGTTATAAAATTAATGTAAAACATTTATTGAGCATTGTTCTCTTGTGTATAAACTTTGAAGTGGATTGATTTTTAATAAAAAAGGTTTTGTAAGTATTACCACATTTATATATTATCTTTGTTTGATGGTAAAAATTATGTTTTTCAAACATCTTGAAAGTCTTTCAACTCGTTAAAAATGAGACAGATTGACACCTTAGCTCAGTCAGTAGCGTGTCTTCTTACTGAGCTAAAGGTCCCGGGTTTGATTCCCCTCATGGCCGAAAATTTATCATACTTTAGTGCACTTGAAGTTATCTTGCATTTCACTTATGCATGACCCGAGGAAGCCAACCAGGCCAGATAATTCATTTTGAAAACTCCACAAATAACAGTACTATAATACAGGATGTAAACTTGACTATTTAATACTGAAACAAAAATATTTTTTTTTCAGCATTTGAGTTGCAAATAATTTTTTTTTACCACAAATTATTTAATAATTAATTTTGTTTTTAAATAGATGGTCTTACATTTACTCTTGCTTTTAAAAAATATTTTATTTAATTCAATATATAGTCTTTCTTCGGCTTTTTTTCCCTTTACATTATTCTTTTCAAATGATCGAAAAATTGTATTAATTTGGTTTATATATAGATTTGTTAAAGCTATTGAGGTCAGCACTGTTTGTAAATAGACACATATGAATGGCTATGCTAAAATTAATCTGTTTATACATTTAAAGGACACCCATTCTTTCACCCAGTAGCACATATGCAGCCTTTCAAATTAAATTCTAAGTAAAATTGGTAAAGTGCATTTTCCAAATGTTCGAGGTCTCAAGCTGAGAGAGAGCCCTTTGTGCCTGCATCATATAGGCCTATTACACAATCATCTATGATATACTTAAGTTCAAATTCTGGTGGTGCCAATGACTGTATGTTTGGTGTATTCGTAAACTGCTTGATCAAATACATTTTAAATTTAAATGTTTTTTAAAGTATAAACTAGACATATTATAAAATGGGTAGACACTTTAACAGCAAAATTATATTATATTAATTGTCATACTATCAATTGTAAAATGCTTTTATGATAACAATTTTATAAAAACTTCCCCCCTTTTGAATACCAATATATTTTACAGGCTATCTTATCTTAGCAAGTGGTGTTGAGTTTTTTAATTGACCCTAACTATTTTTTATTTTATTATTATTATTATTAGCACCGCGTCTTACTACCCGTTCGAGTTATATGCACTAACGCTAATATGCAATGGTAGGATGATTATGAGATTAAATGGAGGACCTACAGTTTTTAACGTGGATTCCGAACCACGGTGGAGGCCTGGCATTCCTCACATTCACAAGTTATGCTTAATACATGCCTTGTCAGAGGTGAAGTGAAGTAAGGGTTTGGCGATCAGATAAATCTTTGCCTGGACCGAGGATTGAACCCCGGTCGCCAGCATAGAAGTCTGAAACCTTACCCCTAGACCACCAGGTCACCTTTTTATTTTATTGAAAAATCATTTGTTTTCTCTTGACTAACTAACTTTTGTTCTGAAATAAAAATGTTGAGAATGAGGGATGGGAGGAACTTCTTTAATATTTTAATTAACACCAGAAGCCCTATTTATTTTAATTTTTTTAGAATCACCTCTTACTAATCTTACCAATTATGCTAATGGTTGTAGTGATTAGTAAGATAATATTTAGAGGATGTGTACCCACATTTATGTAGAGGGAGAATGGAAAACAATTTTGGAAAAAAACAAACAAAAAACACTAAGTACACCTAACTAAGATTCAAACCTAGATCTCCCCGTCATCGGCAGTTTAGTCTACTGCGAGAGTAGCATGTTAGACCACACTGCCACCAAAATGGATCTAAATTTATTGAAGTTTTAATTGATTATTAGTAAAACCTCCATAAACCTTAATAAGTAGGTTAAAGTTGTTTCTATGGATCAGTTTCATAGTTGGACTTAGTAAGCCTCAGGTGCGGAATTATACTAAATACAAGAATACACCAAACTAAACTTGAATGAACTAGGTAGGTGTTATCCTATGTTTAGTATAGCACCGCACTTGAGGCTTCAAGTCTTGACTATAAAACTAGCCCTATATCAATGAAAATATATTGTTTATTTTACAACAAATATTTGTTAATCCAGAACAGGGGTGTCAAAATTAAAACAGGTGTGAGGGCAGCATTATATAATTAAGGAGGTAGGCATTGCGGACCGCACATAGGATTTTTTATTTATAATATTATACATTTTAAATGTTTGTACAGAATTAAAAAGCTTAATTGGTTTTATCTTTGAACACCATTTCATTCTTAAAGTACACTGATTTCTACAAACACATTTTCTTTTAATACAGACTAAAAAGGCAAATTTAAAAAAAAATTATTCTCAAGTTACGATATTAAAAACAGTTGCTAAAATAAAAAATAAATAGTTATGACAAAGACACAAATAATAAACTAAGTTCAAAATTCAAATATCTTTCATTTTAAACAAATTGTCAGGATAGTAATTTATCACATCTACTTTTGGTTGGAAATCAAGCATCGCTTCCCACTTACAAAATTATAAAAATCTGGAGACATATTTTGACTTGAAACAATCCTCATTGTGCTTCGTAGATGTTCATTTGTAAGCTGACTTCCCAACTTGGATTTATTCACTTTTAAAAGGGAGAAAAACTGTTCTCAAATGTATGTACTTCAGAACATAGTATTTTAGCGGTGTTCATTTTGACTGTGGAATATTTATCACCCAAATACTTGGAGTAAAACTCTAGTAGGGTGGGTTTAAACGCTCCTGTGGGCTGTATGTTTGATACCCCTGGTCCAGAGACAACAAATGATGGGTACAGGGAGAAAAGGAGGAAAGTATAATTTGAGCTCAAATAGAGTTAGTGCTTCATCTTAGACAATCATGAGACCTTTCTAATGCACTTTAGATAATGGTTAAAAGAGGTATTTATGTTTAAATTAAATTTTAAACAAAAGTATTTGTTGGGGTCTTTATGAGTGATCTTCCCCCACCACCCGAAACAAAATTAAAGACTCGTGCTCAACACACACTTTAGTCTACAGCACTAAGTGAGTCTATACCACTAGCTGTTTTCACATAATATGAAGAATTTGACCCCACTGGGATTTTAACCAAAGTTTCTTGGAGGAAATTTTTTGAAGCTCAACACTTTTAACTATCATAACCTACCACGCCTGAGCCAAAATATTATTAATTTGATTAAGTTTTTCTTACCAGGTTTAAGTTTAATTTTTTCTGTAAATTTTTTGTACATTTATACAAAGGATGTGTACACATTTACCCAATTACATGTAGCACATAGTTCATTCCTCGATTTTAATATCATATGGAATAAATTACGGATCCCAGATATTATAACATTCCAACACCCTAGCTCAATCAATAGTGTGTCTATCCACTGAGCTAAGAGTTCCGGGTTCGATTCGTGCTTGGCTGAAAAATTGATCATTTCTGGAATGTGGGTTTACCCTTTCACAGTGATGAATTAATAGCCGGGGACTTGATGTTGTGTCTGTCCTAGTCTTAGATTAGATTATACGGCATATGAAGCTACGACAGGTGTAGCAAGCCGGTAGTGGAAATATATAGCTTTAATAAAAAAAACTGACCCAGGCCACAGGCTCGAAACTGAAATGGATGTAAGTAAAGATGTTGATAGGAAACTAAAAAACAACCTACTCCATACAGGCTTAAAAACATTTAACTGGTAACAGGTCCCTTGAATACCATAATATTATTTTATAACGGGTATAAATGTGTAATAATTTAAAAGTGAAGTGTAGATTAGATCTTCCACTAATGGATGAATTATTGTTAGAATAGTTTGCCACCGGGTGACAAATCATTTAAAATCACGCTACATTAAAGAAAACACTTAACACTAGTATTTTGCAATGTGCCAAAAGTTTGAATGGTATATTTATTATTATAAACTTCTTGCTATGCATTTTCCCCATTAGAATACTCTATAGTTTTAGTTGAACAACCTATATTAATTTGAATGCACACAATAATTTATTTTTAAATTTAAAAATTGTTCACAACTTAAATTCAGTTGCCATATAAATATTACTATTTGATTATGGCATGGCTTTTATTTCTTTTTTGTGTGTACATTGGTCATGTCGTGTTTCAGGAGATGAAGTCTGTGATGGTGACTCCCCTGACTGGAATAGCCACCCCTCGCAAGGAGCCGGAGAGCAAGTTCACTTTCAACCCTCACCTGGCTGGCTATGTAAGTATTTTAATATGTCATTAACTAATTATCATAGAATTATAGAAAATGAAGCACAAAAGTAATTTTTTTCAAACCACCAACAGATTTACAAAAATTAAAATATTTCATTGTTATATGTGTTGGGATGTTTGACTAAAGTGCTTCATTTTCTACGTCTCAATCATATTAATTATTTAATGATGTGCTTAATGCACTTTACATATTATAAAAGTAGTATAACCCCACAAGAAATGAGGTTAACCCACATTGGCCGATTGCTCAAGTTCATCCCTTACACGTATGAAGGACTCAAAAATCACTCTCCAGTTTTGTCACAAAGGGATCTCTTGTAAAAATTATCATTTCAAGTAGTTATTGTCATAGATTATCCCCATTTCTTGCTAGCACATAATTCCTTATCTAAACATGAGCACACACATTTATGATCGCAAGCAAAGATAATAACAATAAACTAAAAAATAATACTAATGACTATAATATACGAACAATTTGAATGTTATCTATGACAAAGTTTTAAGTATCTGCTGTGAGAAATATCATACATCTTATTAGAACAATGATTGAAACTTCTTATTTTTAACAGTTTTATGTGCTCATAAAACATTTAAAATTAGAAGTGAATAACACAATGTTTCACTTTACATTGAACCATGACACAGATCAAAGTGATTGCTAGAATATACCGTATTTACTTTTTTCAACAATCTTTCAGTCCTCTCTCTGCTTTTCCTTCTCTTAATCCTAGTTTAGTTTTATAATATAAAATTTATTCAAATATGAAAGTTGATTAGGTTATTGAGACTCAAGTTTTGCTTTAATAAGTGTGTACAAGTTGTATTTTTTTTATCACACAAAATATTAATTTTCAGTAAGTTTATATTAATCGTTGTTGAAATTCCTAGTGCAAACATTATGGTTGCCACATGGCCTGATTTAAAATACAGTACCACATCCCTTAACATGTCCCAGTGCTAATTTTAAAAATGTATATTCATTTTGTTTATATAAAGTTTAAATATATAGTCCAAATTATCCAACAGATATCCCAGCAGGTGAGACACATTGCATAAAAAATAATGGTTGTTTTAAGTTGATTAATTTTCCATTGAGTAAAGTGATATTACTATTCTAAATTTATGTGACGCTTCAGTTTTACTCTCTGATAGTTTTTTTTACATATATATTGTATTTTCTTGATTACATTGAATGCATATGAACTACAGTCCATCTAATGAGTGATACTTTCAACCCTGTTTACAACACTCAGGTTAATATGTTCTCATATCTCATATTGTCATAGCATTAAAAAAAATGTTTTTATGGTAAAATGAACATACAAAATTTGATACTGGTTACTTGTAATTTTGAATACCCTCATTTTAATTGATAATTTATAAGCAATGAGGTTGAATTTTTTACAACAAGAGTTATTTCTAATGAAAATACATTTAACTTTTCTTTCACCCCTCTTGACCAGTGACCGATCCCTCCTTCTTTCACATTTATAAAATTACTGACCTTATAATATATATTAATATCGTACTAGGTTCTGCATCAGTAGTAATTAAATTTATTATTGTTTCAGTGTTTTACATTATTTAGATGAAATATTTAAAATTATAGTGTGTTAATTATAGCCATAAACTAAATTTTTAGCCTACAGAGAAATAAGAATTTAAATATAATGAGCATAATTAAACAAAGTATAATCTACTATGAACAAATGTAAGCCTTTGCTAACTGAACTGGTATCAAATTCTTAAAATTGTATCTGAATATATTGAATTGAACACAAGTTAAAACATATTTATGAATTTCAAAATGTGTTCACCGTGTCCCCAACTCTACAACAATAAGAAACTCTGTACCGTGTACATTTTTTCACCACAATATAGTTTTTCCTCTTATCTTTAGCCTTCTCATCCTGCTCTTTTTGATTAAATAAGTTATCGATATAGCTGGCACACACAGTATACTAACAAAAGGCTTTCTTGAGATTACAATATATGACTGAACTATGAAAACCTAAGTAACAAGGCAATCAACTTATGTTAAGTTTATTTGAGCACTTGAAGTTTATTTTGCTTCCTCTTTCATAGAGTATTCACAACTTTTATTAGTGATAAGATTTAATGTAGGTTCTAGCTTCCCTCTATTCATTGTGATCTCCTTGTGTTTCAGATGAATGGCATGCCTCCTCCTGCTCAAGAACATAGAAGCCGTAAGTTGCTATCTACTCTATGGATATTTTTTTTTTTAGCACCACGTCCTACTACCTCTTCAGGTTACATGCATATATAATAATTGCTCTAATACTTACTACCTCTTCAGGTTACATGCATATATAATAATTGCTCTAATGGGGTAGGAATGAGTAAGGAAGAAATTAAGAGGTAATCTAGTGTGGAAGGAGTAGAAAATAATTTTATGGTAAAACCACCCTCGAACCTGACTGGGATTCGAACCCCAATCTCCATGTCAGCAGCAGGCCAGTCTAACACAAGGGTGATGTCTTAGACCATTTGGTCACACAAGTTGGTATATGCCTCTATTGATATAACATTGCAATTAAATTTGTTTAATATACTTTGTTTTACACTCTTACTGTTGGAAATATCACCATTTTTCAATTACATTCAAATTTATAAAACTAAGTTCAAAAAACCATGAATGAAATGTATATTTTCAATGAACAGGGATATTATCCACTTATTATGTATTTTTGATCTGAGTTTGGATACGAAATTTGAACACCTTGAAGCACATTTTTCTGTGTGTGTATATTTGAATTCATCCAATATCTTTGCCTTTAGTATTAAATGTGTTAAAGAAAGTCTTCACATAATTACTGTATCTCATGTCTAAATCATACTGTATCCAAGAATTTAACAGAAAGCTGAAATTCTCTTAACAGAATTATATAAAATATAGTTTCTTAAACATCCTAAAATATTTTACATACTAGGAAAACAATGTATTTATTATAAAGTACTTAATAGAATGGACACTCAGTTTACCTTGACTGATTACACTATGATGCTATCTTACTACTTACAATTTATGCTATGGTGAAATTATACAAGGTAAGCTTGGTACCTTAGATTGTAAACAAGTTGTAGGCCCTACAGTAGGCTATTCAATCCTATTTATATCAATATTCATCGCTGTCATGACTGTCTTAATTCACAATATGACAAAATTATGCCCTATAGAACTTGGGACAAATCAATCAACTACTTAAACACAAAAGTTTTCATACTTTTTTCCATGTGAATACTGGTGAATTTCCGAGAAATTCTATCTTCTCACATTGTGTGTATAAATTAGTGTAAGTTATAATTAGGCTGTAACACACACAAAACTTAACAACTCGTGTGAAATTGTTTGCATTTTGATCAGATAGCTTATAATAATACAAAGCACATTACTATTGTATGCATTGTATAGGTTTTTAACACTTCAAAAGGTTTATCAAAGGGTAAAGGTACCTACCAAGGTAACTGATAAGAGATGCACACTGATACTTTAGTTTGGATAACTTATTTGTTGTCTGTTTTATTATTTTTGGCAAAGTTAGGGTCAGTTTACCTCGTCTTACACTTAACCAAAACAATGTAACAATTAAACAATCCTTATATTAACAAAAATAATTATAATTGACTAGAATGTAAATTTAATAGCTAGTTTACCTTCCATTCATTCATACATCCATTCCAACACTTACACCCAAGCAATGTGATGAGTTAATTATTGAAATCAGCCAGACCAGCAAGTTCCTTATTGTGGAGGGTAAAGCATTCCATGCTGCATCTAGGAATGAATATAAATAAGATTCAGATTTGTTGATTGGGATGCTCATAGTGTTAGAGCATGATGATGTTTATTTTCAAGTAAATTGAAATTGGTTGACAAACTCTGCGGTGAGAAAGTTTGTAGGCTCCTATGTATTGGTTTCTGTTAAAATGCCTTGCACATTTCCCACTAGAAGCTCAAATAACCAGTATGTACCATTATATGCAATCACTAATGTAAATATGTGTCAGTGTTTTTACTTTTATTTGTGCTCTACCATTTTCCTAATATCTTATAATTTTATTTATTACAAAATGTTTTTGCTCGATGCACTTTACATAAAATGTCTCTATACGTGCTCAAAGCGGCACACATCATTGGAATCCTTACATTAAGGTGGAGTGCTAGTGAGCGTGAGTTTAGGGCAGTATTCTTGCAGTTTTTATAGCACAAACATCTTTTGGGCCAAAATAAATCAAATATTTCTTCTAAAGAAACATAGAGTTTTGTTTTCTGCACATGCTAATATCAACAGTTGTTGAATATCTGTCACCAAATACTGTCATGCTCATGATAGATATTCAACAACTGTTGATATTAGCATGTGCAGAAAACAAAACTCTATGTTTCTATAGAAGAATTATTTGATTTATTTGGGCCAAAAGATGTTTGTGCTATAAAAACTGCAAAATTAATGCACTAAGCTTAAGCTGTAACACAGCTACTATTTATATCTCTATGATCCAACACCTTAGCTCACTCGGTAAAATGTCTGTCTACTTATATAAGGGTCCCAGGTTAGATTCCTGGCATGGCCAAAAAAATTATCATTTGGGAAATGGGGTTTACCCTTTTACAGTGATGAATTAACGCTCGGATCTGGATGTTGTCTCTGTTATAGATTAAAGCTCATCTATAAGTTGTGGTCTGATATAATCAGCCTGTTCAGAAATTCCACATTAAACACCCCCAAATAAATGAAGTATGAAAATATATCTCAATGGGCAAATATCATGCACTACAACAGTAGTTGGGCAGTGCACGTTAAACAGAATAGCCACGCTCCTAGAAAAATAAAACATAGGGAATCTTTTTTTCCTGGAAAAAGCAGAGGAAAATTAGGGAATTACGAAAACAACTAAACTATTCTGGAATATTTGGAAATTTGTTACATTTAATCATAAGCTTTATGTAGCAGACCTTTACATTGAATAGAAAGCAAACTAAAGAATGCATCATATAGATTAAAGCACATGTCCTATCCTTCCCATATGCTCTGAAAAATTGGGTTGTGTAATTACATGATTTTATTTCACCATTAAGGTAACATCATCCTGTTCTAAACACCAATTATATGACCTCACACAATTCACTTTTGTTTAAAAATTTAACCAAACTACCCTGTACCAATATCTGGAAAAATGAGTATTCCTTCTAGAAAATATAGAAAAAAAACAGGGAATTTTGTATTAATAAAATGATGTCAACCTTGATTAATATTTGACCATACAAATTCCTAGGCAAAGTTTGTAATTGAACTAAAAACTAATAAACCCAAACTAAATCATCCTGTAACATCTTATTCTTTATTTCACTCATACATTTTCTCTCTAGCAGTAAATATTCAAATATACCATGTCATATATGCAGATATTTTAATTTACTGGTACTAAAATTATCTATACTAATTATCTATACTAATTACCTTTTATTATCACATTGTTTATGTTGTCATAGTTAAAATATATTGGTACAAACTTATTTAGTAAAAAGCAGAGATTTGGGTCCATCCCCAAAATATATCCAGCCTCCTATTCCTATACATGAATGAAATTATAAGATTAATTTAATGCAAACAATATTTTGTTTCTCTTTACACAAACATACCAGCATTCGATCTTATCAGCACCCAATCAAGACAGTGCTTACAAAACTGATTCCAATCAATATGATTTTTTCAGGTGTGAAATCGAGAAATCATGCTTGAATTTTGAGCATCGAATAAAAAATCTGGGAAAAGTGCTTGCATTTTGCCATCTGTTGGGCACTTAAAAATTTTAAGAGCCTTTATTCAAAAGTGGGACCAAATTACTCTATATAATTTTCTTGAACTCAATTTTTACTAAATTTCCAGAACAATCACACTACTTGACATTTTTACCATTCATATGTCTGCCAACATGTCTTGTCTAGTTAATTAAAAGGCATCCAATTTTTTAAATATGAGAGAAGGATTTCTTCTAATAGCTTCTAGATATAATTCATATTCCAAAAAATTTCAGGTGGAGATTACTTTAAATAGTTTCTAGGGGCATTCATATCTCAAAAAATTGCTTGGGGAAGACCACTCCAAATACTGTAGCTTCTTGAGGAATCTATTCTAAAGTTTCTGGATGAGGACTTCTCTAAATATCTTCTAAGGGTACCGAAAATTCAAAACGAATAAAGGGGAGAACCACTCCAAATATCTTGAAGAGTAATCTATTTTTTTCTAAAACACAGGAGGGCCACTCAGAATAGGTTCTAGGAGGGAATCAGCAACTTTTTTTTTTTTGCCTCAATCAACTTTTTACATCTATTAAAGGTCCCACAATCACCCCTAGTATATCCACTTTACTTTAAATTTTTTGTTTTATACATCTTCTATTTATTCCTTAAATTCAATATTTCCTCCAATACGTATAAGCTGTACCATAGTTTTATAATGCAAGGTAAGCTTGCCTTTTTGAGTCGATGTAGTTTTATTAGGTGATAAACTGAAAATTGCTACAAGATCGACCTGTTGACAACCCCTGTTTGATTCGGGGAGGGGGAGGAGCTTTTTAAAAAGTTTTTTTTAATCCCCTCCCACCCCTTCTTCACAAATAAGGTTTCACCGCCACTGGTTGTAGCACATTTGTATACATATCATACTACTGTTTAACTTGTCTTCTCTATACTCGTAACTTAGCACAAATCAAAAGTAGAATTATTACTTTATAATCTAGACACTTAAGAAATGGTGTGGTAAGGAGATAAAGTAATTTCTTGGCTGTATTCATTTTTTGGGTTAGAGGAGTTCTCCTTGTGTCTTATGGCGAAGTATTCCAACAGGATATATAATAAGGATTTTTTTTATAAAAAAGACTTATCTTGAACTAGCTTAAAGTGTTTTAAAACACTGAAGTACTAACATTTAGTGGTGTGTTCAATACATCTTAAAAAACATTTTTGTTCAGTATCATTTGTTCAAAGTCTCATCATCACAGTAACAGATTTTAAAAATCAGTTAAATCATTTTGTTTTGCCAAGAAAATCGGGAATTATGTCGGAATTTTTTTCTACGCTTGGAGTGTCCACTCTGTTCTTGATTAACTCAACATTTTATTCGCATAAATATAATTAGTTTTAATTGTATAGCTTTGTCTAGCATAATGGAAGATTTTATATAATGTGCGCATTTGATGCTAAACCTTATCTATTGCAAACGTGTATGGTTATATTCTCAAATCGGATAAAATAAATAATTCCCAAATAATAACAATTTAAAAATTATTCACTAGTATGAAGTTAGCTCCTTGGAAGAGGATTGTGGGGTCCTGAAAATAAACTGAAAATCATTTGTTGACTTATGCATCTGGTGTAGATTTTATGGATAACAATGAGGCAATAGTTAGAAGGAATGTGGGAATTTTGTTTAGAAAAACAAAGAAATATGTCTAGGAATAAACGTGTATAAAAACCAAGTATATGGATTTGTGTTGAAATCCTGTATTCCAAAAGAATATATCTATAGAAATTGGTGACATGCATTTTGAAGAAGTAAATTCAAATATTTGAGGACATTGCTCCCACAGATGAATGAAATTCAAGAGGTCGAAAAGAGAATCCATACAGGTAATGCTTGCTATTATTCAGTTCATAAGCTGTTGTCTTGTGTCTCAAAATACATCTGACCTTAATTAATGATATTCATATTAATCGAAATATTAAGCTGAGATTTTGCAATATTATAATTCTACCTGTGGTTCTCTACGGATGTGAAGCGTGGTCTCTTTCTATGTACCAAAACAATAAATTTTCTATTTTTGAGAACAAAGTACTATGAAAGATATTTGGCCCTAAGAATGATCAACTAACTGGAGAATAGAGAAAGCTACGTAATGAAGAACTTCATGACCTGTATGCATCTCCAAACCAATTACGGATAATAAAGGCACATAGGCTGAGAGGGGGTTATCTTAGGATGACAGGTGTGTAGACAAAATCTTAGTTCAGAAACAAGAGCCCTTGGTAGACCAAGATGTTGATAGGAGGTTAGCGCTAAAATAGATTTGAAGGAGTTGAGTGTCATCAGGTTAGGGATTGGATGGAAGTGTGTCAGAATAGGGTTGAATGGCATGCTTGCATTTTAGGGACTACTTATTTTTGAGTTCCTTAAGACTAAAGTGAGTGTTTGATAATGTGTTAATAATAGCATTTCACTACTTTTGTGGTGTTTTAATATAATACGCAGTACTGTAACACAAAATAAGATTATTAAAAACAGGAAATTATTCTACTAACTATAATATACCAATTGCAAATAAATGGAGCTAAGATAGCTTGAGATTTTTATACCTGTAAACTTAAACTTGGTTCAGTTAAAATAAATATATATTGAGATTTTAGTTAAGTTTGGGAAACCAAAAATACTTGTCAAGCTACTTAAGGTATGTTTGACAGATATACATGGCAGGGTGGGTCGAATATCACATCAGATACTTTTGAAATTTATAATGGATTGAAACAGGGAGATTTACTTTCCCCATTACTTTTTACTCTAGCCTTAGAGTATGCTTTTAGGGTAAAGCAAGAGAGTAAGGAGGGGTTGGCAATAAACGGTACAATGCAGCTATTAGGATACACACATAATTTAGATTTTTAGATAATTGTAATGAAATTGTTGCAATAAATGCAGAAATTTTATTAGAAGCCAGTAAGGAAATAGGTTTATAAAAGATTGCTGAATAGAAGTAGGCCTTTATTATCACACAATGAGCACATATTGAGGAAAATAATTTAGACATTACTGTGAACAACATATTATTTGAAATAATTAATAAGTTTAAATATTTAGGAACAATTTTAACTATCATTGACAATATTAGTGTGGAGATTAGGAAAAGAATATGGTGGGAAATTACATGCTATTACTCGGACAGATAACATTAGAAAGGACTTGAAAGAGATAGGGTGTAAAGAAATGGGCTGAATAGAACTAGCTCTAAATAGAGATAGGTGGCGTCCTTTGGTAAGTGCAGCAATGAACTTTCAAGTTCCTAATGCCATAGAGAAAGTAAGTAAACTTTGATTTTTGTACACCAATTCAATTTGATATTGGTATTTTAAAATTAGGATGAAAGCATAAAAAAGACGAACGTTTTTAAGTTCAGGAAGATTAAGGATTGTAGCAATATATTATACTTGAATGTGTTTCTTTGAACAAAAACGTTGTATTAAGATTAAATAATTGATTAAATAGATATAAAAATGTTGCCTTGTGTTTACCAATTTAGTTTGGTGGTGTAGATGAACTGAACTATTTACCAATTTATATATATTTTTATTTTATAAATAAAAGTGAAGCATTACTAAAGTTTGACACCACATATTTACATAGTGTACATTGAAAGTACATAATTTACTTCATTTAGAGTATAACAAATAAATAACCTCGTGTAAGGAGAATACGTTTAAATAATTAATTTTGAAATCAAAACACATTTAGTTTAAAGGTTTTTAATTTTTTTTTAATTTATTATTTACCTTTTATTTTATATGGTGTGTCTTACTAATAGCCTAGGCTATCAATATATTTACAATAGAAGGCTAGGAAGAAGAAAGGAAGTAGAAAGTCATTTACATGTAAACTGAGTGAATAACTCAGGAAAAACTACCTTTGTTGCTAGCTAAGCAAACAAGACAAGATTCATCACACTTGAATGTTTATTATAACCTGTTTGAGATATTAGTCTATGGAGAATATATGAAGATAATTTGTGAAAATGAATAGAATAGATTTGAGCCCAAAGCTTGTGTCTCACTGGCAACACATTTTTCAATTCAAATCAGTTGATGGATACAGGAATCAAACCCTGAACACTCAGCTTAGTGCGTCAATGCTTTATAGCTGAGCTATCCTTCAATGCTAGGTTAAATATTTTAAAACTTCCACTACCATATGGTTAAATAGAATAAAAGTATTTTTTTGATATAAAATAATTTACGGAAATAAGTTCAAGAGAAACTTGTTGATTTAAAGATCCAAACGAAAAAATTAAAGAAAATTGTCTTGTTCCCTGGAGACATTTTAACCTTCTTCAGTGGCTGCATGGTCTAAACCATCACTATTTTATTAGACTAGACTGCCAATGAAAGGGAGATGTGCTTCAAATCTCAGTCAGGTGTACTGAGGGCTCTTTTTCCTAAATGTGTTTCTACTCTCCTTCCACACTAATGTGGGTACACTTCCTTTAAATCCACCCTTCCTCATCCCTTATATATTAGCGGTATTGGTACATCTGCATTTAAGATGAACAAGTAGTAAAACGCAGTGCTAAACAAAAATAGTTTTTTCTTAAATATATTACAACTAATGTTTTATTAGTCTTAACTTGAGTAGTAAATTTTGCTTCCTTGTAGATGTTTACAAGACTCATATCCTCGATCATCAGAATAATGGGATGTTATTTATAGAGATGGTAACTTTCAGTGATAGTAACTTTCAGTAGCATTCTTCAAGTCTTAAAAATTACAAGTCCTTCTCATTGGCTTTAATTCAAACTTTATGTTATGGATGGCTGTGAGCATCGAGCCAAGGCCCAGCTGAGGTTAAAAAAGGTGCTGGACCAGTCTGAGAGTGGCACTAAAGTCCAATTCTTTGCAATTCTTGTGTAATACTAGTCTCACTTGGTTTTGATTCCATGTCATTCTTGTTGAGTTTAAATCTCAGTGGATTTTTGTTTAAACTAAAATAGTACTTACACACACAACTCTGGTTAAATTTTTCAATCTTGATTAGCAATAAATCAAACACAATGCATGAAAAAAGTGTTAATAATTTTTTCAAACGACAAGTTATTTAAAAGCACATGTTTTGAATTTTTGGATGTGTTATTTATGTTTAAGATAGTCAATAGTTAAAAAGTGTTATATCTGAACAATTTATTAACAAGATAAAAATAAATGGCCAAATGATAAAAATGTTAATCACGCATAGGAGTGTTTGTAATTTTATATAACTGTATACTTCATTAAAAGTGTTAAAAAAAACTATGAAACTATACTCACCAGACACCTTGCTTCACCTGTGATAGTTTTCAATTTCAATTTTCTTTATTATTTCAATAAAATTGTAAATTGTTTTAAAACTTATCTATACATCCTTCACCTTGGTTAATATATTAGGATTGGTCAAATAAAGGTTACACTTCCTATTATTTAAACATTGTGATGTAATTGAAAGCTCATATATGCTGGCCTTCCCCACTAGAGGACTCAAATGGTCAGGGTTGTGTCATTAGCATGAAGTGTTCAGTGGCAGTGCAAAATAGTGTCTCGCCTGGAAAACTTTATCTTATTGAATTGGGCCTAGCTAAGATATCACTTTAGATTTCTTCTTCCTTGGCGAATCGCTTTCTTTCCACTCTATGGCTGCTCACTTACTTCTGGGGGTTAAGTGATGGAGCTTTGGCACATTACCAGTTACACTTTGATTCGGAAAACTCAGTCCCTCCAACCATAGCGATGTAATAAACTCAAAAGATGGCATCATTCATTGTGCGTTGTTATTTTATATCGACACATGTGCCACCCTATATTACACAAATTTTTTAATAATGCAATTCATCACCATACGACTTGTTGCACGCTATAGGATAATCCAAAGTCAGTCGCACTATGCCACAAAGACATTTTGGAAAGTTATTTGGCTTTCCTCTTGAATGAGTTTCACGACATATGCAACATTGACCACATTTGTTGATTTGAGGAGCTCTCTTAGCCACTTCAACCCTAATTGTCGTTTGTCATTTTTTTTAAACCAGATTCAAAAGCATATCACCATTTGGCAACTTGTTGCTTTGTCAATACTCTACTGTCATATACTTAAGGGCCCGGTCAATGGTCGTAGGAAGTGAAGAGTCGCTTCAGCGCCAGCCCCTAATTGACGGTAACTGAAGAAAGCAAACGATTTCAAATCCATAGGACGGTTTTGTCACAATCTTTTATTTAGTTTTACCATGTAAACAAGTGTTGACCGGCCTCTTAAACAATTTGATGATGAATCTCACCTGAGGATACATTGTTTGCCCACAAAATGTGTATCACTCTGCAAACTTCGACAAGAGACCAGTTTTCCTAGAGAGTCAACATTTTTAACTGCCCCTGCACCCTGTTGGTGCACATATCATACTAGTGACACAACCCAGAGCCCTTGATCCTTATATTGAGTGGACCAGCCACGTTTGCGCTTTCAATTATATTGCAATGTTAATAAGAAGTGTTTTGTTTTTTCTGATCAGCCTTCTAATAAAATTATTATGTATTAATAATTCATAAAGGACATATTTTGTGATTTATTTTAGGTTAGATAAAATTGATGTATCTACGTTTCATGGGTTTGCATTTTTGTATGTATCTCTGACTTAGGCTGAAACCATTTTACCACTTGTGCTAAAATTTGATATCCTGTGTTTCTAAAAGGTTCCCCCAGAAGGTTTTCTTGGAATTATCTATCTCATTCTAAAATTAAAGATATTTTAGTTAAGGGTGAAAGAAGACAAAGCCATTATTTTTAAATCAGCCTACAAGCTATAACACATTATAATAAAGAAATCTTGAAATTTTAACAAAAGTTTAAAAAGTTAAATACATTTAAAAAAATGGTAGATTCTTGAGTCAAATACATTTAAAAACTATGTTTTTTTCAAACCACAAAGGATGATGTCATCATACATATATTTTGTATCTTATTATTAAATTGAGAGTATTCAGAACAAGTTATAAGGTTTAAAAAAAATAAAGAATGTATAAATTTGAGTTTGTTGGTACTGCTGCAACGTTATAAATACTACATGCTTTGATGCTAAGACAGCATCCTCAGGTCTAATGAAAGAGAAAAAGGAAACACACCAAATCAAATCATGGTCAAATGCATTGTGTTATGACCATGATTTGGTTTGGTGTGTTTCCTTTTTCTCTTTCATTAGACCTGAGGATGATGCAGTTGTAGTAGTATTTATAACGTTGCAGCAGTACCAAGGAACAGAGAATTCAGATAAGAAATTAACTTTAAAACTTGTTCTGGCTACTCTCAATTTAATAATAAGATACTAAATATATGCATGATAACATCATCCTTTGTGGTTTAAAAAAACATAGTTTTTAAATGGGATTGACTCAAGAATCTACATTTTTTTTAAATGTATTTAACTTTTTAGACTTTTGTTAAAATTTCAAGATTTCTTTATTATAATGTGTTATAGCTTGTAATTGTTATTTATAAGTTTTATATATTTTTTATTTAAGTCTTTGAAAACAAAAATGATTTCAATGCTTGTTGGGGGAATATGATCCTCTTTTTTACTTTTTCTCGCCTCTAAAATAAAAAGTATTGTGATTGTCTAAAAAATCGAACTTGAGATTCCAATAAATGTCGACTTTTATGGCCCTTTAAAACCGAAAAGGGGGTTTTCTCAATGCTGCCTGTCTGTATATTTGTTTGTTTGTATCTTAGCCTAGAGCTGAAACAATTTGGCCAATCAGACTAAGATTTGGTGTAAAATGTTATTATAAGGTTTCCCCAAGAGTTTTTTTTGGAATTATTAGTTTTGGAAATTTACTGAAGGACAAAAAGAGAAAAAATTGAATTTCTTTAACTAAGTATGCTCTAACGATTTTGTATCTTTGCATTGTTTAAAATTACAAGCAAAATGATAATTTTTGTTTTCTCTTTAAAAATGACTTTAAGGGTACTATAGAAAAACTAAAATTTCCAATTTTGATCATATAAAGATAACTATTTGGTATGTGAAATAACTTATCTTTGTCAAGTTGTAGTACTATTCAAAATAAAATATTTTAATTTGGGAATATATTTTTTTATAAAATGAATAGTTTCTGAGCTATAAGCAAACACAGATATGTTTCATGGAGCGCTTTGAAATAATAAATTGATTGTTAAGCTCTTTGTTGAACAATATTCCTGTTTTCTAAAAAATATTTCTCTAACAGTAACTACAAAATATCTTAGATAGTGTTCAACCGGCCATTCTAAGTTTTGTTCTCCAACTATTGGTATTTTAGTTTAAAGTGTAACTAAATGCTTGTCTACTTCTATATTGATAAATATGGTCAAAGTAAAATTTGCCTTTTTTTCCCTAGCACTTAGTTTTAAAAGAGTGGGTCAAAGGAAGATCAAAAACTAAACCCTATGTGATTCATATTTGGTCAGATCTATTTCTAACATGTCATTAATATGCCTAGAATTCCTTAAGATAGTTCACTCTATTGCAAACACTCCATAACCTTAATTAATTACCTCGTTCAGTCATCTTAATCAAAATAAAACAACTTCACCATATCCTGCTACTACATTCACAACATGTTTTTTGGGTGTTTTTTTCTAATCAAAATAAGGATAGCCATTATGCAGTGATTAAGATTAAGATTAATGATGATTAGTGATTAAGATTTACTTTTAAGGCAGGTAAATTAAAATATAATATGCTAGAAAATGGGTGAATGATTACTTTACTTTTATTGACACTTTTATTTTGATACATACACTTGAATGTTTATATAATTGATAACTATTTATGGCTTTATTTGGAACTATCTGTTACTATAATCCCAAGAAAGTTGTCAAATCTCGCACTTTAGGGTTGATCTCTTATGAAGTCTGGTTTACAGACTAAAGACTAGATGTGGTCTGGACCAGTGGTTCCAAAACTTTTTAAATGGCATACCACCCCAACAATTTGCATAATTTGGAGTACCACCAAGATACTGTTGAATATTTACTATTTTGGTGCATTTTTAATAACTTCCAGGGATATGACAACACAGATTGGATGTCTGTCCGAGCTTAAATCAATGTTGCCACACCTGCAACCACTGATTAAGTCTCTTTTACTTTTGGTTGGACTTGGTATTAATATATATTTTAAGATTTATGGGGTCCCATATTTTTATGACTTTAATTTGCTTGTTTTGTTTGGTTTCTCACGGGCAAATCACCCGAAATAATTGTGCTTACCAAAGTTTATGAACTGTTGGTCTAGCCTAATGAGATATTTACCTTATTACGTTTGACACCTTGGTCATTAACGACTTAAACAGAGGGGTAGCAGTGAGGGTAGTTTAGAAGAGATGGGGCCGTATTAGTATGGAAAAGGAAAACCATCCCCAGTTCATTCACTCAAGGTTCCAACACCAACCTCCCCTTCACCTGTAATCCAGTTTATTGTGAGGAGCATAACTGGTTGCTGTATGGAGCATGTGCTACGTACAAACTCCTGATTAAGTAGACTGGTCCAATATTCCATGTTTGACTTTAAGGAAGTGTTTGGTTCTTTCTGATTCGATCAATCTGTGCAGAAATGTCTGAAAATTTGATACATCTTGTGGAATGACCAACAATTTGACATTTCGTATGTATTGTTAAAATATTTCCCGAAATATATGTTTACATGCGCCAGAATTATTCCATGACACATGTGGTATAGAAGAATAAGGAGTAAATAGAAAAAGTGTGTCAGAATGTTTGGTTAATTTGGAAGCAAAAACTCCATAAGTATCAAGAGATGATACATTTAAAAAAAACTGGATGTACCCAAAAACGTAATTTCTTCTTTTCTTTCTCCTTTTGAGGATTGCTATGAGCATCGTCATATTCTCTTCTTCAAACAATCCCATTGTGACTGGATTCTCCCATGTGCAATGTGATGTGTGCCATTTTATCTAAACGTTCATGTTGCATGCATGTCACATACTGTATGTTTCATAAAAACATGTTGCATGTCTCATCTACCATTATGTGTGAAAGGTGCCTTAGATCACATGACTAATTAGTTTGCGGGTTAAGAAACACAGACGCTCAAAGTCATTTTATTTTTTCGGTACAATATGTGAAGTTAACCAACATAGTTAAAAAGTCAAATGGTATGTTTCATATTTATTCACGACTCAGTTTTGCTACTTCCCATTTATTTGTATCCGTTTCTCAAAGTTCTAACAAGCGGTGTATCAGGTATCGAGTTCCAGTAGGGTCTGGCGGCTGTGCTATTACTCCATTATGTATGTGGCCACACCGGTTAGGTCGCCTGAGGTTCCCAGCTGGTTCCTTTCCCCTCACCCTCCTGTATTCCACGCAGCGTTTTGTTGTCTGCCTATCACCTTAGAGCAACTTCACGGTCGATAATGTGGCCTTAAACTCTTGGTCTTCCTCGGGTAAGTGCTGCTAATTAGGTGACGAGCTAGTAAAGAGTGGATATCATTATGTGTCAATCTGTATACACTGCTATTTTAGATGTTCTTTTTACGAGATAATTGTCTTCGTTTTGTTTGTTTTATCTTAACTGCTGACCAAAAACAGGGCCACCCTTAGCAGCCGTAGGTCTCTGGGCATAGTTCATTTGCGAGTTTCCTAGTCATCTGCATAACAACCCCCACACCTTAAAATAATATAAAACATATTTAAAAATATATTATAATATTTTGCACCTATATATCAATTTCAAACCGTAAAAAGTATAAGGAAATTCCCGAAAGGTAATAAATAATGCTATAAGCCGTGTTTTTTTTTAACACACATAAGTTGATTTCTCCCCAACCCTACGATTTTCTTCCCCAATGAACTCAATCTGTACAAAGGCCTATGGGTTTACCTTAGATGTCTCATAAACAAGAGATGGCAAGGAACTTGTTGACAGGAAATCCTTGTTTAAGCAATTTAAAGTTTTTATAAGCCAAGCCTACAGTCAAATTTTAATATGAAAATCTTTAATTACAAACTTATTTTTTTCCACTGACATTAATAATATGTTATTGGTGTTATTTTATAGGTATTGATAATATATGTATTAAAGTAGATTTAATAACTCTCCCTCTGAAAATTGGTTTGTATTAGCTTAGGTATTTAGAAGACACATGAACCTATGCAATACTATTTTTCGTTGGAGGTGGGTGGGTTTAACCCCCAAAACACCCTAATTCTCCTGGTACGACCTTATGTCTTTCTTTCCCATCATCTTTCAAAATAAAATAATTGTGTTTTAATTTTTTGCACAGGTGTTAGGTGATTTTACCCGTTTGATGTGTATGGATATAAATTAATTATGCTAATATGGTAGTGATAAAGAAGGTAGGGCTTAGAGGAAATGTGCATGTGTTTGCTTAGAGAGATAGTGGAAAACAATCGGGGGGAAAACGCGCTCAGTACACCCGACTAGGATTTGAATCCCCGTCTCTGCGTTATGACCGAGACAGGGAATGTAAGACTAAGCTAAATATAAACAATTAATTATGTATATGTTGGTTTTTGTTAATTAGTTCTCACTTTAATGTCCGAGCAAGTAGAAATAATAAATTAATCTTTGTTAGATGAATCTATTCACAAATTGTGGACCACTATCATTTTGCGGCAAGCTTTTGTATTTTTCGCGACATTCGCTTCCCTTCCCGCCAAGATGACTCCCATTCTAGCCCCCTCTTTTCCCCCTCCCCCGCAAGCCTTCCTATACCCTCTTCTTTTTATTCCGAACTCCCCTGCGCCTATTATATCGCATTGATTTTGTGGCGGTTGTGCATGAAAACTGAAGAGGTTTCCCCCGTAAAGCGCCGGCTGATAGCTTTGTGCGATAAGGATCCCATGCTTCAAGTATTAGGGTGGACGGTTCTTTACTTGCCGAGTGCACTTGTTGAAATTGTTGAATCACTCACTGGCTCTTGAATATCTCATTTGTTTTAATTAAGGATCGTCAAAATAGATTACCTGTCTCAACATTGATCCTAAATCTCCCGAATATTACGTAAAATCTGCTAAAATATAACTATTTTTACGACTAGACGATCTATTGGATCTCTTTTTAATTTTTATTAACATATTTGATATCATTGCTGTCTAGGGGTAAGGTGTCGGACTTCTGTGCTGGGGTCCGGGGCTCAATCCTAGGTCCCGGCACAGATTGATTGCCAAACCCTTCCTTCAACTCTGACAAGACGTGTATTAATCACAACTTGTGAATGTAGGGAATTCCAGGCCTCCACCGTGGTTCGGATTCCACGTTAAACTGTAGGTCCTCCATTTCATCTCACAATCACCCTACCATTACACACTAGCAACCCGAACGGGTAGTAAGACGTGGTGCTAATGATAATAATAATAATATCATTGCTACTTTTAATAATTAGACTTGACTCTATAGTACTTACTATTAAGTAAGATATATATACATCGACTGTTATTAATGTGATATCACAGCTTACCATAGAAAAAAATAATAGAAAAATATATTACATTTAACGATGTTGCTATGTACTCATTAAACATCCTGATATCTTGCTAAACGTTAAACATGTTCACTCTCAAAACTGTTGTTCTCGTGAAAGTAATCTTATTTGCTCTCGAGCTTCTTTCTGCGTTTTGTTAAAATTACGATGTATGCGTGTTTTAAAGGAAATTTGTTAGTAATTTTTACTCTCAGCGTGGAAGGTATCAACGCTCGCAGTCTCAGGACAAACGTTTTGATTGCCATTTAAACAAACATAAATGTATATAAACGTACATTAACATAAAATTCAAACCGTATAACTACTCTGCATATATTTCCACTTTATTCCAGAACCTTTATCCTTTATCAATTTGATCTTAAAGGGTTGGTACCTAGAGCAGTAATTAATATTAACTTTTAAATAATAGATATGATTACAATAATTCCTGAAAAGGACCACCCAAATTTGAATAGCAAGAAGAAGAATTCAAGGAATGGTAAGGGAGGTTCTTCTAAAGGGTCCATAGTTCAAACAAGCCAACTTAATTATTTTTTCCCTTCAACTCAAAGTGAAGTTAATATTATATAGACCTATTAGTTGGGAAAATCGATACTTGAGCAAGAGAATAGAATCCAAACCTTTGGTTTGTCTCCTCTTGATCAAATGTGTACCATTGTAAGCGAATTTTAATAAATGGCACAAATCTAAATTCACCTCCTTTGCTTAAGTTAATTTAACATCTAAATGTCATGTGCATTTTATATTATCTGCCATCTGGAGGGGTTATCTCAGCATAAGTAGCGCTGACTCGGGAGGCTAGGGTTCGAATCGCGACCTGGTGCAATAGGAAATAACTTTTGCTCTGTGTATTCCAGTATTGTAGCTCTAGAATGCTCGTAGTCCTTCAAACTGGATCGTCCTAGTTGTGTTCTTTTGGATGCCATGCATTGATATGTAAAACTGACACTAAACCATACTACACATTGTTTTGGGGTGATTTGATATTGCTTACACTATTGAGCGTACAATTGATATAAATATTACAAAATAGGAGCAACATTTTCTGTAGCTTACACTCAAACCACTGTCTTTGTTCCCACGCTCAAGAGGCGCGGGCCGGACATGGCGCAGTTGTCGCGCGCCCAATTTTGCCGACCCATGGCGTGCCGAGTAAGTTGGAAAGCATTAACCATTTATTAGATAGCAAAGAAACCAGGCGAGTGTAGTATTGATTAGAGGGATAAATGTCCATGACAACCAAGACGAAACTTGACATAGTTGGAAATAAAACCAAGCGGATGAAAACACTTTTAACAATATTGATGTTGATGATACTACCATAATCTTTCATGATACATCTAAAAATTGATGAGTGAATTTTTTTTTCTATTTTCTTTTTTGGCACTGAGTGTTATTACCCTTTCGGCTTCTTTTTTTAATTTTCCAATTATATTTAAGGCATTTAACATGCACTTTCTTAACCGACTGATTATATCAGCATGACTTATTAATTAACTTATACATTGTATAGAACAGATACAACATTCAGGTCCTGGGTGTTAATTTATTATTGTGAAAGGGTAAACTGACATTTTACCAATGATACATTTTACGACTATACCAGGAATCTAACCCGGTACCCTTAGCTCAAGAGACAGACACGCTACCAACTGAACTAAGAGGTCGGACGCCTATGTACTAATTCAGTTAATATATTATTGATAGTAAAGGTTAAATGTAGATTAAATGTACCAGCATTTGCGTGGAAGGAGAGTGAAAAAATCATCTAGGAAAAACAACCCTCAGTAACCTACATCCGACCAGGATTCGAACCTCTATATACCCGTCTTGGCAGCCCAGTCTATTGCGATAATACGCCTTACACCATTCGGCCACCGAAACTGTTTTGTATGATATTTAATTTTAGATAGGAAAGTCTACCAATTTTATTAAGTTATTGATCACTACGATTGTGACATTTCCTTTAAAACATTTCAAGAGACACAAAAGGTTCTAGGGAAGTGTTGAGAAAATTGTGAGCAATATTTAAAATTACTCTTTACCTTTATTTAGAATTCTAAATAAACTCTGCATAGTATATTTAATAAAGTTTCTCGTATCATCTGTTTGTTGCTTTATGCTATATATTATTAATTTACTTTTTAAAAGGGTAATCGTTATTCCGAATTACTACATTTATGTCGATTACCGATGTACATATATAAGAATACATAACACTCAAACATATTATGAAGTCTTGTAATGCTCTAATAATTATTTTGTTTTCTATTTGTTAAAAATAAGAAAATTAATCATCTTACAAAATTGCCTTACTTTGAATATTATGTTAAAACAAATACAACCTTTTTGAAAACAAACGTTAAATATATGCAAGGAAAAGCTTTAATCGAAAAACTTGAATAAATCAAGACATTTCATTTCCACTTTGACTAGACGGTGGGCCTTCATTTTTTGTAATGTATTTCCAGTTTTTTTAAACTTACACTCAACAGGTTTTCCTGCTTTTTATCAGATGGCCACGTGTTATTAGACTGATGAAGAGTGGTTTGAAAATCGCCCGCACATGGTAAGTCCCGGAGCGGAAGTGAACATCTGTTTCCTGTGCGCAGTGGTGCGCTGCGCACCTGTACACATCCAAGTTTGCGGGATTGTCAGGTCTAGAAGTACTAGCCGCAACCGATGGTCACGTGGTTCAAGATGCTGAGCTCACTATATAATGAATTGCTGGTGTCAGGGAGATCGAGGCCCATCTCTCGTGTGTGTGCACAATATGGAATGTATTGCGTGGTTTTCCAATCCTAGTCTCGCGTGAATGCGGGTGCATATACTCCTAAATTATCCTACCCTTTACAATTCATGGTGTTGAAAGCAGTAGGAGATGATTAGTCAGGATGTATAAAATTAATAGACTCTTTGGTAATATGGTTAACTAGTTCAGTTCGGATCTAGTACCCTGTGTCGTAAGGGGACCAGATATATCAGATGAATTTTAATTAAATGCACCAACACTCTAATAGAGGGAGAGTGGTAAAATCACTTTCATGACACCCGGCCATGTGTCACGAAATTTGTTTACAAGCTCTTGTCATTTTTTTCTATTCCTAACGTAATGATGCCATACACACACCTGGTTAACCCATGTAATGTTTACTTAAGGAAAAAAATATGGGAAAACTCGTGGAACTTTGCAAAAAAAGGAAATGTTTTTATATAATCGATAGGATATTTGTAAATTTGTTAAATCTAGCTGAAAGTCTCCAAAATTATATTTTTGTTTAGTTCATTCATTCTGTTGTACAACCTGACTTAAGCACATGCATTATCCCTCCCCCTTTCGTGACGACTGCACATATTTACTAGACAAGGTCAAGCAATCCTGTTTTAAATATCATTGCCGTAGCTTACGTCACGAGTCGTTTTTATGGAAAATGAAATAATTTCATTTCTCTCGATCTTCAATGAAAGTTGTCGGGGGGGCGTAGAAATTGGAATTTACTCTGCTAAACAAAATATATTTTGTAGTGGTAACCTAGTGCCAACCCTGGTAATTAGACAAATGTGTCCGTCGCCCATCGGGTTGTCCCATTTTCTTCCATAACCTATATATAACATATGCTCCTCACACGTAAATGCTGAAACCCATTTCCACTTTGAGGTTTAAATTAAAACTAAATGAATATTTACATAAATGAATGGAAATAATTTACTATCTTACTATCTATGCGATATTCCAAAGCTGGATTTTCTTTCTCTCCCGCCCTCCTCCCCCCTAAATAAATTACTTCAGTGTGTCTTATACGGTATACGTATGTTCCGTCCTGTGTCTTTTTCTTTAACTCTCTCTTTTTCTCACTGGCACCCATGATCTTACAT
The DNA here is from genome assembly GCA_902141375.1 of Timema poppense. NCBI lineage: Eukaryota > Metazoa > Arthropoda > Insecta > Phasmatodea > Timematidae > Timema > Timema poppense. Next base: position 144,426 of record CABFOV010000136.1, read on the forward strand.
AATTTTTGTTGAGCTCTCAGCATTTGGCATAACAGTATGCCTTCAAAGTGAAAATACGAATGTACGTGTTAGATTTAAAACTGTTTTCTTTAAAGCTTCTAAATTTGCGTAAGCGTCGTTTAAATATATCGAAGTTAATTTGTTTCGGTACTTCACGCTCATTACTTAAAGTTGCAAGTCCTTAGAATCTTAATTGTGGCACATTGTTTCTCGAATAAGTTTTAATTGGTTTTAGCTCTGTGAACGATTACGCCGAGCTGGCAACGACGGGGATAGTGAGAGGCAGAACGATAGCGCAACACACTTGTGGAAAACGTGACAACACTGTGTAGTAGTGTAGTGTGACATCACGTCAAGGTCCGCGTCTTCGATGCGACTGCCTTACGATTAGGGCGGCGTTTAAGGTGGGAGAGTGGGGCACGCGAGAAAAGATAAGCGTCTTTCCAGTTTTTAGAGCAAAACATTTATTATTTTGGTCAGAACACATTTTAAACCGGGTGACGTCAACAGTTCTTGAATATCTGTTGAGGGTGTCCTGGAATTTAATGACATATTTTTCTCTTCATTTAAAGAGATTCTCATCTAATTCCGCTATGCTAATGACAGATATTCAACAACTGTTGTTATCACCATGTGAGGAAAATTAAACCTTATGTTTCTACTGGGGCAATATTTTTATTTTTATTTTGGCAAAAAAAAAAGTTTTGCTATAAAACCTGGAAAAACACTGCACCTTTTCCCCATCCCCAGGGCTATATTGTTACCGGTTCCGGGCCCAAGATACAGATTCTGTAAGATGGAAAAGGTACAAAATAAAATACGAATGACAGTAAATAAACTCACGTTCCATGCTAAGTAATAGTGCATACCCAGCCCACCCGCTGGGGTCTCTTAAGAAGGAGCTAACTGGCATTTATCACAATGATGGCAGCGGTTTGGTCCAGTCTTGTCCTTCTTTTCAAAATGTTTGGAAGTTTAACGGAGTCTATTATCTTAGTACTGAAACTAAATTTGGCACACATAAGAGAGAGAGTCTGGCAAGTAAAATCAAGTTCATGTGCATAAAACTTCTGTGTTCCTTTAAGCTATGTATAATTTTTGCTCATTGCTTTTCTCAAAGTTTAAAAGAATAAACCCAAAGTCAAGAATTAGTTTAGAAATGGGGATGGGGAGGTGGACATTCCCTCTATGGAAAGAACTTGTCCTCCCTCTGCCCCCGACTGGAATAAACTCTTCCCCCTTCTCACCCTGACTGGAATAAATCCCCCCACCCCCCACACACACTTTAGATTTATCTCACACCCCTCTGATATTCTCGAATAAGAGGATGAAAGAGGTCTTTGTATTAAACTCCTAGAAGCATCTAATTTTCAAAAATTTGTTTGGAAGAAAATCCTAAATATATTCTAGAGTGATCAAATCTTCAACATTTCCAAAGGAGGATGGATTATTCAAAATAGCTTCTGAGCGCAATCAATTTTTCGAAATTTTGTGGAAGAGGCCCACTTTAAATAGCTGTACGAGACATTTGATTTTAAAGATTTTCCAGGCTAGGACACCAAATTGATTCTTGAGTCACCCAATTTTCAAAAATGTGGCGGGGGAACACCAAAACATAGCTTTCATAAACGTAATCTAATTTAGGCGAAGGCTTCTAGGGACATTCAATTTTAGCTCTAAATAGCTTTTAGTAGAGTCTAGTTTTCAAATATTTTTCAGGAGAGAACCATTCAAAAGAGCTTTTCTGGGTATTAAAATTTCAAAAAATTGTTAAAGGGGGACACTTCAATTAGCTTGTAGGATCAGCCAAGTTTTAAAAATGTTGTGGAGGAGAATCGTTCTAAATAGCTTTAAAAGCAATCTAATTTTCAAAATAATCCATGTGAGAATCACTCTAAATAGCTTTTAGGAGCATTCAAATGTAAAAAGGCTTATGAGGAAAAACACAAATCAAGATAATGTCCTTAACGATTGCAGTGAAATAATTGTGTTTGAAATCTTTTTATCACTGAAATTTAGATTGGTGTTAAAAATATTAATACCTAATCCCTTCCCCCATACAATATTTATAGTTACGCCACTGGCCGTATCCAATTCTTTATGGGCGAGGGGAAGTTTTTTAAAAGGGCGTCTTAATGTTTTGACCTGTTATTTTTTAACTGTCTAGTATTATTTTCGCTTCCATAGATTTAACAAATAAAATAACACCATCACTTTTTGGGATGTTTGGGGATAGGTAGAAGATTTGCTCATTCGGTTTTTAACTAACAAATGTTTTAAATAAAAGTACAACTTTTTTATAATTTGCTTAACTCTCTCCAACAACCACTATTATTATTTTGACTATTTTATTTCTGCCATATTATTTAGAATAATAATGTCACTAAGTGACATTCTTATTTTCTTTCTTTAAAAAAAAAATCTAATTAAATGTTTTTGACGATGTTATTCCTTTTCTTTTCCTTCTCATTTGCGATGTCGTCAGTTACGCAAGGATACGTCCGTCCCCCTCATAGTCAATCTGTTACCCCCTTCCCAACAAGCGGAACTAATAATAAAAAATAACATTGATAAAATGAGTGTAATATAGTAATTTATGATAATATATTAAAAGTGCAGATTTGTTTGGGTCAAAACAATTGGAATCCAACTAATGTTGAGACATTGGAAATCATAAAATAGACCACCCACCCTTTCCCCAACATTCCCTCCATCACCCTTCCAATCAACCTGAGCGAATTGTTTAATCTCAGTTTGGTCTTCCTCTTGTCCCTGGCTATGGGCGTGATAGTTAAGGCGTTGTGTGTCTGACTAGACAGTTAAGGCGTTGTGTCTCTGACTAGATAGTTAAGGCGTTGTGTCTCTGACTAGATAGTTAAGGCGTTGTTTCTCTAACCAGACAGTTAAGGCGTTGTGTGTCTGACTAGATAGTTAAGGCGTTGTGTCTCTGACTAGATAGTTAAGGCGTTGTGTCTTTGACTAGATACTTAAGGCGTTGTTTCTCTAACCAGATAGTTAAGGCGTTGTGTCTCTGACCAGATAGTTAAGGCGTGTCTCTGACTAGATAGTTAAGACGTTGTTTCTCTGACTAGATAGTTAAGGCGTTGCGTGAGTGGTATAGTCCAATTGTTCGTAGAAAGGTCCTTATCCGAAGCTATTAGATCTACTTTCACGTATTATGTATTCACACGCCCGGCTATGTCATCTTTATCTGTGACCTTTGATCGATGTTATTAATTCCTGTAAAATAACATTAAAAAGATTGTAAAATGTTATCAGTGTCGACTGCACTAAAAATTTTATAGTTTCTAAAAGGTTCTTATGACGAAGATTGGACTGTACCGAAATCCGACGTTGGGATTCGAAGTTCACTTCAAGTGCCTTCGTATGAGATAATAGCCCCTTCGTGCTAGGCGTATGGAAAAAAAACTATAATGAAAAAACAGAAAACTAATGTCCCAACGCTTATTAGTGTCCACATTAGTGTTTTCGTGACTCCGCCGTATCATTTATCAAGCAGCACGCTCTTTATATTTTCAAGAGTTTGATAAAACTACGTCTACATTATTGTGAAATAAAATAACAGCAGAAGTGTGTTTTCTCGCTGCACCCGCATCGGTGGTTATATGGTCTATGGCGTTACTCTTGCAATGTACTGGACTGCAGAGGAAGGAAAGTTCCGGGCCCGAATCCCATCTGGGTATAGTTAGGATTATTTTTTCTCCCCAAATGCTTTCCTTTTTTTCCTGCACACCAATACGGATACACTTCCTCTAAATTCTGCTTTTTCCATAATTAGCGTACTCGCATAAATAAGTGCGAATAACTCGGACAGGTAGATGCCCCGAAAAATAAACTCTATTCAAACTTATTGATCTCTCTGAATAAAATTATTTTCTTTCGAGAAACGTTCTCTAATATTTTCATAAAATAATAAAAATATTGTATTTTTAAACAATCATTAGTTAAACCTCATAAAGTATGTCAAGGATGTTTCATAACAATGAAAATATTAAAGGTCTGCCAACATTTGTTATAATATAAGAACAAAAGTGTTCGTTCAGTCAGTGTGTTCATGTTTTCCCAAGTATAATAATTGTTATTATAAATGATTAAAAATCTACTTGAATATCCTTCCCAAAGATATTCTATAGTCCGGGGTGTATCTGTCAATATGTCAATATTGCTAATGCCAAATATATTTTTTAACTTCATGGTATTAGCCGCAAGCAAATTATACCGACATAGTCGATACCTTATGTTGGCTAAAAAATCGCCAACGTTTGTAGATAGAGCGTGGGATTTGGTCAGCACAACTAACCCTCCGGTCGTTAATCTCAGCTTTCTAGACCGGAGCCGCTACTTCTTCTGTATTCAAGTAGCTCCTCACGAGGTTGAGCTGACCCCCGTTCCAAACTCACTGCTTCACAAAAAACCTGGAAGCGCCAGGGATAGAATCCGGGACCTCTAGATCGATAACTAGGAACTTTGACCATAAGACCATAGATTAGGTCAGCCAAATTTAAGGAACGCGAGAAAGGTGCATATTGTTTGTGGTTTGTACAGTAAAACTTTTTTTTATTTGCTAAAATAATTAAAATATTGCTTCATTATATAAATAGTCTAATTTTCTTCACGTGGTGAATCACAGTTGTTGAATATCTGTCAAGCATAGATATATTAAATTACAAACTTTTTGACTGAAGGAAAAAGCTCACTTCTATATTCTAGGATATCCTTGATAGATATTCAAGTACTTTTGAGGTCACCTTGTGAAGAAAATTAAACTCGATATTTTTACTGAAGCAATATTTTATCTTTGACAAAAAAAAAGTTTTGATGCAAAGACGCACACCTCTACTTGCGATCTTTACATCCCCACCTTAAAACTAGATGAAATTATGATTGTGAATTCAAAGTTGCCACACACGGACACACGTTTAGAATGGGGAGAGCCGGATAAACAAAGATAACTTAAAACTAAGAAAACAATGGCTGCCTAGGTAAAAACGATCCAACCCAATAATTATTATCTTATCACTACAAAATAAAAAATAACCCTTGTTTTATGATTGTCGAGGTTGGAAGTAAGGAACGTGCTTAAGGTCTTACTCGTATGCGTAATTAAACGAACCCCCCTTCCCTCTAGTATCGTGGCTGCATGTGTCACTCCTAAACACCCCCACCCTGAGGACGGCCAACTGTTCCTGTCTGTGTGCGTTTCGTCCGTCGCGTGCCGCGTTTAGTCGTCCTCCTTCAGCTCTCTCCTCTTCTGTTCTTGAGATCATTAGCTCTTGTCTGTATGCAACGCCAGCTCTGGGTTGTCATGACGACATTTCCCTCTTCACCCCTTTTCCTTTTTGAGGCCTTGTGCATGTTAGCATTCTCTCTCTCTCTATTTTCTTCTTTCTCCCCTTAGCTTCCCCCCTCTCGTTCCGTTTCCCCTCTCTTGCGCAGGCGCCGTAGTGTTTCGTGCGTGGAATAGAGCCCGCCAAACCTGAGCGAAGCGTTCGTGCTTGAATGTTGTCGGTGGCATGGCTTTCTTCTGTTTGTGTTCTTAATTTTTGTTTCCTTGTGTAGTTACACCCAAATACCGCCATTATTGGTGGTCGTTTGACATTCTGCCAAGTGATGTAGAGATAGATTTAATGTACATGTTTGAAGGATTCTAGAATTGAATCGCAACCCTTTGTTTATCATATCGTGAAGTTTCCGTCAAGTTAACACAATGCGAGTGTAGTGAGTGGCGTTTATAGCTTTGTTGTGCGTGTATACCAGACTGTGTGGACAGTTCTTTGTGTATACTAGCAAAGTTCCGTGATATTGTGCGTGTGGTGAATTGTTTAATGCGCGCGCGCTTGCATGTGTGTATGTGTGTGTGTGTATAAGTAATTTTGTTTACCTAAGTGAAAAGTGACACGTACCTTTTATATTCCGGTGTCAAGTTTCATGGCGTTTAAAGCTCTACTAATCAGATTATACTAGTTAATGGTGTCGCATGGATTTCTTATTTCGCACATTTGGATCTAATCTGCATCGGCGTTTTTTAATCGGTAAGTTTTCTTTATTTCTTATAGCTTGTATTTGCGCATAAAGTTGAGATTGTCAGTCTTATCAGGGTTTTTTTACGAGTCTTAGTTCCATTTTGTCCATTGTTTTTTTATGTTGCTATCTCCTCTTCCATTGCAATTTTTATCTACTGGCGAATCACTGAACAAAGAGAAAGATTACAAATAGTTGAGCTGAGATTATTTACCTACTTAGTCTCTGAATTTTATTTAGGATTATGTTTATTTATAATTTACAGTGTTTGTTTATAATGTTTCTTTCTTTTTACAGTATGTAAAAGGCAAATGGTTTCATTTAATGAGTCCATATATGTCGTGATAGTTTTTCTTAATTAGCCTAATTGAATGATCCCGACAAAACTTGTAAGTTGTATATAGTTTAGTACACACCAGGAAACTCTTGAGTCTCCGTGTCATCTGTGGCTCACCCTCATTTTTGGACTAATAAAGTCCAATTTTCTTTTAATAAACATTAGCGTTTTTGCAAAATAAAAATATTTTTTTCGCCGCGTCTTAGTATCAGTTCGGATTATATGCATATATTAATTACGCTAATGGTCTAGGAATGGGGAATGTAGAGTTTAGACAAAATGTACCCGCATTTGCGCAACATTAAAAAGGGGGGGGAGAGAGAAGCGGGTTTTCTTCTGCTTCTTTTAATTTAAGAAAGGGTTTACACAATGATTGATTACACATTTCGAAATAGGGCTAATTCTAAAACCACCAGCGTCGGTGTCCGCGTGGTTTGATGCGTCGTCACTCTCACAATATACAGGACTACGGTGATTGAGGTTCGATACCGGTCGGGTATACTGAGGGTGTTTTTTCTTAAGTCGTTTTCTACTCTCCCTTCACCCAAGTGCTGTTACACGTACTTTAAATTCAACCTTCCTCATTCCTAACACATCAGAGTAATTAGTGCATAGGCGTACCCACCTATCTAACTTTTCTAGCTTTCAAATAAGTTCCTTCCTATAAAAATTGGACTTTAAGAAGGTAACTGGGTTTCGAATCTTGGTCGGGCGCATTGAAGGTGGTTTTCTACGGTTGTTACGTTATAGCGGGTGTATTACTAAAGACATTCTCCTCGTACTCGCACCGAAGATTACAGTCTAGAGCGTCAAGTCCGCCATTTAATGGTTTGACAATGATTGGGAAGTCGAAGTTTTAATCTCGACCGGGAGCATTGGGAGTGATTTTCTTCCGTAATGTGTATTTATCACTGTGGCTTTCCCCCCTTGTGTTAAAACGTATTAACTACCAAAAAACCTTTTTTAAATGACCGACACCGCAGGCCATACACAAAGGAATAGTGTATTGCTGGATAATACCGGTGCTTTTTCCGCCCACTGGACATTTGAATACTAATTATAAGGGTGTTAAAGGTCCTATTTTCCTCCTATCAAGATGCTTTTCCACGATATAATTTTTTAATGGTGTGTGGCAACTTTGACCTGGAGAGAGCTATAGTATTAAAGTCTGTTCAGCGTAGGAATTGTTTTCTGAAAGTCCTTTTTCCCTACCAGAAATCTATTATATAGTAGGATATTGTTAGGAAAAAAGACCTTCCAGGGAGTAATTCCTACCTTGAATGGAGTATAGTTTAGCCGCCTGTTTTTGTAGATCTCTTAGCAGCCAGCGTTGCTCGAGATGCACAATCACAATATGAAGGTTGTCTACGAGTCTTACCAGCGTTGCTCGAGATGCACAATCATAATATGAAGGTTGTCTACGAGTCTTACCCACACTGAGATGATTTGATGATATTGATTATGAATTTGTGTAGCTAGGAGTGATCTTAAATCTAATATCTAATTAACAAGCCCTGGTGGCGGTTGGGATGCTTCCCCTTTCGGGAAAAATACCCATGTTACTAGCGGGTAATCTTACCCAGGACCCCTAGGTTTGTAGCCAGGTGCACTGGTCACTATACCACGGGGCCGGTTGTTACATATGGTATAAACATTGTACGATAGTGGTCTTAAAACTCAAATCAGCCGAAACTTGAGATGTGTTGCGGGTCACAGAAACATATTCGATATTTTATACGTTTTTTTAGCGCGTCCTACTACACGTCTGGATTATGCGCATTTAATTCACGTTAGTGGGTAAGAGATGAAGTAGATTTTTAATTCAAATCAAATATAACAGCATTTTAGTTAAAGAAATGTGGGAAACTATTAAGGTAAAAACACACTCGTTACATCGTAATGAGAGTCTAACCCTGACTTCCCCGACACTAGAAAACTAGACTAGAATAGCCCTACGTTAAATCCCTGCAGTCACCGATTTAGCTCCATAATAGCTATGTGATGTGTATATAAAAGTATCCATGTAGTATATAGTAATTAAAATATTTAAAAACTTAAAATTTTGTTCCTAGATGTTTGTGGGTTAGCGAAATACTCAAGCGGTATTTATTAAATTATATGAATAAAAATTTGTACAATCAAAATATTTAAAGTAAAAAGAAAAAGCACAGTTGGAAATAGTTCTAAATATGATTTTGTTTTCAAAATTCTGCGCACAATAAAATTAAAGTATTGTTTGTTTGTGTGCGTATATGACTGCAGGCCAGTTAGTAGGGCTTAATACAAAAGTATTATAGACAAGCGGGCAGGTAAGATATCTTCGCAGGCCGCATCTGGCCCGCGGGCCGTGAGTTTGTGAACCCTGTCCCAGAAAACTACACCCAATATTTGTTTATGGCTGCCTATAGCCACCATCATTGTATTTATGTTTTCTCTTGTTTCTTGAGACACTTGGTCTGGTGGGGTCCATAGAATGATAAACCACTTATACCTCTTAGCCGTATCCCAACAATACCGTCTGCTGTATCTCTTGTTTCGGGATGAGTTTTATTTAAGTGATTTATCCTTCTATATACTCGTGATAACCATAATCATATATGAAAATAAAATTACACTATTTTGTTTTAGTGATAAATATGTAGATAAATATATGATTGATGCATGTGTATCACAAACTGATACGTGATGGATTATCCTCAAGATCGGTCCTGACTGCTAAATTAAATTCAATTAAGGGAAAAATGATGACCTGGACACGGGAATCTAAGGCCCGCCGCACATTGGACGCGGGGCAGGCATAGCACAGGAAGAGGTTTCTGCAAGTCACCGCAGATTTGAAGCGAATCAGGGAGTTTTCACCCAGTGATACAAGACGTGATATGGCGTGTGAATTAGAGGAACTTCAGATAGATTTGGTGATTCCGACCCAGACTCTGACTTAAATAATTTAATTCTCTTAGTAAAAAAAAAAGAAAAAGACGAAAATTGTAATTTACTTCATGCGCAGTGTCTAGTAACATCTAATTCTTCTAATGGGTTATACAAACTACTGTAGATTAATTTCACTAACTACAAAAATCTAGAATATTACGCTTACCGTTCTAGTAATTCAATTCAATAGCAATCTTTTCCCATTGTTCATCTTTCAGCTTCGTCCTCATGTCGTCTGGATTGCTTGTTTCATATAATACTGAATGGTCTTGAAATAATTGGATAAAATGTTCCATCACAAGACACAAAAACTACGTGGCATAGGTGCAGAGGACACAGAAAAACTGTACGTCTACTACAACCAGAGAGAGGCGTGAAAGAGTTATCCCTACACTGCATCTGCACTCTGTCCAATGTGCAGTAACCCACAAGAACACATGTATTACAGATTTTCCTCTTCCTCGCCTGTCCTGCGTTCATTTTCGGCGGGCCTTAGTAGTGCAAGGTTGCACGGACCATATATATTCGCATTGCAACAACTGATTGAGAAATGTATGGCAGTAAAGATGAAAGTATATAGTATAGTATATTTGTTGATCTGGAGAAAGCCTATGATCGCGTAAAATAGGAGTATGTTATGGACTATTCTGAGAGAGTATAGTGTGATTGCATGGTTGGTAAATGCAATTATGGCAGTGTGTGATGGAAGTAAATCGTGCGTTAGATTGGATGGAGCTTTGAGCGAATGGTTTGACATTAAATACGGTGAATGAAATTAATTAGTATTTTATTAGCTAACGAGAAAAGTTCAATAATTACATAAATAAAGAAGAATCACAGCAAACTAATTAAAAACCACACTGGGAAACCCCACTTGACTCAATTTTCCTAACTAAATCAGGAACACTACATAAATAATTTCCAGGGAAAAAGAACTTTGTAAATTTGTTAAAACAGTTTAGTAACTTTGTTAACTTAGAACGCAAACTTTTAATTGAATTGACACAGCAAATGAAATAACACTTAGTTACACTTTTGAAGTGTAACGTTTTCAACTTTTTTCTGAATATAACTTAATCGTTAATGCGGTTTCTTTAAGAGGATAGTGTTTGGTATATAAAATTGGTATTTTTGAAGCATCCTACAATATTTTCAATTAAGACACATAGGCCTTAACATATTGGTTTACATTTAAACTTGTTAAAATGATGTATTATTAGTATATTTATATGGAAACAAGGCTACTAAGAAGCTAAACCCATGTTTTAAGGTACCGACTGGCAAATCCAATGGGAAAAGACAATTGGGAAGACTTAGATGCTACTTGTTTGCAGAGTATTTAATAATTGCATTCCCTCAGCCCCCGTTTCTCTTTTATAAGGCAACGTATTTCTCAATTTCATTTCCATCAAACATAATTGGTTAAGTAAGATTATATAAGCTTGGTTGTTTTTATATGGATACAGGACATAATCGCTTCAATTTGAATTGGTGTTCTTTCGTGAGGTTTGCCTCAAACCCATGATATTCTGGTTCCGCATTTTGATTTTTATCATTGTCAAATTAAAGTACTAAACCTGTTATACGAGTAGTCTTGGAAGTAATACAATTATATAAATTAAAATATTTATTATATCATTTTTTGCTACTACGCTATGTATTAAAAATTGCATATTGATGTCATGGAATGTAAAGTGAAAGACTTGTAAGACGACGAATGCATTGCTGGATGACTTCAACCGATAAAAGAAGATGAAGCTTAAGGATCTAAAAAAGGAGGCTGCTGATAGGGGAGGTTGGAGGATTCAATTTGGACAAGGCAACGGACCTGTTGGTGAATTACCCACTATTAATAAAGTAGCAAGGGCTAATTTCAAATAGATCTGTTTTTGAAAGCGACCTACATCAACGTTGTATAGATAATAATAATATTAGCACCGCGTCTTACTACCCGTTCGGGTTATACGCTTTAAGTACTAATTACTCTAAAGGATAAGGAATTGGGAAGGTTGAATTAGAGGAAGTAAACCCGCATTTGCGTGGAGGGAGAGTGGAAAACCATTT
>CABFOV010000136.1:162877-177629 GCA_902141375.1 Timema poppense
GGGGGGGAGGTTCATACAGTTGTGAGAGGACGCAGTCTTCTGTTGTTTTTTGTTATGTTTCCTTGCATGTCCTTTTCATTGCTTTTAAAAGAGGGTAAGCCAGGAATCGCTGTATTATGTCCTGGTTGAGGACTGGTTTTATTGCGTGTTTTTTCTCCAAGATGTGCCTTGTAAATCAAGTTTTTGTTGCTGTTGTCGCAAGTGAGGTGGATTGTCCTGTGCTGACAGTTCTTTCGCAAGAGGGACACAGGATGTATACTCCGTCCACCAAACTACTGGACCTTTTCTAAACAAAATATTTTCACACGCTCAAGTGCTAGTGTACTAGTCCGTAACTGCAGGGTATTTTTTATGAACATATCTTCCCCTGTATAAATTGATACATCAACTAACGACGCTAACATAATCAGACCCGCTTCAGTGTACGAACGGTCCATCCAAGGCGTCACTCTCGTGTTAGACTGGTTTGCTGATGATGGAGAAATCATGGTTCGAATCCCGGTTTGATCTACCTAAGGTGTTTTCTTTCTAAACGGCTTCCCACTCTTCATCCACGTAAATGCGGGTAGATTACCTCTCAAATGCTTCCTTCCTCGTCCTTACATCATTAGAGTAATTATATATGCATATAACCTGGACAGGTACTAAGACGTGTTGATAAAACAAAACTTTATGTAAGAAGATCTAGTAGCTGTCAGAATAGGCTCATAATTATTGAATGAACTATAGCGTTATGTGTGTGTGTGTGTGTGTGTGTTTGTTACCTTTTGGCACGCAACGAGGACTCTATAGTTCTCCCATTGTTGAGTGATTCACTTTACCTGTGTAAACTAGGTTGACATCTGTAACGAATGTTTTGAGCATAAATAATCTATGTTACGTCGTGTTGGGCACACCCATAAAATCTGTACTTTGTCCGAGGTTTTTTTATTTTTAACCTTCAAGTCACACAAAAATATAGGCTATAGCTCTATTGAAAGTATTTAAAGAGGTGATCTAAAATTATATTTTTCTGGCAATGATGGGTTTGTCAAGCTCAATAGTAAGCCTAAGACTTGCTTCACTCTCACCCAAAACTTAACCCTAAAATGCTAAACCTCTCTGTGTGAGACATTAAGTAATTTCGAGGTAAAGCTCGACTACTGTATATCAAATAAGATTTAATCAAAGGACCGGAAAGACGTTTCTTTTATCAAACTAAAAAGCCAGTTTTATTTTATTGGCTTTACAATAAGTGTTAATCAATCAAACCATTATTCTATTAGGCCTACTTCTTATTTTACGGCATTCTTCATAAGCGTGCCGGTGGACAGGCTAACAAAGGCGAAAGTCTCGTACAGTCTGGTCTAGTTTTGAAGTAGTTTCTTCATATTGCCTTCCACTTTCCTCGCGTAAATGTCGTTACACTTCCTCAAAATTCTACCTTCCTTTTCCTTACCCTATTGCACCCAATATCAATCATCTCTGAAGGAACTGCAGGTCTTATGGAAAAAAGCTTTATCTTCCTTCTATCTATGTTAACTTTTGCCGATTCGCCTCGCTTTCAATTGTGTCGGAAGATGGTGTACTGGGTGTAAAAAGGCGATACTGGCAACCTCGCTTTAGCAGGGTTGAAAAACTGTCATCAATTTAAGGGAAGATTGATTGCACGAAAACAAGAGAATGGCATTGCTGTTTCCTAATAGTAACCATGCAGTTCCCTCCGAGATGATAAACACTGCCGCGTTTTTGTGAGTGTGTGTGTGTGTGTGTGTGTGTGTGTGTGTGTGTGTGTGTGTGTATGTATGTATGTATTCCATTCACGATAGATTTTTACCTGAATGACAGGTTGAAAATCAAATGGTTAGGTTATGGGCTGCCAACACTTGTAAAGGATCACTATTTTGTAATATATGTAAAGTTCTTTAATCATCTGTTATATATTACATTTAAAATAACGTAAACTTGTTTTATCATACTATTTCATTTTTTTTATAATTTCTTTTTATCCACCTAAACAATATTTTAAACATAATTGAAAGTACTTATTCTTTGTCTTGGAACGTTATCTATGATGTGTAATATAGTGCATATATCAATACCTTTAATACAGATATCGTATTTACTTGAAAAAGAGAAAATACTTTTTTTACATAAAACATATATTTTATTATTATTTTATCGTGTTTCGAAATATTTAACTGAATAAAATATTTTCATCAACTGCGTTTGTGCATCATTGTATAAAAACTTGTTTATCGTCACGTTCAATCACACGGTTTAAATGCGTCGGTCGCCATTTTGAAGCTATGTTCGTTTTAGAACTTTTTGTGAAAGTGGTGTGAATATTTTCTCTTAAGTGGAATAAAACGATAGATACACTTTGTGTCCGACCTCAAATAAATATATAAATAATATTGGTCTAAATTGCTGTGGTTAATTAACTATCACATTAATATATTACCATCCGTTTTTATTACAGTTATCCAAAGTGATAGATGTCAGCTGTTGGCGTAGGGATATATAAGAGACTACTTCTAGTAACATTTTGAGTTGTCATCCAAGTAAATTTAGGTTGTGAATTAATTATATAAATGTGGATAGCCTGGACACGGTGGGGAAAAAAATGCTATGAAACTGTTTTTCCTTAATTTCTCGCGAGCAAGCTAGTTCCAAGGAAACGATGACAGTAATTAAAACCATCAATATAGATTAACATAATCCAATTAACCATTAGGACATAGAGCACTTCGATTAGTACGTCGATTCTAGACCATAGTGATGGGTCGAACCAGCTCATTGACGTGAGCTAGCTCACATAAGCTCGCTCACTCAAAAGAGTCGTTCATAAGAGTCATAATCGTTTACCGCATGGCTGGCTCACTCCCAATCCCTTCACCCCTTCCAAATCCATAACTTTTTGAGCGAGCGCTATTTAGTTCTCACAACTCCCTTTCCGAGCGTGCAAATCTGTCCCTTTCCTTTCAACTTATGAACGAATTAAGTTTTATGTGTAATTTATCCGAATCCTATTGTAGTTTGATTCTTTAATTCTATTACTTACTCATATTACTTATAATAATTAACCTTAGCATATAAAATTTAGTGTCTAATTCACAGAATTATGTCTAAGTGATGTTAAGAAAACTAGTTGATTTTTTCTTAGTAGCGAACGAAGAACGCCAGAAGAGTCGTGAATGACACACTCCTGACTCTTTCCAGAGTGGATGAACGAGAGCGAAAAAGTCGTGAGCAATGGTGGCGTGAATGACTCGCTCGCGAAGTGAGAGTCGTTTGTTCACAGCTCTCGTTCAAGAGTCGTTCAATTTGAATGACTCGCTGGTTTAGTGATACATTTTTTAATGGTTGTCGTGATATATTATCATTATTCAGGATTCTACGTGGATGAATTATGTTCGAATCTTTGCTTGGAACTTTAAGTAGAATGGCTCGGTCATTACTATAATCAGACGGTACTTTGTTAGATATCAGGTAAACTTACTCTTTTTTTTTTATTGGCCCGTTTTAGTGCCAATAAAAAAATTATCAGCGCATCATCTAACCTCAGGAAAATGAATTAAATTAATACTACCCACATCAGTGGTTTCATGGTCTAAGGCGTCACTCTCGTTACACCATGATTTACTACCCGTTCGGGTTATACGCCTATGTGCTAATAACTCTAACGGCTAATGGGTTAAGTAAAAGTAAGGTTGAATTCCGTGTGTGCTTGGGGAGAGATATTGGAAAACCACCCTCAGTACACCCGATCAGGATTCCAACCAGGTCTCCTCGTCATCGTCAGTCAAGCTAATTGGCGCCATTAGTTTATCACTTTGCACCGTGGGTCGAAGATAGATTTAGTAATCCCATCAAATAAATATAGGCCTGCAAACAATTAATAGGCAAATATGTTCAATAATTATTTATGAACTCCTATTTAAAAAAAAAGATTTTTCCAATTTTACTATAAATAAAAAAGTTTGTCGCACTCCCAAAAATGTATTATGAAATTTATGAATTATTAGCTATTTCACATGTACCAGCCTTAAATTCTCCTGTAGGATACCGAGACGGCCACATTTTCAGTGAGAGGGGTTCGCACTTGGTCCATGGGCTGCAAGTTGACCCACACTGCCTTAAACAATTTGACCACCGAAGCGGGTGCCTTGCAATAAACTGGAAGGCTGGGGCTCTATTCCCGGCTTGGTACACTGGGGTGTTTTTGTACTAAATACGTAGTTTCTATCTCTGGTTTCGCAAATATGGGTACATTTGCTCGTAATTGCACAAACATGGAGATGTCCTAGAGGGGTGGTAAGAATCCTTAAGTTTTGATCCACCCAAAAGAAAAAAGAAAAAATAATTCTAATTAAATGCACGCCTATTCACATAGCGAGAGGATGAAAAATCACACTGGGTTACCATTCTACTTTCCATCCTGTCAGGAATTGAATCCCAGTCTACTGGTCTGACTTTGAAGAAGTCACACTATTCGTACGCCCAACCCTGAGAGTTCCCCTCTCTCTTTCTCTCGTCTAACCGTAACCACCAAGGCCGTTGGACACGTTCGGTGCTAAAACGTTCCGAAAGAGGAAGTGGTTTGCGAGTTATACGCGAGATGGGCGAAAGACCTTGGACAAAGTCCCCTCTCTCATTCAATCAATGGGACTCTCAGGTACACGGCTCTTTCAGATCTGAGACTCAACAATAGCAGGAACCAGACCTGCTTTTTCTGGTTCACATATAGGTATTATTACTATTACTATTATCATCATCATTCAGTAACTTCACAGCTGGTCTTGTGTATAGCCGGATTTCGGTGTACTCCTTTTCGAAAAGATTATCTTACTTTCTTCAGCCTCTTCTTAGTTTTAAGGGCACTTATCTAATTAGGGGAAGAGGAAGGATGTGACAGAGCTAATTTCGATTTTAATTCAAGGGGTTTTCAGGCCATTAAAGTGAAAATATAATTATGTTAGCTAATCATGAATGTTGTAACTCAAGGTTGTCATTGTGCATTAGTAAGAAAGAATGTTATTGATATTTATTTATAAAAACCCATCTATGCAGCTATAGATTCGATCTGTTTACCTACTTGATGACACTTTTTTTTCTATCCAATGACATATTACCTGTCGGGTCCATCCGCATGTTTACACTTAAATAATAGGGATGCGAAAGATAAAATTTGGAAGAATTGCACTTGCTTTTTAGTAGAGGCAGAGTGAAAGCCCTTTGTAAGAATTGAACACTACATCGAGCCGTTATTCGAACCTCGACATCATACATGAGGAGACATTTTTTACGCGTATCCAATGGTGTGTGGATAAAAGTCTTATTACAACGTGTGTTGGAGAGAGGTGGACACATTTCTGAACTAAATGAGATTTTCCCAATAGTTTTCTATGAATGATGAAACTCGTCCTCTTATGGAATATTTAACAAACAAATATTACTATCGGCGCTCGTGGACTTATGTAATAACTACAATCTTTAATCATATTGGCTAGCTCCCATCTGATTTTTTTCCCCCTCAAGGTTATAAGGCAAGCTAACAAGCAATACGTTGAATGCATTTAAAATATCATCATAATCATCGACACAGTCTTTTGATGTTTTTAGAACTTCCATTTTAGAATTTCACTCGTCTACGTTAATTGTAGACGAGAAATATTTTAATTTAAAAAAAAATTAGTGTGCATTCTTTCAGTCATCCGTAGAGCCACTGCATTTGTTCTCGACACTCCGACTATGCCAAAGGTTAATTTTAACGCATAGCACAACAAATTACAAGAAAATTAAATGGGAAACTACCGCGTTCAAAGAATTAAACATAATAACCTTAAAAGGGTTTGACCATCTTTATGTGTTATGCATTCAAACATGCTGACCTCGTATGTGGACAAGAACTTTCCGGCGTTCTTTTATCTTTGCCTCTGAGAGACTTTGCTTCGTAACCCAGCGGGGTTGAATATTGACTCTTCGCGGGGTGTGAAGGAAGTATGTAGGATCCTAGAACTACTTTACAAATAGCCGTAGTCAACAAGATCGACTAGGACTGAAAATACCAACGATCAATCCCCGATCTGGTTGTATTAGTTTAAAAAAAACTTTTCTTAAGGTCTGTTTTGGTTAACTTAATTAAAACTCGCCGTCCTTGTGTTCCATTAGTTTTGCTGGTGAGGTCGTATGTTTGCACTGAATTGTATTATTATTACTATTATCACCGCGTCTTACTACCCGTTCGGGTTATACGCACTTACGCTAATCTGTAATGTTAGGGTGATTGTGAGATGAAATGGAGGACCTACAGTTAAACGTGGAATCCAAACCATGGTGGAGGCCTGACATTCCCCACACTCACAAGTTATGATTAAGACACGTCTTGTCAGAGGTGAAGGAAGGGTCTGTCAATTAAATAAATCTGTGCCGGGACCGAGGATTGAGCCCCGGCCCCCCAGCACAGAAGTCCGACACCTTACCCCTAGACCACCAGGTCACCACCGATAGTAATTGATCCAAAGTCCTCTGGATCCTTAAACAGTGATCCCCCCTCGCGGGTACCTTCTTGCAGCAGTAGTACCGACAGATGGTCCCCAGATCGCCTGCACTATTACGGGTATTATTATTGGAGTTAATTGGTGGTGGAAAGGGACAGTTTGCCGGCCGGCTGCTGTGTGTGTTTGTTCTCTTTGTTCCGTCCGGTAGCTTCACCTGGCCTAACAGGTGGTATAATGCGCTCATGCCAGAGTGGGACAACGGACCAACTCGAGGATGGAAGGGGTTGTGAGAAATGCCAGCGTTTTTACCATTTTTATGGCAAAACATTTTTTGGCTAAAATAAATAAAATATTGTTTCAGTACAAACATAGTTTAATTTTCTTCACACGGTGATATCACCAGTTGTTGAATATCTTTCATGAGCATGACGGCATTATCTAACAAACTTTTTAAATGAAGAGAGAAAGTCATTAAATTCCAGGACACTCTTGACATATATGTATTCATGACATTTTTAGGTCACCATATGATGAAAATTAAATTCTTTCTTTGTACTGGAGAAATATTTTATTTATTTTGGCCAAAACATGATTTGTTATAAAAACTGCAAACACACTGGCGTTTTATCGCATCCCCTTCCAGGTGGGCTGGAAGAGAGTGGTAAATATGTATTGGTAGTTTTTATAGCAAAAATGTTTTGAGTCGAATTGTTAAAAAAAAATAATCTTTTCTACAAAAAAATGTTTTTAAAAAAAGGCAAAAAAATCTTAACTCGTTTCCGTCCCATTTTAAAGAGGCCATGATTAACCAGGACATTAGCTACACGATCACGCTGCAACCGGTACAACTCATTATACGGTATGATTTTAGGTAAAGTGTCAGAAGGCTATTTATGACAAACATTGGCTGGACATATTAAGAAATAATTTGTATTTTGCTTAATAATACTATATTATCAACAAAAATGTTTTCAAACGCTTCTAATAATACTTTCAGCCAGTGTTTGCAATAAAAAACCTTTCGCTAGCGGATGGTATAAGGCTCTAATCACTCAATAAACTAGACTGCCGATGACGGGAATATCATGGTTCGATTCCAGCCTGGTGTACTGAGGGTGGCTTTTGATAAATGGTTTTCCCACTCCACGCAAATGCGGGTACACTTCCTTTCAATTCAATCTTTCATGTCCCAAATTTGCATTTTTTTAAATATTGTAAAACTATTTCATTGTTATCTGAGGTGCATAAAACCGCCTCATGATGCGTTTGGTTCGAGCTGTGTTACTTACCAAAGTTACAAGTTTCTTGTCCAAATCCCGAAGTGTAGTTTCAAGTAGATCATTGGTGATATTTTAAGTAGTAGGAGTCCACAGCGAGGAAGTCTCGGGCGCTGGTTACCCAGCCGTATCAAGCGGATGAAAAAACAACAACCAAGGAGCATGTTACTAAATCGACCTTAGTCCAACTTTTCACTCTAAATTGACTAACCATTTTCTCTTACCCTCGACCATTGTCACGATTCTTGAAGCGTTCTGCCTCAGGCTGGGTTTATATTAATGCATAACTAATAGTGAGTAGTGTGTAGCACAATAAGTTGAAATACATTATTTTCAATGTTAAGAGTTAATAGTGAAAAGTGTAAAATGCATACAGTTTATTTAACTCTACACTTATACGTTATGAATGGAGTGTAGTATATATAATATTATCATTGTACTTGAGATGCATCAGCCAATGAGAATGCGAGGAGAGGATATAATCAATTTAACGTCAGTATACAAGCAGACGAAAATAATCGGCTTTTGTATTTATCTTCATCTATAAAATACCTTGATGTAGTCATGCTTGTTTGTTATTCACGAACTTTCTTTGTTTTAGCGTTATTGGCTGATTGCCTATATGATTGAAAATAAAGTAGAAATGTTACATTTTTTTATTCTGTTACTGAGAAGTAGTAGGTCTGCTATAATATTAATGGCATTAATCAAATCTGAATCAAATAAAAATCGAATTTGATATAATAGTTAATAGTAGGCTACAGACAAAACTTAACTTTAGTACATTAACGTTTTAAAAGATACATTTTAATTAACGTTTTTCGAATGAACCCTTTAGAGACATTATCCAGTAGTGAAAAGAGGTTAGGACAATTTAATATGAATAAAAGGATTTATGAAAGGCGTTATGTGCACTAAGTTTAATTATAAACTTATGTTTTTTCTTATGATTTGTGTATTATACGCGTTACATTATTTAATATTAGTAATTCATTATGCATGAATATAAACCCAACCTTAGCCTAGGACCACCTTTTATGAAATCTTGTATCGAGACCTGGGGGATATCGAAAACACATTATTTACGTTGTGCGCAATTAGGCAGAAAACGTGTGTGTCTGAGAAAACTATAAACCTTCTCTAATAACGCCAGTCGAGCTAAACATACATGAAAACAACCATAAAAAAAATTACGAAATAGGGTAGTATCTGCTTTTTGACTATAGATATTTATTTCCATTATGTATTTTTTTGAGTGTACTTAATACATTTTGTCCGAATTCACCGGTTCTGACGGTCACTATAGACCGGATATCTAAAATGACATGCTTCGGTAAATTGTCGGTGAAAAACGGACTAAGAAAGTTGGATACTAACTGAGAAGATTAAAAATCACTTCACTATGGTCTTATCAAACTTAAATCCAAACAATTATAAATATCTAAATTCACAACAACCATTTCCAGAATTTGTATTAAAGTGTATGGAAGTAAAACTAGCCACGATTTAATCACGCTTTAGAATTGTAAAAGATCCGTACACACACACTGAATAATATTAATATTAGGACGTTTAGTCTTAGAATCTCAACAAGCTAAATATGTTAAATGTATTGTATGAATTTAGTTGGAGAATCGTTTTCACTCTAATTAATATTATGAGCATAATTTGTTTTCTTAAAGGCTCAAAGTGGTATCTGAATATATTTGGTGCTTAATCAAGTAAATTGACCGGTTGAAGAGATGTTATTTTATTTGTTCGCTCATATTTAAAAAAGTAGGCTTTATTGTTGCATCCAAAAAACTTTTAAACTATATATGCTAGTTTATCAAGAAGAACTCAAAGGAATTTTTGGTAGAAAGAGAGGAAAAGGACTCTCACATTGTACCTTCTTTACGAGCCCTTTTTGGAATGTGGCTACCGTGCAGGACTTTGTGGCATTTCTTCCCCCATTGGCGTTTGAAATAATTGCAGCTGAGAAACATCTTTCACCACTTTTATCAGAAAATATGTGGACTTAATTTTTGAGCTAGATAAAGACATGTGATCTCGTACCGGGATTTAATACCCGTCTGGTATTCCCGACTGAAACCACATGGTCGGCCGCAGCGTTTCATTAACTCTTTCCACTCGCGACCCCCAGTTATTTGGTTCTTCCCGTCTTTCTCGTTACTCACTCCAGTGCATCTTTTATTGAACTTGAAATAACTGTGATATGAATAATTGGAAGTAACTAACCTTATTTACATTATATATATTGACCTTATCACTTGTCAAATTTATTTTAATTTTTTTTTTTAATTACATTATATATATTGACCTTATCACTTGTCAAATTTATTTTAATTTTTTTTTTTTTACACGTTTTCTTTAATGAAATAAAAGTTTCCCAACACGTTTGAATTTTTAGATTTTGACATTCGCTAAATGGCTTAGGGGAAAAAAAAGTCTTAAAAAATGGATGAACTAGAATAAATTGAACCTGTAGCCTGTAATACAGCTTATTATTTTCAATTATAAAATAATTTGTAGCTGTAAACATGTATAAAGAACCATTCCCCTATATTATATTTTGCAGTAAGATTTCCAATTTTATCTTTTAACTTAAATATGTTACAATTTGTTGTGTGTTCATAACCAAGGCTGCAGTGAAGTCGCGTGATGCAACACGCGTGCGCCCTGTCAGAAACATCTCCTTATTTATTACGCGTTTGATTTTGAACTTCTTTTTTTTTTACGTTGCGCGTTTAAAAACCTTTTACTGTTGCCAAATTTTTCGTTACCCCCACATTCAGTTACACGACCCCATATTGGGTCGTAACCCACATTTTAAGAAGGTGTGAGTCAGAGAACTTATCACTATCCTTAATAGCTGAAACTAGTTGGTAATAATCTGTCTTTTTACTCACTCTTGACTGGATATAATTTCCATAGATATAGCCTATTTCATGTTAATATTTTATTTTAAGTAAACTTAAAACCGCGTCTCAACATATTTTATTTGTCTAGTTGGTGGTGATTTTCTTGATACAAATTAAACATAACTACTTTGTTTTGTGGTTTTGAACTATTTTTAGCGTTGAACTGGTCTAACTGATTTAGCAAACCACATGGTGTTGGAGGGTTTTTTTAAGCACACAGGAAATTCACTCCTTTAGCTTGTGAATGATAAGGACGAATACGTGATAATGTTCCTATCACAAGCGAATATGTATGTATCCTGGAAGAATAAGGATCTATGTCCATCATTTTATTTTACAGACAAGTGGAGTCGTTAAATAAAACCATTGACATTTTTGTGCGACTATTTGACCTCTTAGGAAACATAATTTTTTTCCATGCGACAATTAAGTTACTGGACACTGATCCTTCCTTACCTTTTCAATGAATAGGTTTAGTATTGTGTTTCAATCAAATCAACCGTTGTATTGACGGACCACAGCGGACAATGGACTCTGCATGCTCCACTTTTATTTGTAGTGCTAACTCAAAAACAAATAGATCCTTCTTGGGCTTTAGCGTCTAATTTTTCACTGTTCTCTAGATGATTAATGGAAAATAACTTTTTATACTGGACCATGGGACAAACTTTTGATATGTCTTGGAAGTTAGTTATTTCCGGAGTGGGTGTATATTATGAACATGACGTACAAAATAAACATAAAACTATTTTATATTTCAAACAAGTTCCGCATTCTCAGCAAATGTTGGGGCAGTATTAATTTTGTACGGTCAAAGATTGCCGTTATCAAACACTTTTTTTCTACGTCTTAAGGTGCGGCTGAAGAGAGCGTAGGTATTTTTACGGTTTTTATAAAATTGAAATTTTTAGGTCAAAATAAATCAAATATTTCTCCGGTAGCAACATATAGTTTAGTTTTCTGCACATGCTGATATCAACAGATCTTGAATATCTGTCAAGGGTGTCCTGGAATTTTGTCAAAAAAAAAAATTCTTATTTTAAAAGTTTTGACAAAATTCCAGGACACCCTTGACTGATATTCAAGATCTATGTTGCTACTGGAGAAATACACATTTGATTTATTTTGGCCAAAAAAATGCAATGCTATAAAAACTGTAAAATTACTCACACTCCCTTCTGCCGCATCTGAAGTACTGTAACGTTCAATGCTACTTTCCAAGCGGGTCGTCTTGTAGAGGCGTATTGTGCCATTGTCCGTTTACAGATTAAACCACTATGTAGTTTCTTGGGAGAAAATAGATTTTCTTAAAAATCGGCCTAAACGATTTTGATTTGATTTCCTATCCAAGCACTGTTTAACATTACAAACGAAATGCCAACTCTCAATTTTCCATGAAAATGGGGCATAGCGGAAATTTCCATTTGTTATCATACCTCTGCGACAATTTAGATATGAAATAACTAATAGTTGCAAAGTTGTGGTACTATTAAAAGTTTAAAATATATTTTCTGATATGTTGGCAAATATATTTTTTAAATTTAGGTCTGGGAAGTTGTTATGCTCTTTGGTGAACACCGATGTTACTTTTTTTTTCACTGTATGTTTCTACAACAGTGTATACTATTTCGTTTAAACATTTCAGGGGCATGTTTCTGCAACAATGTTTATTATTTTGGTTCACGTATTCTAGGAGTTTTAGAGAAAATATCTCTCTATTTTTAGACAAAGGAACGGGAATATCGGTGCAGTGCACCAAACCGTTTATTTAACGAATCCTTGAAATTAAAAATTACATATCGTCCCAGTCGAGATTCAAACTAATCTTACAGAGCCGTCCTGTCGGCTCAGTGCTTTCGAGTATTGCTGATTATCAACTTCATTAAGTACTTAACCAACATTGTACTGGACTGCTCGTGGATGCGTTATCAACGACTTCCTTCCTGTCTCCAGGCTGAAAAATAGTTGTAAATTTTAGTCTAAGCTTTGATTTTATGAGCCACTTACTGACGCATTCATCACTTTGTTTGGTGTTTCACTTGTAAATACTTTTTTTGAACTTTTTCTTTCTTTTCTTTCAGAACGAAGTGGCCTGGGAGCGGTTTCCCTCCAAACGTAAGTAGAAATTACATTATATGTATATGTGTGGGGTAGAGCTAAATGCAGTTTTTTTTAAATATATTGACTCCCTCAAAAATGTTAATAGTTTTTTAATGATCCTAGTTTCTGGTTGGTAGGCCTAGATGCATATTACGTCCCCACTAATGGGGTGGGGGTGAGATAAATAGAGTTAAAAAGAAGTATACTCGCATTTCTTTGGAAGGAAGGTGAGATACCACTGGAAAAATTACCTCCGTATAATTGGTTTGGATTCAAACCCTGACTTCCTCGTGTGATTTCTACTAGTTGGGCGCCATAGTCCTCAGGGATAAAATAATTACATTTATATTCCCTTTTTATCTGGGGTAATAGGTGTGGTGCTGATCTACAAGCATTGCTCACTATTATTTGAATTAGTTGCTAAGAAAAGCTAGAATGTACTTTTCTACGACAAGGTATAGGCCTACATTATTTTTTACTTGTGTATTATAAGTTTATAAAACTAATATTATTTTTGAGCACAAAACTTTTTTTAAGCTCTTCCTACCGCCAACATATTCGTGACCTCATCCCCTCTGTGGCAACAAGTTTCATCACAGCATATTCATTGAGCGATGGCATATTTTTACGAGTACTCGTTAAACTGACAAGTTTTTTTTATATTAACGTCTTATTGAGAACTGCGTAGTTTTAACGCTGGGCTCGTTGAAAGTGTTGGCCTTGTTGCTCCAACGACACCTATCCTGCCAATTTAGATCACCGTATTTCACTGTTCATTAAATTCTCCTATTGATAGTAATCGACTACAGTTAACAAAATATTAACTGTCTGTAAACACTGTATAAAAGCATCAATTTCGCCCATTTGGAGAGCAAAGCAAATCTGCTTTGTTATGTTTATACACTGCACATACATTAGAGATATACTACAATCACATACATGTCAAGTTATGTATATGGCCGCGTGACCAGCGTTTCTGGCTACAGATCCAGAGGTCCTGGGCTAGATCCCTGCCGCCTACAGATTTTTCTGTGAAGCGTTTAGTCTGAAATGGGGTCAAACTCAGCCTCATTTGGACCAATGAGGAGTTAATTGAATAAAGAAGTAGTGGCTTTAGTCTAGAAAATTGATATTAACTTGAAAAGGGAGGGGGGGGTTTCTTGTGTTGACCACATGGCACCCTCTAGCCACAAATGTTGGTACTATATTTGCCAGCATACGGCAGTCTCATTGTCGATATTACTTGCTTGCGGGTTGACGTCTCGGAGTTAATATACCTATATGTCCACAAGTGCAGAGACCTACCCAGTAAAATATTAAATACTTAATTTTGGGTTAGTCTGTAGCCGTGTATAATGGCGCACTAGAGTGTAATTGTTCCTCTCATGGCCTAAAAATGTATCATTGGTGAAATAAAGGTTTCCCGTTTCACTGTAATAAATTAACTGTCAGGAGCTGGGTGTTGTGCCTGTTCTAAATTTAAGTTAGTTTATAAGTCGTGTGTTAACATAATCAGTCGGTTCAGAAAGTACACGCTAAATACCTTAAATAAATGTAACAATAAATTGTACAACAAAATCGTACAATTTTTCTCTTGAAATATTAAGTTTAAGTAAATTTAGGAAATATTCATGTAAAAGAGAATAGTCCAGCAACTATAGATATTTTAAAATTATGATTCAAGTCGACAAAAAAATCTGTTTATGTTAAGAAAAGTAACTTTCATAGACACCACGGTTCAGACTGGTAACGTTCGATTTGTGTATCGTGGTTGGTTGTAGATTTGTTATTCTTAATTCCAATCCAGGCTTCATACTCCATCCCTCCATGAAGTTAATTTGAGACCAATCTGATTGTTATCATATTTAAGCTAAAATCCCTCAAAACATTAACTTTATGACTAGAGGTATTCTGTATTTGGTGCATTAGACAATTATGTAAAATTGTTTTTAAAGCAGAAGACACAATAGGA
>CABFOV010000136.1:177640-188257 GCA_902141375.1 Timema poppense
GAAGACACAATAGGAAGAGATGTATAGCCACTCAAAACAATCAGATAACTAAATCCACGTGTTTCATTCTCTCATGTTAACATTTATTTTAAAATCAGTCATCAGTAATCTACCCATAAACTAGTTTTTACCCCATAAACAAGTATACGGTGTTATTCGTCATGCCACAAAATTGTAAGATATTTTCGAAATATTTTGAATTTTCAAAAATGTCCCATTAGGAAACTATCCTTTAACAAATTTTACCAAAAACTAATGATACCGTGCTATTAGTCATGTCAAAAAAAATCTTACATAAGCATTTTAATCAAAATCATCAAAGCCATTTTCGGAAAATTTGTAATTCAAAAATTTCACTCAGTAAACTATAATTTGAGTGCTGAGTTTAAAATAATAAAAAAATGTCCTGAGGTATAGCTCTATAAAATCTAAATATAAAGTTTGAACAAAATTTATCCTAACGTTACGGATCCGTGGCCAGGGACAGACAGAATTGTAAAATCCACTTTTTTGCGTTCGGGTTTACATAAAACTTAAAAATTTATCATAATCTTAAAATAAATGTTGTCACTATTACAATACAATTCTCTTGATATGATAAAGTAAAAATGTGAATTTGGTAATAGCTTATTGTACTACATTATATTTTGTTGTCAACATAGCCACAATATAACTATCTTATTATTTAATCGTGTACGCTCTCGCTTTGTATCAAAAGCTACACCAAAAGCATATTTGATTTGACGTATGAATAGATAAAGTTAGCTCTTGAGTAACCTTTCTACTCTGATACCTACCATCGTGTAATGAATGTATCGACCACACTATAAGTTTCGCTAATTATGTAGTTCTTCCCCCGCGTCCTCCGTCCCTCCTGTTAGTCCAGAACACAATTTCAACATTAAACTATAGATCCGTTGAAACATGACTGAAGAATTAATATTATGGTGTGCTCATTGTCATGTCTCTGTTTTAATGACGTGCTTTATGACGTCATCTTGTCAGCCCGTTCAAATCGTGGCTATGGTAAATATGATGTGGTTTATACGTTAGAGGTTAGAAGAATGGAGGTAGTCAACGTTTGTTTGTGTTTAAATTTTAACACTTGCATCTTAATTAACATGAGTTGGGTTTCTCCCCAAAACCACGAGAGAAAAAAATATAGAAATTATATTTTGTAAAAATTGTAATGGCAAGAAAGCTGTTGGAAGAAATGCGGAAATTTTATTAGGTGCTAGTAAGTAAATAGGTTGAGAAGTGAAACCTGAAGACTAAGTATAGGATCACACAGTGAACACAGATTGTGGGCGATAATTTATAGATTACTGCGAATAACGCCATTTGACAGGGTTAGTGCGTTTAAATATTTAGGAACAATTTTAACTAGCAATAACGATTTTAGATTGGAAATTAGGGAGAGGAGGATTACAGTCGGGAAATACATGCTATTACTCGGTCAGTAAGTTGTCAGAATATACAAAACAATTTTACCGGTTCTCTATAGTTGGGAAACTTGGTTTATTACCCTATATGACGAAAAGAAATTTAGGGTGTTCGAAAACAAGATGCTTAGGAAGATATTTGGTCCAAAAAAAGATGAGGTTACTGGGGAGTGCATGAGTTACATTCACTGTACTCATTGCAAAACTAATAATATTAATATTTAACACCGTATCTTACTACCCGTTCGGGTTATACGCTTTAAGAACTAATTACACTAATGGATTAGGAATTGGGAAGGTTGAATTAGAGGAAGTGAACCCGCATTTGCGTGGAGGGGGAATGGAAAACAATTTAGGAAAAACCTCTCCCAGTTCTCCCGACTGAGATTCGAACCTCAATCTCCCCGTCCTCAGCAGTCGAGCTCAACATGACAAGCGCGTTAGCCAACTACGCCACCGAGGTGGGTATCATTGCAAAACACTGTTAGGATAATCAGGTCTCGTAGATTACGGTGGACAGAACATGCAGTGTCAGTGAGAAATTCTAGAACCGTGTTCAGGGTACTGACTGTCAAACTCAATGGGAAGACCTAGACGCATATGAGAGGATAACCCTAGAACAAATTTGTGTGTACAGAAGTGTGTAATGAGGTAGACTGGTTAGAATTAGCTCAAGAAAGAGATAGGTGGCGTTCTTTTTTGAGGCAATCAACTTTAGAGTTTCTTTCTAAAACTAGAAAGTAAGTCATTATAAATTGTTTAATTTATAACATAAAATAATGCGCAAGGCTCACTTGGACTACGTTAGACCTACCCTACACATTAGTTTTGTTTTAGTTTCATTTTGTTTGATGACTTTGATAACAAATTGTAGATGATATAGAAACACGCTTTAGGAAATTTTTTTGTGTGCACAGTATCTTATTACCCTTGAGGGATATTCGCAAATTAATTTACACTAATGGGGCAAGGGATGTGGAGGATATCATTTAGAGGAAATATACACCCATTTACGTGGCGGGAGGGTAGGAAATAATTTAGAAACTGGGATTTGACCTTCAACCTTAACCTTAGACCAAGAGCCCACCGAAATGACTTTACCATTGATTCTTAATATTGACATAGACCAAAATAACCTATTTGGTGTGCAAATGCATATTATATTTAAATTGCGGTATCTACAACTCATCGTAACTTGCATCAATGGTCGATTGTCAAAGACCTCACTCTCGCAACTGTTAAAGACTGCCCGTGACGGGGCTATTGAAGTTCGAACTCCTCTCGGATGTACTGGGGTGATTTTTTCTTAATGGTTTCCAACTCAACCTTCACGTAGATACATTTACCCTAAATTCTACCTCTCTCATTTCTACCAATTTACTGTAAACTTAAATTTAGAGTGAGATGCGAAAATAAAACCTTGTATATTTAGTATTAATATTTGGATTAATATATAATCTGCTATGGAATTTGTAAGTTTATAAATATTAAGTTTAACATTTCAATTTTCTCATGATATGTGATTTTTAGCCTCCTATGTATAGGCATATTTAAAAGTATATTGAGTCTTTGAAGTTAGCGATTATTTTTTTTCTCCCCTTCAAGTTTGAACATATTATTAGAAATAATTTTACATGAAGTGCTAAAACCTTGAAATGAAGTCTTTCCCCCCCCCAAACATTTGTGCTATGTTTATATTTAACTACTTCATAAATTTCCGTAATGGTGTATGTATTAGTCAATCAAAACAGTTTTTTCCTTTCCTTAAGTTTCCTTATAAACCAAATACAGCAATATTACGTCACTGTGACGGACTCCCCGAGTCTGTTGAAGGTCTTCCCATTCTCCACTCTTGCACTAAACCGATGGTTTGTTACACTGCTGGTGGGTAATGTAAGATTACCTTTTGATTATATAACATTCTCTATTAGTTAATACTATAATTTAAGCGAGTACATTATCACATTTTTTTTCTGCAATTTAAATCAATTTAATGGCTTCTCTGATGATCATGTGATCGATGGACTAGGCCGAGGCCGCATTCGGCTCATCGCGGATATTTTAATCTGTTTACAGCAATCGTAGCAGTGAGGTTCATTATATTATACAGCCTTCGCCATTTTAGTACTTGTTGAATGAGTCCTTTGCGCTGATTCGTCTCAATGTTCAACATTGTATCGCCTCATAGTTCGTCACAAACAATATATCGCCGTATGTACGCCCTGAACAATTTATATCCACGCTGATTCGGCTGAACTTCCAAGATACCCATGCTAATCCTCATCACTTAGAGTAATTGATCAATAACTACTAAATACTCAATTACACAGGGTGAAATTATTAGCTACTCGCTGGCTTGTAAACCTCGTGCGCGGGTGAGCTTGTTCCAGCGAGTGTCGATTACACTGAGCTACCAAACTCGCCCACCCGCTCAGTAGAGGTGTTTCTGCCAGGTTGTTTTCGTTGTTAATCAAAATTCCAAGTGGAACAGCAACTATATTGTACTTTCAGTAACTCGAAACAGATATTCTAGCGACTTTAATGAAATACCGGTAGCTAAATAGAGTATTGCTATCTCTAGTTTTGTGGCAGTCGGGTTGGCCATCCTCATTTTTGTTTCTTGTTTTCGTAACAGTCCATCAATTATTTGTATTAAATCATGGAACTGGTCAGTGTTCATTCTCAAAATATTCCTGTAAGCTACAGGGTCTTCATCCTTCAATTCTTTCAGTAAAGTATTGGATGCACCATATTGTTCACGTTTTTTTATACCCACATTCTTCTCGTTTTCCTATGTTTCTTTACTAACTCAAGTCTTTTTCGTATTATAAGGGCAACAACAATTTCCGCAAGAACCACTTCTCTAGACATTTCAGATACTAATAGTTTGCTACCCCCACTTATTACACACGGCGATTTTGCTAGCCAGAGGGCAAACTAGCTAGCGAGTAGAGTGTAAAGTCGCTGGAGGAGAGCGAGTGGCGAGTTAACCAGCCGGCGAGTTTAATAGTAGCGAGTAGGTGACCTGGCGGTCTAGGGGTAAGGTGTCAGACCGCTGTGCTGGGTGTCCGGGTTTCAATCCTCGGTCCCGGCACAGATTTATCTTATTACCAAACCCTCCTTTCACCTCTGGCAAGACGTGTATTAATCACAACTTGTGTATGTGGGAAATGCCAGGCCTCCACCGTGGTTCGGATTCCACGTTAAACTGTAGGTCCTCCATTTCATCTCACAATCACCCTACCATTACACATTAGCGTAAGTGCGTATAACCCGAACGGGTAGTAAGACGCGGTGCTAATAATNGGTAGTAAGACGTCGTGCTAATAATAATAATAATAATAATAATAATAATATTAATAGCGAGTAGCTAAAGTTCGTTCACGGTAGGAGTTTACCTCTGAAAGGCCTTTTTCCCTACCAGAAATCTATTATATAGTAGGATATTGGTAGGAAAAAAGACCTTTCAGAGGTAAACTCCTACCGTGAATGAAGTATAGTAATCTCACCTTATATAATAGACCCTTACCCCTCTGCAATGTCTACAAACTAGTGTTAAGTTTCATG
Source organism: Timema poppense (assembly GCA_902141375.1). Classification (NCBI taxonomy): domain Eukaryota; kingdom Metazoa; phylum Arthropoda; class Insecta; order Phasmatodea; family Timematidae; genus Timema; species Timema poppense. The sequence continues at coordinate 182,650 of CABFOV010000136.1, forward strand.
CAAGCTTAACTTTTGAAAAAGAATGACTTGAGTAAGTTAGGGATTAGTGTTTTCTATGATTTAAAGACGATATGATGCACTGGTACCCGTGTAAGGTGGTGGAGAACGGTGCGACGGATTATCGAGCTTTCAACCTCATGTACTCTTGCTCAATACTTTTTTTTAATTTGTCATAATTTTTTAGTCGCGTTTTTATTTAGCACCTTCGCTTAGTACCCGTTCGAGATATGCATATATACTAATTACACATATGTGTTGGGGATGAGAAAGATTTTTATTATCTAGAGTAAATGTGGCTACCCACATTTTCTTGGAGGGAGGGGGAAGTGGAAAATAATTTTTAGTAAAAAAATAAACTTTGTACACCAGACCAGTATTCGAACTGAAATATCCTCGTCATTGGCAGTCCAGTTCATAGCGAGTGTGACGACTTAGACCAGGCGTGTCAAACTCGTGGCCGTGATTTTGTGTGGCCCGTGAACCTTAAGATGAACGATCATGCATTGCGACCCTATTGTTTATTATAAACGCCGAGGAATCGGGGGTGTACTGGCAATCTCAAAGCGGCTCGGAATACAAAATATATTACGGCCCTTCAGCATAAATTCATAAACACCATTCTGACACATTATCTTAGTCGGTAGGGCCGGGAAGGAGGGGGAGGGGGCTGGATGTTTTGTCTGTTATAGATTTAGGTTAAGTTATAAGTCGTGTGTTGATATATAATCAGTCGGTTGATAAAGTGCACGTTAAATACCTCAAATAAATAAATTTTAAAAATACCATTGAAGCTATGTTTCCCTGTAAGCTCAAGTGGTGAGGGGAATTATTCATCTGTTTATTATTAGTACATTTAATTCCGAGGCCCTTTCAGCTACATCATCGATGGTTATGTTGCTTTTCGGTAAACGTAATCTTCTAATTTCTACTTGCATTAACCAAAAATACTTTTAACTTGTTAGACAACACCTGGGAGTCATGTTTTGATATATTTAAGGGTGTAACCACCCACTGCTTGTGTAGGTTACAAAGCTGGTAACAGTTGGAGCTCGCCAAACAAATGATTCTACTTTGTTTGTAAACAAGAGCAAGAAACAACAAACGGGACGGTTAAATAAAACCATCCTACTTCACACTCACCGGAACTTTTGATTAAAATTAAATAAAAGCCGATCATTTAGAAATTAATGGATAGCTTTTTTAAAATTTAAAGTAATTGCGCCCGTCATTAAAACACTATTTTTGTAACATTAACATTTTGGTTGTAGATATAATTTCCAAATTTTTGGTAAACGATTATTGGGATAATCTTGTTTAATATAGTGAGCCTACTTTTTTTTTAGCTTAATATAAGACTAGGTGTGAGCTATTCTACTTAAGACAATGACAATACAGTGTTTTAAATGTTGCTCCTTTAATATTTTTAATATTTAATGTGATCCTTTTGATCAAACGAGCTTGTCAGGCTTGCCTTAGACCATTCGGCCACCGAAGTGGGCTGTGATATATTTGGAGTTGAAATAAACTCGAGCTCATCAGCGGTAACCAGGGAATACTATTTTCTCAGTCACGTCCAAGGTATATTTATCAAGCCAATAATTCAAATGGATGCTCTGCGTGATATCACAGTACGGTATGGGGTAATTGAATATCCAAAGGTTTGGCTTGTTGGCCTTGGTTCTTTCTTCGCTGCAACCTTAAACCTAAACGTAGTCCTACCCAAGAGCCAGTTCAAATTACCTTAGTACTGGAACTTAAGGGCAACATGATAAGCAGGGTCGATTTTAAGTAACTGCATAAGAATTCTTCAGGAGAGGATGAGGAAACCATATTCGGGAAAATAGTAGTACACTTGATTGGTATTGAAACCCGGCATCCCTGGTTGGATTTCACTGGATTGTTCGTGCGGCCAACCTTGGCTTTCAGAACCTAGGATAGTAAATGATCCTATTTACAATACCTGGCATATGGGTTCTCCTAAGCTAAGGTCTCAAATAATTTACTCTTTTTTTTTTTGTAAGAAAACTTGTTAACTATTTTTTTTATTTGCCTCCACCGCGCGTTATTAGCCATCCGGGATTAAGGCATTTTAATTTACGCTGGTGGAGTAGGGATGATATAGTCAGAATTTATTGTAAATGTACCCACATTTGCGTGGAGAGGAAGTGAGAAACGAATAGAAAAAGCGTCCTTATTATACCCAATTCTGAGTCGAACCTTAAACTTTCCATCACCGGTAAACCAGGTCAAATGAGCTTGACATTATGTCCACATACGGGTTCTACTTGTTTATTTTTATTATTATTTTAAACCAAGAGCTATTTCAGCATATGACATGCAAACTAACAACCTAGTCATGGTTGCTTTAAATTTAAAACATTTGACTCATTTCGTCAGTAATTCGATTCTTTTGATAATAGAACGAAGGTATGTATACACACTTCGGCTGCGATCGAACTAGGACCTCCTAGTCCTGTTGTTGGTCGCTCTAGTCCTTCATTTTCACGAGAACGGACTTTCCACAACCTCTACTGGAAAAGATAAGTGTTTTCCATTTTGCTTTATGGCCCTATTTACTGATGAGGTGTCACGCAATTACGCCCCCTTGCTCCCTTCGCAGCGGTAATGTAAATAGATTTATACACACCATATCTTCAATTAGACGATTGTCGACGCTTCAATGCGCTTCAGGTCTGTTTACATTACGACTATCAATACTGGTCAATGTCAGATTCGTTTGTGATGGACACGAAGCTAATACACTTTTCATCCTATAGTAGGATTCTCCTAGAAAGCGACTTAGTGTTTTTATTTCGTGTATTTTTTTTCCGCGGGGTAAGTACGAAGAAGGTAGAATTGAGAGGAAATCACCCTTATTTGCGTGGAGGAAGAGGAAACCATATAAGGGGAAAACATCCTCAGCACATGCGGGTGATATTCAAACACCGACCTCAACATTACCAATAGATGAGCTTGACCTTTAAACCGCGTGCCCACAGGTGCAGATAACTTTGTGGTCAAACGTAATGAATGGCTGGTTTGTCGGTTGGGGGAGAAAATATACATATTAGGAGGCAGGATGAGAAGTGTAAAATTTAAGCTATTTGACCCAGAGCTAGGCTTGAAAACAGCAATTTGAAAAGGTGTAAATAACCCTCCTGTGAACTCGCCCGTGGTTCGAACTTAATCCTTCAGATTACCCCAGCGCACATCTAACTCTTGTCGGTTAGTGGCGTGGCTCGAGTGAGCTTATTAAATGTATGGCTGTCCTCGTACCATCGGGTGTCATCTGGTGTTGGTCTGGTGACTGCAACTTATCATGCAACGCGATGTGTACTGGCGGATCCGTGTATCGGGGCTATAGGATAGTAGTGGTTTCATGTCCGCGTGTTCACACATTTGAGGTTCATGTCTGAGAGGGTTTTTGGCTTTCGTAATGATTCCTATCACTTCCCTCCCACTTCAGTGTTCATTCGTCGTCTCTTCCATTCCCTCACAAAGCTCTCTCAATCGCTTTTCTGTATTTTCCCCTTTTATTTTATTAGTTTTAAGCTTATGGTTACACTAATGGCTTCTTTTGAATATACGTATATTAAAATCCAATACTTTTAATAAGTGTGCGTATACTCTGTACAGTTAGACGTGGTGCTAAATAATAATATAATATTAAGTGTGATGTACAAGCTTTGTAGGAAGAATTTCAAAATCTTTTTGATAGGGAAAATTTCTTCTTGTAAAAGGTAGCTTGCGTCAATGTTAAAAAAGTTTAGTATGTAAATGTCTTCCGCAACAAGAGTTTCCCGTCGCAAAAATAACCTTTGTGTTGATGCGCCTTTAAACCTCGTAATATAAAACGTCTCATTAATTTCAAAGTGACAGGCTTTCTATGTAAAACAAAACAATAGTAAAGTTTCTGATAGGTGGTCGATGTAAAACTTAGTTTTATTATGCAGTATGTATATTTTTTTGTCGGTGCTACGGCTTGTGTCGTTGCTTCATCAGCGGCCCTGCTTGAAGCTTCTGTTTTTTTTTTGTTTTTTATGGCTGACATCTGGCAGCCTAACTAGACCACACGGATCTGTTTACACTCGCATGGAGTCACATTTTTATGATGACGTGAAGAGCGTCAATCTCATATTTTCAAGCTTGCTCGCACACGCACAGCTTTTCGTGGAAGAGTTTAGTTCGATTCTAGGAGGCGCTGATTAGTGTTTTTAGATGTTATAACCCCGGGTGCTAAGGAAGACTGACATAACCTATAGTGGACCCTGGTTTAATTCTAGTTGATGTATGTAATTGTTTTTATTTTGAATATGAGTTGGCTATTAAGTACTCAATTTATTAAAAGAATGGTGTTGTGTTTAGTGATACAAAATACACATGTTCTAGCTTATTTCGTCAATTCTGAGCAGACATATCACTGATATGTAGACTATTCATATCGGGCCATCAATATTATGTTGTATGAATTCGATTTGAAAAAATATTAATTTAGCACCGCGTCTTACTACCCGTTCGGTTTAGACGCTCAAGTACTGACTACGCTAATGGGTTAGGAATAGGAAAGGTTGAATTTATAGGAAGTTAACCCGCATTTGCGTGGAGTTAGAGTGGAAAACCATATAGGATAAACCTCTCCCAGTTTACCCGACCGAGATTCGAACCTCGATCTCCCCATCCTCAGCCGTCTTGCTCAACAGGAAACTGGGTTGAAAAAAATGTCACCAACATTAATCAAAAGGAAAACTTTTCCATCCTGAAAACCTTAGCTTGATTCTCTAATTGAAAGCATAGGGGGTTCCTTTTTCTCAGTTGCCAAGCGGACACGTGTTTTGAATAGATTTGACTTGTCGCACCTGTAACCTTCAGGTTAATTACTTGTGTGAATATGGCTGATTACTTTAGTGAAAGTGCGCATATTCCAAACATGCAGTTCAGTGGATTTGTGTATATAGCACCAACGTTAGCGTGATCTTGCTAGAGGGGGTCTTAAAGTACTTTGTACTTTCATCCTAAAGATAGCAAATACTTTCGTTCTAAGAAGACGCTTTCTACAAATACTGTTCCTTCAGATAGGAAAATTCGCATGCATTTGTATCTCGTGTGGCCTAAAGTTTCGTCCCGTGTTTTCTGGATCTTATTTTACCGCCCGTGACGAGAGTTGTCTCTTGTTTTAAGTTGCTTCTGCAGCAACTTAGCGATTTCACATCAATGCGCAGTTTAGTTTGCCTTTTGTTTGTTGGTTTCTTGTAATACCTACCACTTCTTGGCTGTTCCACAATTTTAATCCAGTGTAATCTTGTTTGTTCATTTAGTACTTTACATGTCCTTGACAGACTTTAATTTGTTTGGAAGTCCGCTACTTTCTCCCTGGGTCGGTTTTTAAAGCAACATTTCCTCGCTCACGTAGGGCTGCCATAAACACATTGAATTAACGGCCCAAATTTAGACTAAACACATCATTCACCCATAAATAGGCTTACCATAATATTTTTCTCTCAAACCGGGACACTTTTAGGGTTTTACTGGAAGAAAATCGTAATGCAGAACCCCATTAGCGTAAAAGGGAAAATTAGCATTAATGTATTGTTACAAGCTTACCCCCCCC
>CABFOV010000136.1:188343-226134 GCA_902141375.1 Timema poppense
ACCAATCCATAGCATGTTTATGATATTATTGGGGCTACAAGTTTTTGAAAATTAATTCCCATTTAAAAGCTATTTTTGATCATTTATTTAGATTAAAACAGAAGCTAAACTCACTCATAGAACTTTACTTGAATATATTACAGAGAAAATATGAAATTATAAAGCATAATTAGGCTAAGAGATTTAACAAACTTAGTCTGCAGCTAACAACACTAATTATTATCTGGTTGAAATCAATCTTATGTGAACCTTTTTTAGAAATGCTTTTTTATTCTTTATATTTTCATAAAACTCATTGCAACTTATTTCAATGTTTATTTTGCAGTACATTAGGCATTTCATTGTTGATTTTACCATTCTTCTTCTTTCCTTAGACCATACATTGTTCACTAGTGAGAACACCCATTCAACAGGAGCAGAAAATGTTTTCAACTCGGCCGAGGTTAAATACAGAAATGTTCTGGTATTTGAAGTGATTGAATAGTTGAACACACGTTTCTTCACAATATAAGTTCGTAGTTTTGAACGTCTCGCAGTTTAAAGAGAAAAATGCCTTGGCAACTACCATTTCATCAAATAGTTCATATTTATTGCACTATTTCCAAGTGTTTCATTAATTTTTTTCTGCTGATTTTTCAATTTATGGTCATATAATTTCAATGTAAGACACATCGATCATAAACATTTGTAAATTCTTTCATAACTATATCAACATTAATGTTTCGAGCCGCCTCTAGTGCCGTGAACATTTTTTTGTCTCCTTGTGGTATCATAGCCTTTCTTTAAGATTTGTTTTCAATTTCTCAAGTTTGATATTAATATCAGTTCCACTTGCTTTTGATTTCTCTATAGTCAATATTGTTTTGTTAATTTTTCATATTCTTAACATTTTTCTTATGACCGGGACAAAATAACAAACCGGCCGGGACCCCGGGACTAGACCTTCAAATCGGGACGTATGATAAGCCTACCCATAAAGCTATATTCTGTTATTTTAATTTTTTAAAAGTTGACATTATGGCTTGTGCTTTGAAACTATGGTCCGAAGAGAGCAGATTAGTTAAGAAGAGGAACTCAAATTCTTTCAAAGTTTTTTTTCCCCTTCTTCTTTGCAACGCGTCTTGTCCGTTAGGAATATCCACATTGCACTAATAGGGTAATAATTAGGAAGGTAGAAATGAGATAAAATGTATCAGCATTGGCGTGAAGAGACAGCGGGAAACACAACCATCCTCAGAACACACGGGTAGAATTCGAACCCCCCAACTCCCCGTCATCAGACTGGACGAGCTTGACATTTATCCCGCTTTGCACTTTGTCACCGTCCGCCACGCTATTCGTGCTTACTGGTCAAAAGAGTTTTCAATCTTCACTTTTCTTGAATGAATTTTTCTAAATTTCTTCAGCAGAGGAACACTTTGAATGTTTATGTCAAATTATTTCAAGTAATTACAACGTTTGTGAAGATAATACTGTTTCTCTGTCGTCCTGTAAAATTGGCAACGCAGGTTGGACTCTCCCTCCTGGTGCCGCCGCGAGTTTGAATATGGTGTGCTCTCTGTCTCTGTCTTGAGGAAAGGCAGGTGTGATGTTGGACCCTTGCAGCTGGTACAATACCGCGCGCTCTTCTAGTTCGCTTCCTTCCGGAGAACCTTCGACCTCCTTCCCCGACTCTTTACTATGGTATTATTCCAAACGAACCCCCCCCCCCCTTCCCCCTTTTTCATCACACAACTTGCTATAGTTTGTTCGCAATAGGAATAACCCGTTAGAAGAAAAATACTGCTTAGTGATTTCTCTTTTAGATATTGTTTTACACGTGAACATGTTTCTGCGCTGACTATTCTTACTAGGAAACAATAGTCGTAGGTAAGTCAAAAGAATTTTTGCAATCTGCTAAAAAAAGATTAAATTTTTTTAATTTATAAAAATAAAGTTATATACCGAGTGAATTATAAAGTATTCTATCCATTTAAAGTACCTATTGTATTGTATTGTATTGTATTGTATTGTATTGTATTGTATTGTATACATTTTGTTTAATTTCAATCTGTTTTAAACTAAGGCTTTTATCATCCTTGACCGGGTTAATAAGGTCCGGAGAAACAAAACACAAACAAAATCATATTTCCCATATGTCACCCTAAATAAATAAAACAACATAGAATAATACCTCAAATTTTTAAAGAAATACATAACGTTGCGGAGTGGATTAACTCAAAGTTATTCCAAAGTTGACCATACAACGTGTTTGTTATTTGTATGTTTGGGTAGAAGAAGCTTCTCTTATAATATTTAAAAACTCTTTATAAATATTGATTACGTAGTTGTTTGGTTTTGTTGCTGCTATTAAAAACGCTTTTTCAGCTGCAAAACTATGAAACAGTGAAATTACTCTAAATAAATCGTAAATCTATTTTAACCAAGGGCATGTTTGTCACCCATGACGGTGGGTACGCGTTCTAATTGTAAGCTAATTTAGTCTCGTTTGTCGGTATCGGAGAGGTCGAGATTCGAATCCCGGCTGAGCTTACTGAAGGTATAGTTTTTTCCTAAATGGTTTCCCGCTCTTCCTCCACGCGAATGCAAGTAGGCTCACATTTCTTCCAAATTCTACCTTCCTGTTTACTCCACTATCTTAGTTGCTGTATGCATATAAACCGAACGCGTAGCAAGACGGGGATAGATAACTGTGTCTTGAGCCAGTACGGAGTATGTCTACGGATTTGCCGGATGTGACGTTGCTTGCACACCGCGTGCAACCTAGCCCTGAACTAAACACTCATTTGTAGAGCCATGGATTTACGTTACTATTATGTACTTCATGGTTTAAAACACACACTCAAAAACTGTCACTAGCGTAATAAACACATAGTAATGTGTAGCTAATTATTGCGGGAGTGGGAAATAAACAGCTAAAGATTAAAGGAAACTATCGTGAAATGAGTGGGCTTTAGACAAACAGATCCGCGTTGGTGGGTACACTGTCTAAATGCCAGGCCCATCTAGTTTGATTTACCAACTAAAGTTTATTAAGTAAAAAAAAAGTGTTTTTTTTTCTTTAATTACTTGTTTTACACCTTCTTCCACCACGTTAATACTGGCCAGCTCTATTCGTATTTTAATTAAGTCTACTTCATTAGAGTATGGGTAAGAATGATATATAATTTAGAGGAAATGTACCCTCAATTGAGTGGGGGAGTGAGAAACAATTTAGGGAAACTATCACATAACCGAAATGCTAACATAATTCTTAGAGAGGACCTCACTCGACGAGTACTGACAATATAAAGAAACCTTAGCTCTTCTCTAAGATGGAATCCGGACAAGAATGAGAAGCTATCATCACTCTTCGTAGCTTGGCTCGACCAATCTTACTTGCAAATAAATCCGTCCCCAGGGTCCTCTAGACTCGCGCCACAGACCTTGTAGACCCTTTGTCACAGACAAGGTGTAAACCAGACCCAGAGCCTTTAGGTTAAAACAGTTGCCCTCATTGGAAGCGCTTGATGAGTCCATCAACATGGGGCTCCCAAGTAACATTACTATCAAGTAGACATTTTTAGAAACAGATCGCTTTAAAGATGGTTTTACTAGAGAACAAACCAAAACTGCCTTATAGCGTCAATAAACTGGCTTTCACAAAGCTAGGTTCATGTAGTGGATCCATCCTCTTCCCATAAACGAGCCCTCCAAACAACATATTACAAAGAAACGTAAAAAACAATAGTTTTTTTTTTCAAATGAATGCTTGCAAATTGTCCAGTTGTAAACAATCTTCAAATATCTTCGGCTAGCTACTTGTCTGGAAAGGTTTGTTTATTGAAGTGGGAATGTGGGTGTCATTTAGGGTCGCGGTGTTACATACACCTAACTATTGTGTTCGAACCGCCACCCCTTTAAAATGAATCACTTGGAAGTCGTGTTATCACTGAAGACTGAAACTAGCACTCAGCAGGTGCCTAAGGAGTAGGCCTCAATCTGGCTCAAAGAGGGCAACAAATCTCCCATAAGTCTCAGTGGCTGGTGTATACATTGTATGTGCCCTAGGCTTACAAGATACATGATCAATACAATATAGGTTTAAAAAAAAACAGACGTTTGGAAACCTCACAAAATTACAACAGTTGTACAACTATCGGTCTTTGCTTTTACAGCGATCACTTTTAGATATCCACAGTATCACTTAGTACCTGCTCATTTTATCTTATTTATTTTACACCACGTCAAACTACTCGTCCGGGGCTATTCAAATTGATTACTCGAACGGTGACCTGGCGGTCTAGGGGTAAGGTGTCAGACTTCTGTGCTGGCGGCCGGGGTTCAATCCTCGGTCCCGGCACAGATTTATCTGACAAGACATCTTGTGAATGCGGGGAATGCCAGGCCTCCACCGTGGTTCGGATTCCACGTTAAACTGTAGGTCCTCCATTTCATCTCACCATTACACATTAGCGTAAGTGCGTATAACCCGAACGGGTAATAAGACGCGGTGCTAATAATAATAATAATAATAATAATTACTCTAATGGGATAGGGAAGGTAGAATTTATATTTGACGTACCCACATTTGTCTTGGAAGGAGAAAGAGGGAACATTTAGATAAAACCACCTCGTTACACCTAGATGGGTTTCGAATCCTGAACTCTCTGTCACTCGAAAACCAGACTAAATGAGCCTGACATTTAATCCGCGTACCCGCTGGTTGGGGAATTCGGCGAATTTCCTTCAAATTCAACCGCTGTCAACGCATTCTATAGGGAATGTTTCACTTAGTTATAGGCAACACTTAAATAAAATTGTATACGCGGGCGAGTTTTTTTTATATCATATCTTAAATAGTTTCAATTATGTGAGTGAATATTGGAAATGACACACTTGTGCTTAAATACCCATTTTAACATATTAAGTACAAAATAATACTTCACAGGCCTCGCGATAAAATCGTCGTCATTTAATTTATTTATAAAGTGTTGAAATTTCCGTTTGTTCATCTTTGTTGTTATTTATTTATGTATTTGTTCTAACTGCGCCTGAGTACCCGTTCGAGTTATACACAAACATTAATTATGCTTAATGAGGACTATTTTAAATAAAATGTACCCGTATTTGTGTGGAGGGAAAGTGGAAAACCATTTTGTAAAACATCATCAGATCTCTCGTTAACCGGCAATCCAGTGCAACACGAGAGTGACGCGCTACACCATAGGCTCAAAACCCGGGGTCCGTGAAAAGTCTTGTGGAGGTCTGCGAGACAAGTCTAGATTTTTAGTTGATCTTTTATTTGTGTTTTCACATAATTTAACAAATATTCGCTAGTCACGTTTTGCTTAAACATTTTTTTTTCCATTTACAGTCCTACTAAACATTCTTTTTTTGAAATTAGAATCAAATGGACTACGTATAGTACTAAATATAGCACCTAGGCTTTTAATTTCTCCTCTTACGGTGGGGGAAATTAGAGGGCGGAGGCATGGTGAATTGTCTTTGGCGCTTCAGGGGGCCCGCGATATAGAAAAGGCTGGGAACCACTGCGCTAGACCATGCAATCACCGATGTGGGTTTCCTCCACTACTTCAAAAGGGTACAACTTTGAAAGAGCCATGCGACACAAATGCATCTCCGCCCAAAACTTCCTTGCCTTCCTCTGTCACCTACGACTTAGCACATCTCTCCCTCAAGAAGGGCGGAAGGGGGGGAGGACTAGAGCGCGATGTTATTTAATAGAATATTTACATTTATTTGTTAACATTGCTAAGATATATAACTGTGATGGGTGACCTTCCATGGTGGCTTGTTATTGTGTTTTGTTTTGGTTGTAAACAGGTACTGTTTGCTTAGTGCTACCCGTCTCCACTGCCAGTTAGGACTATCTGCGACATAAATTTAAGAACACAAGATGGGAAGGGGGATATTTTAAGCAAACATACTGGCACTCGCTTGGAGAGAATACGGGATAACCACTCTACTTTTAGGGTCTTAGCAGAGCACCTCAGACGGTACCAGGTATATATATAATTTTATTTTTGTGCAGCGTTTTACTACCCGTTCAGACTAGACTATCAGCTTTTTAGACTAATTATATGGGGTTGAGGGAGGTAAACGTTTAAAGAAACTGCACCCGCATTTGCATTGTGGTGGTGGGGGNTCCTAATTATAAAATTCTATGTGGGGGGGGGGAAGCTCTTGGAGAAAAAAGTATGGGTTGAAACATCATTTGTATCTTATTACCAATTCCATTATCTTATTATGTTTAAAAGTGTTCGATTTACCATCGTTGTAATTCAAGGCAACGAAGCACTTTTTTTTTTATATATATCAGAAAATTGACCTACTTTCTGCTGTATAGTTTCAAGTAGTTTGTTTGCTCTAATGTTGGTAAATAAACACGCATGTTGGGTGGGGGGGTGGGGGGCACAACAAATCTCTCAGTTTAGCTGTATTGGCCTGGGTAACTGACGGAAAAATACACTGTAAGGAAAAATTCACATTTCTCACGACTAGGATTCAAAAGTAAGCCTCTAGAATAAGTTAAATTTGGGATGATTGATGTAGTACCAGCACTTGTTATCGCATGGTTTAGCGTGTCAGACTCGCGTTGTACTTGAACTGTTAAGGGTTGTACATCACAGCTCGAGTCGCACTAGTAGGCCACAAGTGCGTGTCTTACCAAGTGTTTCACTTCCTGTCGTGCTAGGTTTGCATATGTTGACCTCTCCGGGAGGGTCAAGGCGAATCTACTATTGTTAGACAGTGTGGACACTTCTCATGTATGGACTCGGTAGAGAGTGATCAACCGCTACCATCTACCAACAGGTAGTTTTCCCGCGACTCTTAGGACGCAGACAAATATTAGAGCGCTTGTGTGAATCCCTCTCATTTAATTATTATTGGCTTACAAACATCGTAGTGCTCGGCCACGTGTTTAAAGCATTGGTATTCAACCGGGGGCTCACGAAGACATCTTAATGGGTAGTACATAAAATTAAATGTATATGTATATCTATCATATTTCATGATAAAACAGAACAGCTTCAGATTTAGTGCTAGTCACATGCGATCTGGTAGCACCATTATTTTTATCACTACTTTATGCGATTCTTATTTTGGGGGTACGAAGTTGAAGAGATTATATTTGGGGGGGAAGCGAACAAAAAAGTCCAATACTGTTGGCTTAGACAAGAAAACCACGTTTTGACTATGGGTGGGCTAGTGCTGTCAGGAAGTCAAGATGGTCTTAAAAGGAAAGAAATAATTCATTGGCCTACCTTTTGTATAACAATATAATATATTTAGCAGCGCGTCTTACTACCCGTTCGGGTTATACGCTTTAAGTACTAATTACTCTAATGGATTAGGAATTGGTAAGGTTGAATTAAAGGAAGTGAACCCGCATTTGCGTGGAGGGAGAGTGGAAAACTGTTTAGGAAAAACCACCCCCAGTTCACCCGACCGAGATTCGAACCTCGATCTCCCCGTCCTCAGCAGTCGAGCTAAACACGACAAGCGCGTTAGCCAACTACGCCACCGAGGCGGGTTTGTATAACACTTTGCTTGCATAAACACCTTATATTTCACTAAATACTGTCTCAAATTATAAACAGAGGCGATTGTAGTTGCGTGGGATTCCCTTTTTCATTGAAGTCTCCGGTGGGCAACGCGCACGCAGGTATCAGTATCGTCTTGTCTGGTTTGCCGGTGACGTGGAGGTCAGAGCTTGAATACCGGCCGGGGTGTACTGAGAGTGGTTTTTACTAAATGCTTTCCCAAATTCCAAAGTCTACTTTCTTTATCCCTACCTGTCTCATCTGCATAAATATGCGGCTAGTCCTGACTGATCGTAAGAAGCGAAGTCCATTGTTTTGATTGCGTCGTACAAGTGACGCGTGTGTGCGCGATAAAGGTCACGTTCTATGTTTCCTTTCAGAGGAAGTATTTTGAAAGGTCGTGTATCGGAAATAAAATGCAATTAGGGAAGAGACTAAAAGGAAGGTTTCCACTGGGGATATTCTCTCAGAAATAAGTAAGCATATGAGAGGATTCCGATATGATTGGGATTTTCTTTTTTCATTTAAACTCCATAATATGTACGACTAATCGCTTTGTCAATTTAATGTATTGGATACTATTACTGATACGCCACGGTTGTTGGACGGTCTAAGGGGTCGCTCTAGAAATATACTGGATTGCCGATGACAGGGAAATCTGAATTCGAATCCCGTTCGGGTTTACTGAAGGGGCTTTTTCTTAGATAGTGTTCTGTTCTCCCTCCTTGCAAATGCAAGTATATTTTCTCTTAATTACCATTACCATAATTTAGTGGTCTACATATCCGTATAAACTGATCGGGTAGTAGGACGCGGTGTTAAAAAAAACTCCTTATGCACCCGATTTGGAATCCAACGGTGGCTTATCTCTATTGGATCAGCTTTATGCACTCTAACGTGTGCATAGTCTCTTCACATTGTATGCTATCCATTTGTATACTGCTTTACATTTATTGTTCTCTATTTATTTGGTTCAATACTTGGCACTTCGATCTTTAATATTAGTTTTCCAAGGTAAACAAGCAAATAAAAATTGTTTCATCTCTATACCTACTCATGTTCTCTCCAATAATGGAATGAGATAAAAAAAAATGTTTTTCTTCTATAAAATTGAAATGTTTCCTCTCGCATCCCAAGTGACGGCAAAATTCATATTTTCTTCATTTCTCTTATTCGTGATACCGGCGCCAAAGTTGTTTTGGGAACAGTGTTTTTACTGGTAAACATACTCTTTTCGACTTGAGAAAATAAAAATACTGCACCAATATTTGTTTGGAAACCGCACGAGAAATCACAAAATAATAAAACGCACCTGTTCAGGACAACCGCTACATAATCTGCGCGAGAAATACTACTAGTTTTAAACTACCGTATTGCCATAAATCAAGGGGTTGGCAACCTTTCTGGGGCCCGGTAAATTTGTACAGTTATCAAAGCTTCTGCGATCAACCATCGTTTTTTGAATGCACTTTTGTTTTTTTGTTATTACTATATCTTATACTTAGTTATTAAAATCAACCTTCCTCAAATATTTCTGTCATCTGTCTTATCTGATTTGCCCTCAAATAGGTCAGGGATTGAATCCCGGATTGATATAACGAGTTTAACCAAAATAGTCTCGAGTATGCTTCCCATTTAAAATGCGGGTAATTGTCTTCTAAATTTTACCTTCCTTGGTCTCTTCTCCTCCATTATTGTAAATAGATGTAAACATATAGCGCGTATCAGGTGTAAAGGCCGGTACACACAGAATGCTAAGCTAAACTAAGCAATGGTCCCTATTGCCCACCCTCCCCCCTCGAATTCAGTGTTGTTTCTTTCAGGTCTGATTCAGTGAACTTTAGTTATGATGGCGTTCTCCAAAATGGTTAGTTTGAGCTTAGGTGATAGTACTGAGGAAGAAAAGATGCCGCTGTTAGCAGTTGTTTTGGAAGATGAAGAAAATTTGGGAGGTGGAGAGAGGTCTGACTTGTTCAAATATAAATATAAATCCTAAATATAATATTACTTAAATACTCGAGAAACAATCTGAAAACAAAACTTCAACACTCGTTTAGTTATTTTCACCAGACCAGCACTGCGTCTGTTTAACACGGAGCCCAAGCTGTGTTATGCGCAACGTAACATGGCTCAAGATGGGAGATGAAAAAACTACCCGGCCAGCAATCGGAATAAACATAGCGCGGCGTAGCAAGGCATAGCTCAGCTTAGCTTTCTGTGTGAACCAACACATTTAAATATATGGTTCGCTATTTTTCTAAACAGTTAGCAGAGCAAATCTTAGCTTAGCTTTCTGTGTGTACCGGCCTTAGGACATGTAACACACACACAAAATGTTGCGTTATGTTTTTAATATTCGTTCTTTTGGATTCTGCACATTTCTTGGTATCTGTTTCTGAAAGACACTTGCTGCCCGGCCGCTGGCAAGTGGATAGTTCGTGACAAACCGAAGCTTAACTCTTATCAGAAGTTCTGTAACAAAAAACAAGTGACCGGTAGAGTTGGCAGGCGTATTCCATACTGGACCTCGAGGTCAGGTCTTTTGAAGGCACAAGTTGGTGCATCTCCTCGTCCATATCCCATTGAATTGTTAAACGTACAAGTAAAACCATTTTTGCAGATATTCGGTGCAACACAAGGTTTATTCTAGTAATACGTCACTGGGACAGTTGGGCATATAGTAGTATGACCAGCAATGCTTTCAAATTGAAACCTGTATATTTTCTATGATTTGGCCAAAGTGCATTTGAGACATGTAAATAAGCAATAAGATTAGGTCTCACATAATGTAGGTTTTGTTATTAGTTTCAAAATATTACATTTATTTAATACTCACTTGTAGAGATGTTCTTTAAAAATTGACCAGCACTTAGGCAAAGGATTATCTGGTTCCCTGGTAATGGGTAGGTCGGGGTTCGAGTGAGGATATAATAGGATTATGAATGGAATGAACTTTAAATACTCTTTCTGAAGAGCTCAAGAGAGCAGATACGTTGAGCCGCATTATAGCTCATTTAGTGAGCTAGTAAGAAAATACAGTTCTTTGTCAGCAGTCAACAATGCATGTTCTAGAAGAGGCTATCACAGAACGCTTGCATTTCAGATTTAAACTAAAATAATAAATGCGACATTGTTTATGCACACTGAACATTATAATTAGTACAAGGTTGGAGAATGGCGTTTTATAAACACTGTTCCATGAAGACAATATGAAGTTTTAAAACTTTATCCGCGTATTATAATTTTTTTTTAACGAGCTGTGTAATATTTTTAGTTGTTCGTTTTGAAAGAGAAACGATGGCGTTAGAATATGCGGCAAATTTCCAACCGGTCTTTAATTTTCTTTGTTTCATTTCTACAGTAATTACAACTTGTGCCCAACGATGCTGGCAGTAATTGAATCTCTCCAATAAATTGTTATGTCTGCTACGGTTTTCTCCACCGGGTTCAGCTGGAAACACTGTATTTTTTCATAGTGAGCGTCAGATCAATTGCGTTAGTCTAAAAGAGGCCTTCTATTGAAGCCGCACTAGTTACGTGATTTTAAATTCTATCTTTTACATTCATACGCCAATAATGTAAACATATGGATATCCAGGACGGGCAGTAAGGTACTAATCATGGGAGAGGTGTTTTGTTAACAGTTGCTTTGGTTTATAAAGGCAAGTGTCAAATGTATTCATATTACAAGCAAAACACATAAACATATCGCTATTAAATGTTTGTGACAGATGACACAGAAGCCCATAAAGCTCTGTATTCGGTGTTTACTCAATAGATCAAATTGTCAAACTTTTGTATTAGTCGAAACATACCGTTGTTCCCTGTGTTGGCGGAATCTTATCTGTGTAGGAGAGGGCGGTAGTTAGTAAAAAAGTAACTTTTGGGGTGTTGGTCAGCCAATACAAATAGGGACCCTATTTCAGCAAATATTTCAAAATTGAACGCCTCCCTGGAAATTGTTTGGAGTGAGTCTCATCTGGGGTATTTTTGAAGCTATCTTTCTTTAGTGGTCCTCCCTGATAAGTTTTTTTTTCTTTTTTTTTTCCTGGAAATTATTTGAAATGGTCTTCCTCTAACGGATTTATGTTGAAAATTGGCTAGGCCTACCTTTAAAAGTTATTTGAAGTTTCATGCAAGGACATCTTTAAACTTCATTTACGAGAGTACCACCCGCTTCGGTGGTCGCATGGTTTAAAGCGTCACTCTCGCAATTGACTGGATTGCCAATTACGAGGAGATCGGGTATAATTTTCGACCTGGTTTACAGAGGGTGGGTTTTTTCTAAATTAGTTTTCGCTCTACCTCTAAGCAAATGTAGGTACACTTGTTCTAAATTCACCCTTCCTACTCCCTAACACAATACAGTACAGTAGACCCATGCCTTCTTTCGTGCGGACTGACAGCTCACAGCTGACTACTGAGAGTCAACATTTAGGTGTATACCTAAATTTTGACTGTCAGAAGTGACCTCTGCTAAACACATGTTTTTGCAGATCATATGGTTTGGCGTAGGGATACATAATTTGGTCTGGTAACTTTTCAAAGCTTTTAGATCCTGGAAATTATTTGAAATGGTCTTCCTCTAACGGATTTATGTTGAAAATTGGCTAGGCCTACCTTTAAAAGTTATTTGAAGTTTCATGCAAGGACATCTTTAAACTTCATTTACGAGAGTACCACCCGCTTCGGTGGTCGCATGGTTTAAAGCGTCACTCTCGCAATTGACTGGATTGCCAATTACGAGGAGATCGGGTATAATTTTCGACCTGGTTTACAGAGGGTGGGTTTTTTCTAAATTAGTTTTCGCTCTACCTCTAAGCAAATGTAGGTACACTTGTTCTAAATTCACCCTTCCTACTCCCTAACACAATACAGTACAGTAGACCCATGCCTTCTTTCGTGCGGACTGACAGCTCACAGCTGACTACTGAGAGTCAACATTTAGGTGTATACCTAAATTTTGACTGTCAGAAGTGACCTCTGCTAAACACATGTTTTTGCAGATCATATGGTTTGGCGTAGGGATACATAATTTGGTCTGGTAACTTTTCAAAGCTTTTAGCTGTCAGTGAGTACCAAAGAAGCCATGGGGCTACTGTGGTTAGCACATAGGCCTACAACCCGAACGGCTAGTAAGACGTGGTGCTAGGAAAAAAAGTATCCGAGGGTACTGAAATCAATTTGGAGGTTGCAAATTTATTCCATGGGGGGCACTGCTAGTTTCGCCGCTACTGTTTACACTTCCCTCTTTTTCCACTGTAGGAGGCCTAAGCGTTTCATTAGCAAAGACGAGAATACTAACATCCTTGGTGAGAACAACCTTTTCTTACACGTTTAAAACACAACTAATTTTAAACCTTTAAATGGATAAAAGGTAAACGTGGAGTCGAAGGAAAGCGAGGCTTGAAAAATAACCCTAAGACTGGAATGGTTCCATTAATTTGTACGACATTCAATTTCGATTAAAAGAAAAGTGATTAAATTGGAAAGTAAAGTAAAATTTTGGTGGAATGAAGCTTTTGGAAAATTCAAAGGTTTTTTTTCAGCAAACATTGATTACATTTTACTTATTATTAATGTTTTTATAGGATTGATAATATGTATCAAAAGTGACATCTGCAGATCACATGATTATGAATGTATATATCACGTGAATATGTAAAAGGAGATCTAGCAACTTTTATAGCTTTCAGCCTTCAAATAAAACTTGGACTGTAGTTTTAAGTCTATAATAAAGCAGATCATACATTATTTTAATCGTATGAATAAAAATAATAAAAATTGGAGATGTTTTCTGTGCACCACTTGTATGTGAACACACCTTTGAGTGAGAGAGAGTGTGTGTGTGTGTGTGTCACTTGTAGCCGCGAGCTGCTTTCCTGATATTACAGTTTATCTTCCCTTAGGATTTTGTTTATCCCCTACACCCCCGCCTTCCCGTGAGAGTGGCCAATGGCAGCTTAAGGACGGGAAGGGTGGGTCGGATCGATCTCGACCATGATGACGTCATGGTGACGTCACCTGGCCTTCTGATTTGATTACTACGCCACCGGGGTTGGCTTTATTTATAATATATAGTCCTAGTAAAACAAGTAAATCTGCTTACAGAAACAGTGGATTTTCAAAGAGATGGTTCACAGGAAATAAATTCAACCTGTGGTTAGAACTGTTGACCCTATAGTTTTACTTCTGCTTCTGTTAAGTAATAAAAAAATGAAAAAAAAAGGCGTCTTATCGAGTGAATGAATTACCAATACACAAAACTACCAAACAATTGGAATTACGTACCAATTAAAAACTAAGATTCTGAATATACTAAATCAAATATTTTAAAATTAATTATCTTATAGTTTTTTACAACTTCTGTAATGCTGTGGCATATTACTGGTTTGGAGACGCCACTCATAGTATTAATATTACTACTGTTAGTATTAATAGTATTACTACGAATGACCGTTTTTGCACAATACGTGCTTACATTTAATATTGTTGTCAAAAGGGTGACCTGGTGCCCTAGGGGTAAGGTATCAAGACTTATGTGCTGGCGGCCGGGGCTCAATCCTCGGTCCCGGCACAGATTTATCTTATTACCAAACCCTTCCTTCACCTCTGACAAGACGTGTATTAATGACAACTTGTGAATGTGGGGAATGCCAGGCCTCCACGTTAAACTGTAGGTCCTTCATTTCATCTCACAATCACCCTACCATTACACATTAGCGTAAGTGCGTATAACCCGAACGGGTAGTAAGACGTGGTGCTAATAATAATATTGTTGTAGAGTTTTATAAATTAAAATACCTGTCACATTTGATTAGTAAGCCTACTGGTATCGATAGTATTCTTTGATGTTTGCGTTCATTGTTTTTTAATCTCGAATACGCCCCAAGCTGGCAGCTTACACACTAGTTACGGAGTGCGGCGTTTGGACGCCATCCAGATTGCCTACCCCACTCTTCGTCGCAGCGCCTGGCGTCTCACCGCCGATCGCGGGCGGCGTCATTGGTTGTTAAGGGAGAGGGAAGGAAGTGCGTCGATTATGTGCGTCGTGTCGTCCTACCGCTTAGACTGGCATCTGATCCGCAGAGCCTGCCTGTTTCGCCTTCATTAGCGCTGCTTGGTGTGGTTTAATTAGCCTTTTTGTTAATTTTCCTGGCTTTGTGCCCCTTATGCTGTTCCTATTATCTGTTAATGTAAAAAGCCCCCATACCCTGTTTTTGGGTGGTTTTTTTAACTCTCAAATTTAAAAGTCTATATTTATTTAAAAAAACAACTATAGAAACCATATAAAGGTTTCTATTTTAATTAAAGGAAAAGGATCCAAGGTGGGCCGTTTAGCGAAGACATCTAATTTTAAATTGAGATGAATGGGACTACTCTTGCATAGTATAACAAAAGTAATCAAATTTATGAACGTAGAAAGTTTCGGGTTTTCTTATACTTAAGTAAAAAGGCTTGAGGCGAGGGGGTTTTCCAGCGCTGTTCTTTTGTTGGCCATATAATTCCTTAGTGCACTTGTTTACCACAAAATTTGAGAACGTTGGGATGTATACTCTCTAAGCTGGGATCGGTGTATCTTTTGTCTTCAAATATTGTGATTTGATAACTTTAGAAATACACTTTTAGAAAATAAAAACATTTTCTTTTTTGGTCAACATTGATAAAATGTTAATATATTATTAATGTTATTTATATATATTGATAATATATATTAAAATTGACAGCTGCATATCACATTCCTTGACGTATGAATACAAGTGGACTCCATTGAGAGTAAACCAACATTTTCAATCCTTTGCGGACTTTAATTGTTTTCCATCCACATATATGATATTTATTACCCTAAATACACACACAAAAAGTATATAAGCAAAATTTCCGCCATTCCTTCTTTATTCTGGATATTCACCTAAAATTGGTTTGACTAGCATATTCAAATGTGGGTTTGTGGTTGGGTCCCAATTTTTAAACTAAGAAAGTTAGCGAGATACAATAAAAAAAAATCATATAATTTTCATCTTTGTTATACAATTTTCTGAGGCAGTTGCAGTGTTTCACAAACTTTTTAAGTTTACGGTACACACTTAACCAGTTTTTTTTTTCTGCACAATGTTTTGTTTAAGATACGCGCCACGGCCGCAGAAAATGGATTACGCACCTATTACGGTTGTATGGTAAATCTGAATTAGGACAGTATAAATTAAAGTTTAAAGCTCTTATCTTTCCCCCGCGTATTTAACTTTTATAGAAACATTTGGTTCAAACCATTAGTTATTTAGATAAACCATAACTTAGATTTCGCGCTAAAGCTTTTGTTTTTGTCAGATATACTAAACATATTAGTAAGTGCGAGTAAGTAATAAATTCAGATGACACTGCTGTCGCGCGTACCAATTTCATTCGTGTTCTTATGAAACAGCGAGTTTTGGTGCCCTGGGCTCTGGCACACCGTTTACGAAACACTGCGTTACTGGACAGACTGGGAGTGGACTACATACAACCCATTCCCAATAACTTTTTTTTTACGCTTTTCCGAGACTGGACCAAACGTTATAATTTGTCATGCCAGATGTTACTGAGTATCGTACTATTGTTATTCGCAGAGTCTCGCGTTTCACAAGGGTTCAGTTGACGTTGATGTTAGGGATCACTAACTTTCGGTGAACTCTTTAATCATTTCGTAACTTGTTTGTTCTAGGAATTTGGAGGATGACCTCAACCTCTCGGACAGCGACGACGATGATAAGGTGAGTGTAATGACTGCAACCATAGCAAGTACTGATTAATTTGTATTAATTAGCAGTTTAGTTCTGACGTGTGATGGATGGCTCATTCCTTCTTCCCACTTATAAGAATTCTCATAGGTGTCTATTTTGCTCTTTCTAAATATCTTCCCTCAGATGGGGAGGGGAGGGGGGGGGGAGGAACCGTAAGCCTAGATCACAAACAAGTAAGAAACAGACTCTCAACCTTACGGGGGTTTCGCTTCGCTCCTTTTGCCAGCTTGATTCCTTCAACACTAGGATCGCCGTGGTTAGTTCTATCATCACCCAGCAGTGACACTAGCGAAGCCCAGTGTCTAAGGACTCAAGCTGTCAAAAGTGACGCAACAATTTTAACCTGGAGGTTGAGTGTCTGGGTGTATTATTTGTCTGTGGCCTGGGTCCGTATGTTTAACCACAGTAAATAAAATATTGCTTCACTAGATATATTAAGTTTAATTTTCTTCTTGAACAATCTTCACTAATAAATATGTGCTTTAATGTCACGGGCATCACGGAATTCCACCAAGACTTTTCCTCCTAATTTTCTGTTCAGCTGTGCGGTTGACATGCACCTGGAAAATTAAAGGAATTTTGGTGGCGGGGAAATAATCGGTAAACCCCAGAAAATTTTGCAAAATTTAGTAAAAAAAAATACTGGAATAATTAATTAATTTGGGACATTTAACAGAAAGCTTAAACATTAGGTCTTTGAATGGACGAAAAAGTGAACTGAAGAATTATGAAGCACGCTTATTCAAACATGTCTTATTACAGCTTAAATAAGACCTTTGGAGCGACAGAAGATGTATTTCATCAAACTTAACAAATCATGCCGTTTTAAACATAAGATACACGACTTCTCCCCAGATGAAAAATTATTTTTTATTACGCTTTTCCTCAATCTAAGCTGCCTGGAATAGTAAGAAATTCTTCTGGAAAACTTAGAAAAAACAAGAAATGCGTTAGGGAGAAAATAGTGGTAACCCAGAGCTGCCATCATGACAAATATTCCAAAATTGTTTGGATTGCTGTGTGTAGAAATTAAACCAAATTTATCTATTGAATACACTATGTATTTATTCTGGCCACTTTTTTTTTGTTTGTGTGTGCTATAAGAAAAATTGAAAATTATAACAGACCATAACTTGTGTCCCCTTCCATCCCAATTTAAGTTAATGTGTTGTATGGAAATTAATATAATGAAAATAACCAAAAAATTTAAATATTGTATGAGTAACTATTCCAGAGTTGCTGTTGTCACAAGTCATAATCTTTCTACCAGAAAAATAGGAAGCTTATTGCACAGCATTTCACCTTTAATTTCTACTCTCACTAAAACATTAAAATATCGATAAATTTCTTAAATATAACACAGAAAGTGTTGAGAGATGCTTTAGTGCACTATTATTATTATTATCTGCACCGCGTCTTACTACCCGTTCGGGTTATACGCACTTACGCTAATGTGTAATGGTAGGGTGATTGCGAGATGAAATGAAGGACCTACAGTTTAACGTGGAATCCGAACCACGGTGGAGGCCTGGCATTCCTCACATTCACAAGATGTCTTGTCAGAGGTGAAGGAATAGTGCACTATTGATTATAAAATAAAATAATAATATATATATAGTCGCCATCTGCAGGGGAAACCTATCAACACGTCGAATTTAATCTGTACTACAGTGACAGTTTATTTTTTTGATGGATTAAATAGCCAAGCTATTATTTTTTGCTAGTTACGATTAAAGCTGCATCTAAATATCAATTTTTTTTTAAAACTAGGTCAAAATCTACTTGTGTCCACATCCACGGTTTTTAGTTAATAATTTTGTTTAAATAACACCGACTGATATATTTAACAAGAAAGTTGAATTAGTTTGTTTTGTTTTTACAGGAGGCCCGCAAACCAAAGGGTAGAACGAGCCCACCTGACAAACTAGAAACGTAAGTGCTTCCACCTCCTTTAACCAATCTTACTATCTAGTTCTTGAAATAGATTCTTCACAATGTACATTTGCTTTTAGTTTGTTTTTTTATATTTTATTCTTTATTAGAAGGGTAAAGTGCTCGCCTCAGGAGCCGATGTTCGTGCGTTCAAACCTAGTCGGCGTATTTTTGTTGAGCGATAACAATCCATAGCACAACTCAGCCGTCGGTCCCGTGTCGATTGTGGCGTGTAAAAGAACCCCGGAATGTATGTGAAAATACCTTTCCCGGCAAAATTGGTAGGCCCTTTCGCGCTCGATCATATACATTTAGCGTGGAAGGCAACGGGGCACTACCACACCTCCTGAACTCCTCTAATACACGGGATTTGTACCAGATGGTTCGGGAAGCACTAACCAGCTTAAGGACTGAAAGCGTGCACAGTTCCGGATGGATAGAAATTACATCAAACAACCTTCAGTTTGTTGGCTTAGGAATAAATAATTATACAACTGATCACTTTGGATCAACAAGTTCATAATTCTAAAAACTGATATTGTTGGGGAACTTGCACAGTGTTTATCATTGCTATACAAAAGCTTTAACTTGTTCATGGAAACTATCTAACTGTTAATAAAGCCTTAAAACTGCAATACATCTATTTAAATTTTAAAATATCTAATTATATCACATTATTTGTTTTGGAACTAATAACTGTTGATACTTCTTGTTGAAAGATCTGCGTGCGTATTTTATATCGCCAACAGAATATTAGTAACACTCGGGACAGGGGCGTTGAGTCGCATCTTGTTTGTTGGTCGGGTAGGTCATGGTTCAAATCCCGTTTGGTTTTCCCCCTTAATGATTAGCACGTAAATGGGGGTACATATCCTTTGAATTCTATATTACTCACTCTTAACACATTGGTTAAGTAAGATATGCGGATATTTTCAGATGGTAAGTAAGACGCAGGGTAAGGGTGAAAAGTAGTTGGTATTATATTTTTCTCTTGTAAATTTGATTATGTAAATTGTATGTGCCATTTAGTTTTAAATTCTGATTTGATGACACTCTTTGGTTGGAGCTGAATATTGATAGTAATTTTTTTAGAAAATAATTTTCAACCATTTTAATCTACTTTTTAGCAATTCAACTTATGGCAATAACGCGTATGCCTACTGAGCAAAGTGTCACGGGTTTAGCAACCAATACAGCCAAAAATGTATAATCGATGAAATTTGAGCTGTCTCTTTCACAGTGATAAATTATTTAACATCCTGGGGGACCGTTTGTTGTCTGTTCGCTTTGTTGTCGAGTTAAGTTTGTGAGTTTTGTGTTGATAAAGTAAGTGGGCTCAGAAGGAACACTTTAAACACTACTCGTAATAATAATAATAACAAAACTGCCGCTAGCCAAAGGAATCTAAATGGCGCACTTAAGTAGACTAGCTTCATTTTCACATTTACGAATAATTTAATTAAACACAAATTTAAATCCTATTCTAAGACCTGAAAACACACATTAGTACAATAGTAAACTCTTTTTAAATTGGCGTTGAAATAGGTATATCTCTAATATACCTTCCTATTTTTTAGTGTAAGAATATATTCGAGACTCGTTATTTTCTTTCAATTAAGAACTGTTTTATTTTATAGTTTTTTAAAAATTATATTATACTATTCTCTAAACTATACAATTACCCTTGGTCAATTTTTCTAGTCAATAAATATTGAAAATACCCCGCCGGTGGTAAAAGGACCCACTAAGCTTCACATTTAATTATGAGTAAGTCAAGTTGTTCGTATCTTAAATTGTATGTCCCAAACGTTTTTTCTCTCTCTCTCTCTCTCTCTCTCTCTCTCTGTTCACGCAAACGGACCCTGTATTTTCTACTTGAGAAGATGAAATTATGCAAATTTGGACGGGTTAAGGGAGGGGTTCTTGATGTCCTCTCCAAATTAGCTTAGGTTGTTCCCGCTGAGCCGTGAAGCTACGACTCTCCCCGCGGCTCCTCATTTGATGTCGGGTTGTTGTTTTTTCGGGATACCTCAACATTCAACAAGATTAGTGTGGTTTTTACCGCTCGTTATTTTATGAACCATAAAAACTTAAGGTTTATAATAGGAAGGGGCGAGGGGGCACTAAGACGGACGTTTTGCTCGGATTGCTGCGAACGTGATTTAATGAACTCGCCTAGAGCGATGACGCAATTTGTGGGGTGCCCTTGATTTCATCGGGCGTTTTTGTATAAAGATTTTAGAAGCATTTTCTATATAAATGTGAGAAACAAACACACTTTTGCTTTTATTTCACGTCTCTCTCAAAGAAGTAATATTAAAAAAAATTTACATAAGGCGTAAATTATCCCTCGGACAGTCGGTTTAAGTTGGAATGTTGAGTTTTAAATCATTTTAGTGTAGTGGGTTGCGCGTCTGCTTACTGATCTTACCAACCCGTGTTCGATTCTTAGCAGAGCCGATAAAAGTGTAAAATTGCGTTTAGATTTCTCTCAGTGGTAAAGGTGCACACACATACTGAATTTGTAATGCCATTTGATCCGTTATTAAACACTAAGGACTGACTAACCTTGAAAAAAATTAGGCAAAACTTTCATTCGGGGAATGAGCTGTAGTGTTGAGGGGGTGGGTAGAAGAATCGCACCCGCATTATTATGGTGGGAGAGTGGGAAAACAAAAATGCATCTGCTGGCAATTCGAACTATGACTTCTGGTCTCCAACCCAAACCTCCTAGTTTTAGTTTATTACTTCTTACTACCTATGTACCAATTAGGCCTACTTTAATGTATTAGGATTATAAAGGTTGAATTAAGAAAAGGTGTACCTGCATTTGTGTGAAGGGAGAGTGGAAACCCATTTAGGGAAAATTGTCCTCGGTACGTCCGACCGGGATCAAATCCCGTCTTCGGCAGTCTAGTCTATTGCGAGAGTAGCGACTTGGACCATGCGGCCCAGTTTAGTTATTAGCACGCAGGGGCAAACCCAACTCTGTCGGTCATGGTAATACAATATATTTGCTTTGTCGTTAATAAATCATATTTCGCCGTCCGTTTTCCCTGTTTCGGGAGACAAAACAAAGTGTTGCTCCAACTTGCGCAAGGTCCTGGAGAGGTTTCAAAGCGCCGCCAGCACTCTGTTACAAGTGTTTGTTAGGACTCGTGGGAAAGAGTCTAGCAGCAGCTACCTTTCCTCGGGGAAGCCGCGAGCTGCTCGCTAGTTTTGTGACGCGTGAAGGGAGATCACGCACGGGTGCCTCTTGGGAGGGGGCTAACTTCATACTTACACTAGAGGCTACCCCCTCCCCTCAGACCAGGTGTAGCCGTGTTATGGGGTCTCCATGTTGCGATGTGGATGGATGCCAAATTCGCTACCCATACAATTAATGATTTGCTACCCACTTTTGGGGGTCGCGTCATTCTGGCAACAGATTGGTTCTCGATGGCGTGGAGGTCAGGGTTTGAATCCCAGCCTGAAGGTGTTTGTACAAAGTGTTAGCTCAATTGGTAGTGTGTCTGTCTACTGAATTAAGGGTCCTGGGTTAGACTCCCGCTATGGGTGAAATATGTGGGTTTCTCATTTCACAATGATGAATTAACGGCTGGGGGTTGGATGTTTTGTTTGTTTTATATTTAAGTTAGTAAATCGTGGGCTGATATAATAAATTATAAAATAATAAAATTATAAATAAATAATAAAATAATAAATTATAAAATTTAAAACCGGGAATCAAAAAATATTTTACATAAGTATAGTGCAAATTATGCTTGGGTTTGCTAGTGTATATTATTTAGTTTCACATGTATTACGAGTTTTGAGTAAATATCTCAATTTTTAAACGATAGAGCGAGAAAATTCGTGTCGAGTTCCATACCATTTTTTTTTTCTGCAGCAAGGAATAGATTTGCAATGTCCCTGCACACTACTGTGTCAGCATCCTGTATCTAGTAGAGCCGCCTACCTAAGTGCCAATACCCGTTGTAGATGTCCAGAAACAACACGTTATTTAAGAAATAATTGATTTCAAATTATATTCACGCTGAAATTGAGATAAAAGGTATCAACATATCTATATAGGATTAAAAAACCCAGAGTGTTTGTTTAAAAAAGGGGAGGGGGTGAAAATAGCGAAACTAGTTCATTTTTAACAACTCTTCACAATAAATATTGCAGTTTTTATATCAAAGTAAATAGCTTTACATTGAGATAAAACCTTTCTCAAACAAATAAAGAGCAGGGTCACACCAGAATATTTTAAAGTAAAGGGCCATTTTTAAATTATATCAGGCTTTTTTTTATCATGATTTGTTTAATTATTTATAGGAATAAGGATTAGTAATAAAGGGAGTGATATTAAATTTTATAATTAATGTATTTATTTTCGGATTAAAAAAAATAATGCTGATGTCTCACAGAAAACATTGTTAATAAACCTTAGTAATATAGATTTTAATACACACACCTTTGCAAGAGATTGTGAGAAAATACTCAACCCTCTGCTGCCCATCCCCCCCCCCCTTTTTTCAAAAATACTCTGTAACTTAGCTAGCTGACTCCCTTAAATATTTATTTGCACTCTGGACAGAAGGGCTTATCTTGAAGGTAACAGGCTGTATGTCTCAGTCCTCATAATAATAATGTGCAATAAATTAACTAATAAGGGAAATGGGTGTGCAAAATAATTTTTTTTTTTAATATTTCAAAGTCAGATTCAGTCTTAATAGCAATTTTTCAAGTCCTCTGTCACACATTAAATGTAAAATAAGGAAAATAACATGATTTTTTTTATTTGTAGCTTTACAGATATGACTTGGGAAAATAATTTTATTTTGTCTGGAAACATCAGGAAATTTCAAAATTTACAAAGTGTATCTATAAACCCTGTATAGGTAATAAATGCAAAATTAGTTTGTGTTGGTTGAAAGTTTGTTTCACACAAATAAGTTACATAAAATTACTTTTATAGAAACTCTATTATCATACTATTTAATATTCTACGTGTTGTTGAAATACCTGACATACTTACTATAAAACTAACAAATGATTAGGAAAACACTTCTTAAAATAAAATTGGTGTTTAACTATATTATTTGGATTACTGTAAACTAATGTACGGAGTTTATTTGGTAACTTAAAATCATGTGTGTAATTCTTACAAAAAACCAATTGTGGTGAGTTATCTCTCATGTCTTTGACATAATAAACAGTTTATTATTATTAGCACCGCGTCTTACTGCTGTTCGGGTTATACGCACTTACGCTAATGTGTAATGGTAGGGTGATTGTGAGATTAAATGAAGGACCTACAGTTTAACGTGAGAATCCGAACCACGGTGGAGGCTTGGCATTCCCCACATTCACAAGATGTCTTGTCAAAGGTGAAGGAGGGGTTTGGGAATCAGATAAATCTGTGCCGGCGCCGAGGATTGAACCCCGGCCGCCAGCATAGAAGTCTGACACCTTACCCCTAGATCGCCAGGTCACCAACAACAGTTTAATTAATCATATACTTTTAACACCATACATAGTATTTTTCAACTTATAAGTATGGCTGCAAACTCTTATTTAACTAGTTATATGAAGAAAATTTGGAATACCCAAAAGTTATGAAATGTTCAATTTGGGCCAAACAATCTTAAGTAGAAGATTCTTACACACATTGGTTAAATTTAGAGAATTTTGCCTCGTATGAATGGCAAATTATCATAGAATTGTTTATTCACTTTATGAAACTTTAAAATTAATTTTAAACCTCAGAATAATAATATAGTCCCATTTTTTAAAATTATTATTATAAAGAATTAAAACTTAAATTAAAAGCTGTGTAATTCCGACTTGCTAAAATAATTTATTCTAACGTGTCCAGTGTCAAGAGGCCGGTGATGGTGGCGACAACAGTGCCAAGCCCCTCTCCAAGCATCATCAAGCTCCCAGAACCTGTGGCCCCCATGTCCCCTGCAACTGCCAGTTCGTCCAGCGAGACATCCTCCGATACAGAGTCTAGCAGTGAGGAGTCAGGGGAGGACAACACACCAGATCAAAGCTCTCAGCCCCCTGCACAGACCAACCAACTCCTTTCACCTGCCATTCTGCCTCCTTCGCCTGCTATCAGGCCCTCCTCACCAACTGTTCGACCCCCTTCTCCACTACTGCCCCTCGAGGAGGAGAGTCAGGAGTCAAAACAGCGCTGGAACCTTGCTTCATTTGTGCCCAGAGACACTTTACAGACAACTAGTAGTGATATATCCAAGTCTTCGCAGGTAACAAACTCGACTGTTTAGTTAAAGTTGTTTTTTGAATTCAAGTTTTATTTTGTCACACTCCCTTGCAGTTAAATAACTTTAGTTTGTTTATAGTGCAGTTATTATTGTTTTAAACGTTGGGGGGTGGTTTGGTTATTCATCATTACAAAATCATCCATCTGCACCATAATTACAAATATAACACTGTATAAAGCTATTTAGATAATTTTGTGCAGTTTTAACCAATTATATATATTTATGTGTTTCAGGGTTATGCGAAAGAGAGTTTATCACCAACCAGTCCAAGTAACAGCACACGAATAAAACCTGGTTCTGCCATTATATGTGTGGAGGAAGAAGGGGAAATTTCTGATGTTAGTGACAATGTGCTTGAAGAGGCACTTCAGAAAACATCACAGCCTCTTTTGTCCAGTTTTTCTTCAGATTCTGAAGACACTTTTAAGAAAGTGCTCCCCCTAGAAAAGAACCATCGAAGCAGAAGACCTATAAGTGCTGCTCGTGTTATTAAGAAGTCGGATAGTGAATGTGCAAGTGACAGTGAAATCAAATCCTCACCGGTAGTGAAAAAGTCCCTTCCAGTAAGGAAATCTCCCATCAAGAAATCACCTATGGTTAGGAAGTCACCTGTTAAGAAATCACCTGTGGTCAAGCCTCACAAATCCTCTAGTAGCTCTGATGAGGATGAGGTGCCTCCCAAACCAAGAAGAAGTGTGGACAGCACAAAGTCAAAACTAATCATTTCCTCTTCTGAAGAAGGGGAAATCAGAGATGAGGATGATGAGGATGACGATGATAACATTGATAAATATGTGCCTCCTCCACCCCCAGCACCAAGACATCGACCAATAGTGTCAAGACGAAGACATTCATCCAGTGATTCTGAAGATGAACCAAGAATTCCAGTGAAAGGCAAGATTGCACCTAGCTTACAAGCCAAACCACCATTGTCATTAAGTGATTTGGATGATGACGATGATGATGATGATGATGACTGGCGTGATGGAAAGGTTATTGGAACAAAAAGTCGTAGAAGAAATAAGGGTAAATCAAAATCAGAATGGGCTAAAAGAATTTCTACAAATAGAGAGAGCAGTGCTTCAGAAAGAAAGCTAAACAGACAAGCCTCAGCAAAAAAGGAGAAGGGAAGAACTCCCAGGAAGAGGAAGGATAGTAAAGGAGAGTCTAGTGGAAGAAAACTTAGAGCTAAAAAACAAGAAATAAAGTGGAAGAGCGCAGAAGAACTTCCCACAACAGAAGACTCTGATTCTGATGCTGAAATAAACGTTGTTAGCATCAACTCCCCTATCAAACCATTAGCTCGGCTGAGACCCCATCCGCCTAACCCAGAATCAAGCTCAGATTCTGAAAATGAAAAGTCACTGCCTCGACGAATATCTGAAATAGAGGTATCGCCATTAAGAAAACCCCCCTCAGCCCCCAAAGTGGAAGAGAGTCCTCCAAAATTAGACATGGAGGGAGACAATGTACAAGATAAAAAAAAGAATGATACACTAAGGAAACTGTTCTCTGTGTCCTTGAAAAGAGAGCAGGAAGGTGGTAAGGGAGGTAAAGGGGGTGTATATGGTGGTAAAGGGGGCGCATATGGTGGTAAAGGAGGTAAGGGTAAGGGTAAAGGAGGATCTAAAACTCCTGGGGTTATAGTAGTGGACTCTGAATCTGTACGGACTTTGTCTCCTGCTGAAGAAGAGAGTGCTAGCGTTCTCCCAGCAATAAGTCCTCGCTTGTTGTCACCGTTGCCTAGCCACGATACAACAAGCAAGCGTGTTGCGGCAGAAGTCTCCCCTAACCTTGGGTTAAAGCATGACAGTCCACAACAGCCCAGTTTGACCTCTAAACCAGAACCAAAAGAACATGGTCCATCTGAAAAGGGAAAGAAAAAAAGTGTGGAAAATAAGACAAGTACTAAGGTGGCGAATTCTTTACCAACTCTAGTGTTTAATGACAATGGCATGCCGAGTTTAATGTGTAAAATAGATCTCTCAAGACTTTCTACTGTCCCGGCAAAAAGAGGTGAGGATGTAAGGACTAGGACAGAGTTAGCAGACACTAGGCAAGAGTCCACCAAACGTAAACGTTCACGGTCTAGGTCAGCAGGGGAGAGTGAGTTGGTACCAAAGTGTGATAGAACTAGTGACAATGTAGCAGAAGGTTGTGATAGTGTGACTGAAGGTGTGGGGTTGAGTGCCAACACTTCCAAGAGTCACAAAAAGCGTAGCTGTGCAAAAAATGAGGAAAGAAACAGGAATAATGTAGAGGCAAAGGACCCTGCTTTTACAATCAGGTGAGTTCATTTCTTTCATTATTATACATATATATTTTAATACAATGGTCTATTTCAAATCTGAATTAATTTTCTTACCTCTAAAATTCATAACACTATAAAGAGTGCTGCTGCAGATGATCCTTAGGATGCCATTTCAGCACTAATGAGTATTTATTCCTTAAAATAATTTTATATTAATTAACTAAGCAAGAAAAATATACTTCACATGAGTGTTTGGGGTAATGCTGCCGCACACATTTTTTTAACTTTAATAGTAGCCTCTTAGCTATACACATTACATCCATTTTTCAACTCACCCATGTTACAAGTTGGCCATGCTCACTTTATACTTACCTATTTATTATTATTGTTTAAAATACTATATTTTACTTTATTTTATTTTAAAACATTTAGTAGGTACTTGTTCAATTTGACAAATATTATATTAGCTTGTGATAATGTAACTTCACATTTATACTTTAATTACTCTCCATAAAATATTTTTATACCCATGATATTGTGTACACTCATTCATTCCAAAGACAAAATAATTTTGTTTGTTTTCCCCTCATTAGTTATCCATGCCAGTTTATTCTTCTGATTAGTTTTGACTTTTTATATAATTCCTAACATGTACCATGTGTACATATATTTAAACATTGTATTATATTAAATAATAAACAAAGGGGGAAATGATGCCAAACAGCTATATTCATTAAACAAATAAAAGTAGGATAAAATGTCAAGGCCTACACACTTAAAAACAAACAAAAAAGCTTAACAAAAATTAACATTTTAAACAACAAATATTAGGCCTGTTCTTTAGCAGAAGAGAGAAGTAGTAAAACACCCTGGACTATGGCTTTGTGTTTGTTATTATTGTTTGGATTATGTAGTTTCATTTCTCAAAACTAGTTTTTTATTTTTTAAATTCTAAATAGATTTTTAAATTAAGCCTTTAGACAGGCAGTTTTACATCAGGATTCAAATTTTTTTAACATGTTACAGGATCCAAGCAACAATGATAAAACCTCAAATCAATGTGCTATACACTTAAGTTGAAGAAGTTTGATATGCTATGAAAATTATTTTGATTTATTTTGATGAACAAGTACAGATGTTACATATGCACAATGCATGCATAACTCAAGTATTAGTTAAATATCATGTCATTCTTAATTTGTTAGGGTAAAGAAGTTATTATTTTCAGCAAAAAAATGTTAAGGTAAACAATTTTAAATCAATTTTCCTGTGGGTTTAGATTTATCATATATTTTTAGTTCTAATAGTGACCTTTTTTTTTTAGAAGCACAAAATTTAATTCACTATGCACTAACCCTGCGATCTACTGTAAGTAGGTTTCTAAATAATTTTTACAATGAAGTTACTTTTATTTCATCCTCATAAGGTAAATATTTTTTTTAAATTATTGGATGAATTGCTAACTTGTTATGTTAACATAAATCAATTATAAAACAATGTTTGACCTCCTAAATAGCAAACCTGAGGGTGATTCAAAAATACAAACTCAATCTCACCACCATCACAACAAATCTTCGAAACACAGCAAAAAGAGTAGCCACAAAAGGGAGCGTCAGCGAAGTGTCAGTTCTGTATCTTCAATGTCAACGGAATCCAGTCGTCGCTCAGAAATCGGGCGACACGCTGAGCACTCTAGTGGCAGGAAACGCAAGCTACCAGACCAGGAGGAGCCCTTAAGGGCATCTAGTCAAGTAGGTATCTCCACCATCTACAAAGTATTTACGGACTTATTATTGCTCAATATTTAATAATGCCAAATATGTAACAAAATTGGATTATTCAATAACATTTACACAGATACATATTAACCCCAAACATATCTGAGAAATTATCTAGAGCAAACAAATTTGGCCAGATAGTAGAATTTAAGCACTCTTTAAGATTGTAAAACAACACTATTCATTCATAAGAGTCGATAGCAATGGATGATAAGGACACTTTTCTTCATTTAGTGAGAGAGAGGAAAGCTACTTTGAGAAGAGTGTATATGGCTAATTTAACTGGCCTGGGTGTTGGACACCTTAAACACATAAGTTATAGTAGTTTATTTTTCTACTATAAAAACAAATGAATTGAAAATTTACGCAGGTATCGTTATTTTCTTCTTAACCCCCTCTCTAGCATGGGCATTGAAAAAGTTTTTGTTTGCCAGAATGATCCCTGGCGTGGATGTAATTCAACATTTCATTGCAATAAGTTATTATAGTATCATCTATCAACTAGCCACTATACTCTTAGCCAGCCCGAATACCTGGTATTGTAGCTGATAGATGGAGCTACCAGTTCAATACTATAATATGACCATAAATAAACTAATATAAAAAATATTTGTGGGGTAAAAGTTTAAGAGTAAAAAAATGGCTGCCAGGCCTATGCAAATAGCTGTGCTACACGCACGCCAGGGAATGTGTTAAGGTATATGTTTCTATTTATCAGTTATGTTTTTCTTATTTATTATTGTCTTTTTGTTTTTTCCCCAGAATGAAGCCTCCCTTACAAATATGCCACCAACAAACCATGAACGAGAAGAAATCATAGAAGTGAATGTAGACGGTGAGGGAGGGGTCTCACCCCTACAAGATATCCACACCCCTCCTCCCAGCAACCCTTTTGTGCCCCCAGGGACTAGTTACCCCAGAAAAGTTTACTACTCATACTTTGAGCGATCAGAGGATGATTGTTGTGCAGATGAAGACAAGTAAGCCATTGTTTTAGCATGCTTGTTCTTTTGCTGTAGTTTACATTAAGGAGACAGGGGTGGTCTGGTCTACAGATTAGATGTTTACACTTGTATAAATATTTTATTCAAAATTTTAACAAAAAAAAAATTAAAGTAAAAATAAATGCTGTGAGTTATATGTAAATTGGATTGTCTAATAAACTGCCTTAAAATCTTTATCCAAAACCATTGCCAACATGTCTTCATCAATAATCTTATAAATAGTGAATCTAGATTTGATTACATTAAGTAAATATCAAGTGAACAAAACACCTATTGTA
Organism: Timema poppense; assembly: GCA_902141375.1. Classification (NCBI taxonomy): domain Eukaryota; kingdom Metazoa; phylum Arthropoda; class Insecta; order Phasmatodea; family Timematidae; genus Timema; species Timema poppense. The sequence goes on from CABFOV010000136.1 coordinate 218,189, forward strand.
GGTATTTTCCTTTACTCTGTGAAATCTCTAGTATCAACTATTCCTAAAACTAGTATTTTTTCTGTCGATGTTTGGAATTTGTCATAGCAATGTTTTTTTTGTTGCTTGATCAATGGATGTGAGACCTGAAAAAACCCAGCTGCAATTTTTCATTTATTTATTGACAAATGTTTTATTGCTAATGTTGTTCCAAGTTCAGCTGATATAGGACCTTGGTTGGATGGTTTGAAGTTTCTCATGAGCTATAGATAATGGTGAGCTGTATTGGGCTAGTGCGATCCCATTGTTAACATTTTGTTTAATAACTGCAAGGTGCTAATAATTATTATTATTATTAATATTGAAAAATAATATTAATTAGAAAAAAAGTTGTATTATGCCTCATCTGATATTTAAAACACTTTCACTGTTTAGCAAACCAATTTTTGATACTTTATAGGAAAAAATTAACTTAGGCCTATTATTAAATAATGCTATAGATAGCAAGTTCTAACTTACCCCACAAATTGTGTAACTTAGCTAACTATTTGATTTTAAATGTACCCAAATTGGCTCCTATTTTAAATATATACATTTATACTTTTGAGAGCAGATTAGGTTGTGTGTGTGTGTGTGTCCCCTTTTTTTAAAGTCTCACACATCGCTAATTAAAATTAAAAGCATTTCACTTTACTATTAAGTTTATTCGCATACATTAACTCACACTCAAAACGTAATATGTATAATACTAGACATAGCTTAGCTATGATTTTCATTAAATCCTGAACTAATCCAAGAAATTCCTCAGTGAATCCAATAATTGATAAATCTTTATTTTTAAAACATTGAGTGTAATGGGCAATGACTTTGTTTCTTAAAGGGACGAGTACCTGAGCGAATTGAGTGTAATGGGCAATGACTTTGTTTCTTAAAGGGACGAGTACCTGAGCGAAGCTAAGCGGCTGAAACATGCAGCAGACAAAGAGCCTGATGACACAGCTCAAGGAATGATGTATTTAGAAGCGGTGCTGTATTTCCTACTCACAGGCAATGCCATGGAAAGAGATGCTGTAACTGAGAAAGCAGCCTTCACGATGTATCATGACACACTAAGCCTTATCAAGTGAGTCTTTTCCAGGCCATGCTCTTGGATTTTAAACTAACCCATTATATTACCAACTACTAAAAAAGGGAGAGATAGTAGTGTTTCATGGTTTGCTTATGCTATAAAATACAACTTGTGTAACATGTTCTTTTATGGTTAATTTGTCAAAATATCAGTCACAAACAAAAAATAGTACATAAATGTAAGACATGATGTTTAAATTTAGGTTCATCTCTTCAAAGTTCCGAACTCAGCAGAATGATTCTACACAAGGCAGTATTGTCAACAAACTTGCTGTACTAAGGTTGGTATTAATTTAATAAAAGTTGAAAATTATTTATTAGGTCAAATGTTTGCTTATGGCTTATGTATTGGAACATACATTAAAACACTCTAAAGTTGGAATGTTGATGAGCTACCTGTTTGGGCTATCTGTAAATCTTTGCTAGTGAGTAGGTATGAAGAAGTTAAAAATGAGAGGATGTGTGAAAGGATAGATTGAAACCATTTAGGAAAAACACTCGAAACACCCTAACTGGATTCAAACCTTGATCTCCCCTGTCACCTCTAAATTTGAGATTTAGATTCGTAAAATAGTGGATTCGACTCAACTCTAATTGAAACATTTCATCATGTATTCTTCACACTTAAATCATATCACATTCACAATTAAACAATAAATATTACTCTCTAAATTTTATTATATAAAAACCAAGTTTTTCTGGTTTAATCTTCTTTTCTTGGCTTCTTAAAAAAAATGAATATTTCTGAAAGCTAAAAATCCTGTGTTAATGTGCCGGTGATGAGCATGTTTGTGTAGAATGTATGAAGAAATTAATAGAAAAGTATATTTGTTTCCATCAAGACCTAACCTAAATATCCTTTAAGTTTATAGCTTTATCCCCTTTTACTTAAATACAATTATTTGGCGATGTTTTCTTTAACTTAAACTTAATTTAGTATAGATTACACACATAATTAATGTCCATTGATTTTTTTTTTTAACTCAAAGGATACCTTATTCATCAAAGTTCACCTAATAAAATGATTGTTTAAATAACTCTTAACACTATACTAAAATATTATGTCATCCTATAGTTCTTAAACTGACTTGTCATGTTTTATTTCAATATAATTTTAGCCTACTTAACCTAACTTTTTAATAACCAAACTAAGTTTATTGTGATGTTTTTATTAATGACTGATCTATTGTAAAGAACTGTATCGCAATTTTATTTAAACACTGTCTTTAAATATATTTTAACAGACAGTCTCAATGGTCTACACCAGTGTTTTTCAACCTGTGGGTCGCGACCCCCAGGGGGGTCGCAAAAGCTTTATGAGGGGGTCGCTGTTGCAAGCCAGGAAAAATAAAAAGCAAGTGTAGGTCCTACACTACAATAAAAATATAACAATTTCAGAGAAAAGTTTATTTTTAAATATAGATTCTACAATCTACATTGCATTAAAGATACAACAATAATTTCAGTTTATTTTTTAATAATTTGTCGAATCGTGGTTCTATTTTAGAGACGCAAATAACCAAATCATTTTATAATTGGAGTATATTTCTCTTCTTAGTTTGTATGGTCACCATTGAAGAGAAAGTTAGTTCACATAGGTAGGAAGTGGCGAGTTGCACTAATAATCTCAAATCTTCCATTGCCAGCTCTCGATATTCTTCTTTTCTCTTCATCCAGAAGACGTCAATCTTTTGCGAATTAAATTCCATTTTAAGCATGCCGTCAGCTGCAACATCTATAAGATTTTCTTTCATCTTCGTGGTCAGATCAGCCAGTTGTACTGACATATCCAAAAAAGGATTTTGTATCCATCTATGCCCATTGTCAGCGTTAGAGCTCAGTTCTGAAAAGTAACTTAATAATCTTATTTCCAAATCACGCAAGCTCTGTATCATGAAAAGAATTTGAGAACTTACTACTAACGATTGGTCCGTTGCAATTTCTTCGACAATCTACTGAACGCAAGGGAAAGAATCATCCATTAATTTTTGTAAAGACGTTGACCACAAACGAAGTTTTGTGAGGAATCCTTTGACTGTATCCTTGGCCGTTAGAATATTTCGAATGGATAATGATAATAAGTATTTCTCAAAACCTTATCAACAAACGTCTGTGAATTTATTGGAATGGCAATTCTTTTTATTTTCCTGAATAATTAATAAATTTAAAAAATGGAGATTGCTGGGTTTCTTATGAAAGGCCTCAGATAATATTATTTTTAAACAACAAATAATACTAGTTTATTACCTGAATCATAGTAGTTTGCTGATGGTTAAAGGTTTTCAGCTTCCGTTCGAAGAAATGTAACGGTTTATCAGCATTCTTGTTATGTTTAGTTGAGAGGTGACGCATACGCTTTGATGGCTTCATACTCTCACATGATAATACTTCACCGCAAATTACACATTGAGGTTTATTATTCATGACAGTAAAACCATATTTCAATTAATTGTTGTCATCATAAAGTCTATTTTTTTCGGTTTTGACTCGCTTCCGCTAATGCCACTTGTACTAGACGCGGAGGGCTGCGCAGATCTTTTTAGAAACTTCTCCATTACGACCGTACACGCTGGTGTACTCTGACAACTGACCAACGACTGTTCCTATGCGGCCACTGACCATTGACCTTCGACCAACCTGCATGCGCACTCCCCCCTCCCCCTCCAATAGCACCAAATACATATTATTTGAAATCACTGATATAATTTTATTACGTACAGGGGGCCGCCAGAATTTTTTTACTTGAAAAGGGGTCGCATATTCAAGAAGGTTGAAAAACACTGGTCTACACTAACCAAACCATTTGTTTTAATTCACATTTCTTTTTGTAGCTTGCGATGTCAGTCCCTGCTCTATCTCAAATTGTACAACATAAAGATCCCTGATCATAAAGAGTACCAAAAGGTTTTGGGAGAGTACTTCACCAAAGTAAGTGGCAAAAGTTCAAATGTGGCCCACTTTAAAATATAACTTATTTAGTTTTTAAGTTAAATTTAATATAATAGGGAACATATAATATATAATTTCAAGAAAAGCTCTTTTTCACTTTTTTAGGTACTTTGTTATATTTGTAAGAGGGCACGGGAAATGTGGAATGAAACATATAAAAGGAAGTGAGAACAATATGACTTTTCCCTTTGTTTGTCTTTTATGTTATTTGTTCCTATGGTATGGGCATGGAATGATGGAGGTGAAGTATGAAGGAAAAATACCACAAGAGAGGTCAAGAGATGGGAGAAGCAGATAGCAGAAAGTGTGAGAGAGGAGAATGAAAGCACTTGAAGGAGGAATGATGGTGGAAGGATAAAGGAAGATGGAGACATTTTACTAAACTGACTTAACCGCAGGCTGGAAACAGTTGAATATAATGATGATATGTTCCTTTTTTTTGTGTCCTATCATTCTTTGCCATTTTCCTTTTCCTCCTTTTTGTATTTTTTGGTTTCCTCTTTTAGGAAGTTGTGTTGCGCATTTCACATTCCTTCCTGATAAATTCCAATAGAATGAAATCTAGGTTAAGAGGTATCCACCTTTCCTGTATCTATAGTAGGGAACATAAACCAAAGATAAAAGCAATAGTGAAATTTGGGTTAGACAGCCAAACATAGCACTAATGATCTAGTAGGTTTTTATACACATTTTATTTATTAACACACATAACATGAGGTAAAGTAATCATACTTTAAAAGATGCTTTGTTGGTCAAATAAATAATTATGTCTTGTCAAGTCTTAAGATTTCTTTTTGGATTTTTAGTTCAAAAATCTCCCATAATTTATCTTGAGTTTAAAGTAGATTTTTTTTTATCAAGTTGGATAGAAAACAAATGAAGACTATTAACTCCATAGAAAAAACCCATTGTTTACATTGTTTAAGATGTCGGGCTCACAACAGATGTAAAATTTAAAATAGATCCACCTTCGGGGTTTTATCGGTTGCTTGGAATTAAATTCAAATCATTTGGGATGAGCTACTAAACAAAATATATTTGAGTGGCTGCTATCCTAAAACGGATAAACAGATTGCAAAACCCTATGCATCTGTCAATCAACCTATGTTAAAAGAATGTCCCTGCCAAATTTGGTTAAAATAGGTCTGCGTGTTTGGCAATAATTGCAGTACAAACGTCCAGATACTGGTCAGATGTAATTACAATTGGTCAAATTAAAATAGAATCCTGCTACGTTTGGTCAATAAATAGAAAGAATAACACATTCTTTGTTGTTTCAAAGTTAGGTTTTTTGTTTATGTGATGGTAACTAATTAATGCACTATATAAAAATGGTAACACTAATGGTAGGAAAGGAAATCTAAACAAACATGTTTTCAAGTTGGCTTCCTTAATTAACAATTAAAATATTTTTACAATATTTTATTTTCTTTCCGTGGAATTCTTAGTATTTAGGCACTTTTTGTTTTTATAACCAATTTGATATTACCACCATTAGTAATTGTTCTCTACTCTCCCCACTTTTTAAGTTATACTTTTTGAATTTGAATTATTTCCCCCAGGGCTTAGCACAATAGCTTTTTCAAGTTGGATTCCTTCCCTATAACTTTACCTACATAATTTTACAATATTTTATTTTACTATATTTCAAAGTCATTAGGCACTAATAAATTTATTTTATTCTCAGGCATCTGTTCCCCCATCAGTCCTCCACGAACAAGGAGGTCAGGCTGTGGGTGGTCAAGGCACCCCCTCCCCTTTATCCCCTACTCCCTCTCCAGCAGGCTCTGTCAGTTCCGTGGGCAGTCAGTCATCAGGATATAACAGCATGGAGCTGGCCGGCCGGGCGCTACCGTGTATCTCTGTGCCTCTCCATGTCCACTCCTGTATGGCGATGCACTATCAGCATCTCAACTTCCTACAATCCTGCCACTGCCTCTGGGAACAAGCAGACACTCTTGTTTATATGGGAAATCACAAGGGTGAGTACTCTGCTTTGTTCTTAACATTATCAAACTTAACAAAAGCAAAAAACTACTTGCTAATGCAAAGCAAAATATTACGTTATTTCAACAATTTTATTGTATTAATAGGGCATATTCCTATATATAAATGCTTTACCACAATTCTAGGGGACCAGGGTTTGATTCTAGGTAATGCTGATACCCTATGCATGCAGGTGCTTTATTATTATTATTTGTGAGACATTAGGCATACTGGCACAGGCTGCATTATTTTGTAATTTATATGCTGATATAATTTCCAAACTAGCTACACATTAACTATCCTAAGGGAAAAAATATGAAGTTAACCTTTATTTTTCTTGATAGTGATTAGTTAAATTTTTGTCTGTTTCAGATTTCTTTATTGAACTAGATGGTACATGTGGGCCATTGAATCTCCACAGCTCTCTAAATGAGCTTGTCAACTATGTGAGATGTGGCATTCAATATCTGAAAGGAATGTGATGGGCTTAATGAATTGGAAGAGTTTGACTCGCTCAGTAAATAGGAGAGAGAAGCACTCTTCAAACAAAGACTGCCATGCCCAAGTGCAGAGAAACAATGCCAACAAAGTTGTAATAGCATTTTTGCGGACATGTACAATTTATCAACCGTTCCTAATTCGTGAAACATTGGTCCGGTATATCAAATATATTATATATAATAACTAAGTTAATTAAAAAAAACACTTAAATTTCTACGAATCACCAATGTAAACCAGGGTTGTATATTTTTGTATATATTCTATAGTCATGAGAAAAGGTACTTCAATTATTACAGGTTTTACTACAACACAAATAGTTAAGATCAAAGACAAACCCAATTTTCAGTGGTACTAATGGTGCTCTGTAGCCACTTTACACATGATGAAAGTGATTTTGTCTGAAAATGAAAAGTTGAAAGTACACAAAAACATTTAAAGAAATATTTCTATTTTCACATATTTATCACAATGAAAAACAAATGTGGGATTTTATTCTTGGTTTAAAATTATTTTGTGTTTACCTATTTTATTTCCTATTACATTATTTTTGTTCGTCTGAAGCATCAAGTAAATATATATATACATTTTATTTATGTGTAGAGTTTTTAGATTGTGCATGATTCTTATTGATTTACGTCATATAAACCATATTCTTAGGCACAACTGAATGGTGTACTATTGAGTCGCATGTTTTTGCGACATGCTAAAACAAGAAATTATTCATTCATACATCAAACTTTAAATATAACTAGCTGATTTTTTTTCCCCCCAATATATATTTTGCTGCTGAAAATTTTTATTATGAATCCAGTTTATTCTTGATATATATTTTGTGTTTGCCACCAGTTTTGTTTGTCAAAAATTTAAATTTACAATTATAATTTGAGAGGCAAAATAGAGTAACATATCTAACTTTACTGGGAAAAATGATAGAGAAAACACACGCTTAAGTGTGCTAATTATTTCCTGCTGTTAAGTAAATACTAAATAATGCATTCGAAAGACTGAAATTTTACTGATGACTAATTAAATGTGTGTTGAAAAACATTATTTCGGTCCAAAAGTATCAATTTTATATAAATATAAATATTAGATTTATTTTCAGCCTGTTATGAAATTTTGTAAAATTACATCATTAAGTGCCCAGTCATAAATTTCATTCTTATTTTTTTATAAAAACATTGTTTACCAAAAACATGTGACTTAACTATTGATTAGCATACATGCTGATTACTTATCAATGAGGGATAAAAATGAAATAGTCTGAAAAGAGATATGATAACATTTTAAGTCAGTTTGAATATAAAATCCTTCGCTGCACAGTGCATATTTATAAGTTTATGTCCAAAATGGGAATATCTAATAAAAATTTAACTATTCATATAAATACTATTTAAGATTGC
>CABFOV010000136.1:235393-250298 GCA_902141375.1 Timema poppense
CCCCCCACCCTGTTTCTAATGAATTTATTATTGCTAATCACACAATTGTTCTGAAAATATTTGAATTGTGTTGATCTAAATGCATGTTTAGTGGTCTGAGCAATACGAAAAGGATCAGTTTCCTTCAGTAGGCATCCATTATATTTGTTTTACTGACAGTGTTAGCAATCTAAAATGTGAATCATCCTATTACTTTTGTGTAATTTATTCCACTTATATTTTCACATTCAGAATCTTTTTAGTTCTTAATATCTCATATGCTCATTTTGAATTTGATTTTTCATTCATAATTTTACAACTGGTGTTTAAAATATGTTTCAAGAATGTAACAAAAGATACCCAAACTTTACTTATGTAAAGTAATAATAACAATAATAGCCGGCTACTTGGATATTAAAGACAAAAAATTAAGTGTAGTCACAAGCTAAGAGTGTCTACCTGAAGAAAAGAAAATTAAAAAAAATTACTAAGCTCGAGAATTCCACATAAGATGATTATGTCCATTCTTCAGTTTATTGACGCTTAAATGTCACTTCAGGGGGGACAACACAAGAATACAGCATACTTTAAGAAAGTGAAAAGGATCTGTCTTGTTCGCAGTTGCAATTTTTTTGAAGCAAACCATAAATTGAGTGAATAGTTGAAATTTTTTTTTATAAAAATAGTGTTTGATAGTCTATACACTTAAACTATTTTCTTCAAATACACTTCATTAACTTTATTTTCATTTATGTTATAAAATACATTCTTCAAGTCCTTGTCAACTGAAATGAAATGGTTAAGTAAGAATCATGGTATATACTTCTACCATAAAGTTAGAACTTTCTCTATCTAAACTTTTTGTTTTGTAAGCTTATGTATGCCAGATCTCTCTTCATATTTATTTTAATGGAACAAAGATGAAGGTAGAATTCAGAGTGAAGTAATATCATTGTGTAAGGAGAGTGTAAAACTATTTATCAAAAACCACATCAGTACTTCTGGTTGAGATTCGCGCCACATTTCGTTCATATTAGACCAAATGAGAATGATACCATACGCTGTGTGTTCATTAATGAAGTTAAAACACTACCCAAATGGTTATTTCAAACATAACATCATTTCTAAGGTCTGAAACTTTTGGATTATATTTTAGTTCCCCCCCACCCCCTCCGCCGCTTCTCCCTACCTGTTTATGTTATTAGCATAAGGCTTAACTCAACTTAATGTATTCATATAGTTGCTACAGTTCATTGTCTAAAAATGTATTTCATAAAGTTGGAAAATGTACACACATTTACTTTGACCAGTAACAAATAGGCTTAGGGTGGTTGAAGGGTGCAGGTACTCAATTTACTTGAGGGGCGAGTGGAAGGGGGAAGACAAGAGATTCATATTATGCTAATGATAATATGTTGATGCTTAAAAAACAAATGAACAAATGTTCCTTGGGTACTGTCAAAAGACTACCTAGTTCAAAGATGGTAAAACTACTAATAATCAAAATGCCCTCAAGTAATTTTGAAAATACACTCTAAATAACACAAAGGCTTTCAATGTACAAAATAAAAAAGGGTAGCCCCCTTTTCTTTCTTTAAGCCAATAAATACCATTATTAAATAATCTACAGGTAGGTATGGTTACAGTTTTTTTTCCCCTCCCTTATGTGAAGATAATGCATCATTATTTTAAGAAGATTCTCCATATTTAAAAAAGATTACTAAACATGAACTATATCTTTATTTAAAAGTTCTGAATCTCCTTTAATGCCCTCGCTGATGGTAAAGTTACTTGTAGAGAAGAGAATTTCTGCTAGTAGATATGAGTATTTTAAAAATAAGTTCACAGGAGGTATACAAAAATAGCAAGAGGTTTGACTTTTAGTAGATTTACTTTGAGGGCATTCATAAAGTTAGTATGATTGTTAATTATAGAGATTGAATCATGGTGATTATGAGTGCAGCAAGGACACCTGTAGTAGTGAGGGATGGACTTTGAAAAGATTAAGATTTATAGCACAAATAAATAAACATTAAAACTAAATTTTAGATATTTATTTGTACAAAACATTTATTGTAAACATATTCTGAAAATTGAAAAATGACACCTGGACACGGGATCCGAACCCGGGACCTTCGGCTTAGTACGCTAATGCTCTTACCACTGAGCTATCCAGGATTCGTCCCGTGCCCATGGTCATTCTTCACTCATAGTTTAAGGCAGAGTCTGAGATAGACGTGGAAGTCGTCAGCTTATAAACATGTGATTATCTAAGATCACAGCCATCAGACAACGCAGCCATCAGCGACTCGGTAGTTGGCNATTAGCGACTCGGTAGTTGGCATTTTTGCAGCCATTCGACAATTATATATATAATTGTACAGGATTTGCATATATTAATGAATATGAATTAATTTTATTTTTATTGCAGAAGGGAGCGCAAGTATTTTTACAGATTTAGAGCATTACATTTTTTTGGTCAGAATAAATCAAATATTTCTCCATAGAATTTAGTTTTCTGCACATGCTAATATCAACAAATCTTTAACATCTGTCAAGGTGTCCTAGAATTTTGTCAAAACCGTTTCTCTTTATTTAAATAGTTATGTCAAAATTTCAGGACACCCTTGACAGATATTATATTCCTGTTGATATTAGCATGTGCAGAAAACTAAACTCTATGTTGCTACTGGAGAAATATTTGATTTATTCTGGCCAAAAAAATTCAATTTCATACAAACTGTAAAAATAATTGCACTCCCTTCTGCCGCACGTAAGCTTTCTTCACTAGATATGCAACAAATTTTGTGGTGTAATTAAGCAGCTATTTGATGGTGTCAATCATTTTTATTTAATAGATGATTAAAAATGGATTTGTTTTATATAAAGTTGTTAATATAATTTTTAAGTTTGATACAAAAGTAACCCTCGTGTAATTCAATAGTATTATATTTTATTGAACATTTGCTTTTTAATTAAACAGCAAGAGATACATTTGGTACTTGTCAAATTCTGATAGTTTTGTATCTACTTTGGCAATAAGGAGGTTACTAAAGTACAGTTATGCTTTTTATGTTGAATTAAATACTGCCACAAATGTTTTCATTAGAAGGTATTAATGATAAAACAGTGTTCCCTAGATGGAAGAAAGTTTTCTGTAACATTTTAATTTGATACATATATTATTTTACATATCTTACTGCTTAAAGGGACTAAAATTATATTTATTAAGGAAATACACGAGTATTGTCTTGAAGAGAGTATGGGAATTTGTCCCCATTGTATCTGTTTGGGCTGTTAACTGCCATTGGGTAAAATAAATATGTACCTATATTGCAAAATCTGGATCAACTTTTTTTTAAATATAAATCAGTCAAGTTCAGCTCTGATTAGTTTTAATGCTTACATGTATTTTGTACAAAAACCAATTTAAACGCCTGGTTTGTTAGCATGAAAATGTTATTTTCTAAAGACATATCAACTCTTGATTTGGAGAACATGCATTTTTTTAAATTATTTTTTCAGTACAGATTTAGGTTACAGAGTAACACATGCAAGTGCATCATTCAAAAATCTTAAGACTTAACGGCTGGTGTCTTTATGTGTTTCCAGTTAAGTTAAAATCACCTGACCAATTGTAAGGTTTTCAGTATGAGATAGATTTGGACATTCTTGAATGAAACCTTCCTGCCACACAATTTAAAAATAAGTTTTTTCCCCATGTTTTATTAATAGCCTGCATACAAATGATTAAAATATATGATGAACTAACATAGATCATGGACTAATTAGTTTGTTGTGACCTATTGAAAATTACATCATATTTCAACCAATAAACAAATTGTACTTAAATGTACAATAGCCTAGATAGATTGCCAAATATATGATTATTTATTCATTTAAATTAGTGGTAACTAGCTATATAATTAAAGCTATGATAAGTTTGATCACTCTTTCAGAGGCACCAACAATGTGTGATATTTAATTGGAATGTTGTAAATAAGTTAAATTATGTATATAAAATGTTTAGCAGTTAGACCACTTGCAGCTTTCTTAAACATTAATAAAGTACGTTCTTGTCAGTATTGTTGAGCACACATATTTTAAATTACTTGTGTGGTTAATTTTTATTTTATAAGGAATTGGGTTACTAAATACTATATCTTGAAATTATTTATTTTTACAGTGAACAGGTGTTTTTACCAAAGAAATGCTTAATAATATTATTTAAATATATTTTCCTTGATGTCTTGGATTGATGTAATTATTAATTAGGTATTTACTATATACATTATAAGCTACATCAGATAAACCTACAAGGTGAAGAGTTTTTATTAACTTTGATTTAAATTATACTCTAGTAGAATTAATAGTGTTAAAAGGACTAATTAGTTTATAAATTGGCAACACTGTTAACATCCTCCTCCCACAATTATTTTGTTAAAGAAAGTGTTATCTGAGAAACTTTACAAACTGTATTATATAAACTGACAAATTGCATTGAGAGTTAGGCAATGGTCATGTGAGAAAATATAAAGTTTTGTAATGTTGTATGTTTTGTGTTGATTATTTTAATGATTTTGTTCCAAAAATATATTATTTTTTCTTGTTTGTTAAAAACAATACACACTGTAAATCTATAACAATATTATATTTAATTTATTTTACAAGGACATGCTAAATGTGTTTCTATAGATGACTATGCTTACTTACTCCATCATAGCTCAAAGAGGGACTTTTATTGAGGAGATACTTCTTTTAGTTAATGACTACTTGGCATGAACAAGTCTGCCCATTTCAGAGTAGGCTGAATGTATAAGTGGTAAAGTAAATAAATTTACATGAGTTAAGGCACAAATGAAGTAGTTTTTGTAGCTGTACATTCATGGATTTTTATATATTATATTTTGACTATAAAAACTATGAATGGTTTTTAAATATGTCAAAAAATCTTATTTGAGTAAACCAAATTAACTTGGGACTTATAGTACTTAGGGCCTATATGTGAAAATTGCATAGGAATGGATTAATGTTAATACTGTGTTCTACTAAACCTCTTAAACAAATTCTTTGATTGTTTTCATAATAATAGGTGGGAAAATGTTGGAGCATTCAACTTAGGAAAATAAACTAAGATTAATTTCCATTTTCTTCGTAGTTTTGACAGTTAAAACACAAACATCAAAACACAAACATCAAAACACACAATGATATTAATTTATTTTTTCATTTTAGTTAAAGGAAACAACAAAGTTGATGAGTTTTGCTCATCAATATTATCAAGTGTTTCTGTGGCTCAGCTTAGCATTTATTGACTTAATTTAATTTTCAATATAAATAAATAGTGATCAACAAAAAACATAATAAAGTGTTAATACATTTTCAAGAAACTTATAATTTTAAAAAGCATGCATTGCAAAGCATAGGTGGATCTGGGCCTGGTCATTGATATCCAGTGATCATGCTGTAACCTTGACTGCCAGTTATTGTTTGCTTGTTTGGAAGTAAAACTTGATGGCGTTTTTGCTTGAATTTCAGTGCCATCTCGGTTTTGTCACCGCTCGAGCAATGAAGGGTAACAAATAGATGGCCTATATGCTTGCGATATGAAGTTGACTCTCTTTCCATTAACAATGTCAGGTGAGAAACAAGTAACGGCGCTATTTCCCTAAAGTCACACAGTGAATAAGTGGAATCATAGTATGTAACAAATTCTTTATGGAGAACACTGGAAAAATGTTTCCCCCTGGCCAGATTCAAAAATGTATCTCTTTTTGTAGAAATAAATACTGAGAAAAAAAAATTCAATTTTAATTGGGTATTATATAAAACTTAATTTTTATAGTAAGGTAATTGCCTCGGTGTTGTTAGCTAACATGCTAGCTGTGTTCAGCTTTACTGCATAGAACGGGGAGATCGAGGTTAGAATCTCAATCGGGTGAACTGGGGATGGTTTTCCACTCTCCCTCCATGCGAATGTGGGTTCACTTCCTATAAATTCAACCTTCCCAATTCCTAACCCATTAGCATAATTAGTACTTAAGCGTATAAACCAAATGGGTAGTAAGATGCGGTGCTAAATAAAAATATATTAAGGTGAAAGGTTGCATCTATGCATAATATAAAATGTTCATTTTTTTTACCACCCAATCATATTTATTTTGTAAACATAACATTATTTAATAGCCTAATCCAATTGGTGTTAGCATGAGGAGAAAATGGGAAAAGCACAATAGTAAATCATTTCGCAGACCCCTAGTTCTTCTCCACATTCCACCTTGCTGAGATTCAAACCTATACTCTTTCTTTCCCACTATTCAATTTAATACTAGTTTGATAACTTAGTCTGTCTACTTTTCTTGTTACTCTCAATAATATATTTGGTCACCACACACTATTGAATGTAATTATGGTACTAAAGGCCATAAGCAAGTTTCTAAAATCAATTGTTTTTAATCAACTATACAAATTTTGATGGGTTTTTTTAATTTCCAACCCAAAAATGATAAGCTGGTTTTATGCCCATTTAAAAATTAGGTTTGTTGCACTTCTAATTTAATTCTTTACTTTTCACTCAAAAAACTTAATTTACTGTTTTATTCATTAGAATATTTATTTTCCTTTTAACAAGTATTATAAATTAGGCATAGTGATTCATCGCCTCACTAGGCATGAGCACTCATTCTTTAAAAGAGTTTCCTACAGATAGAATACTTACTATATGGCCAAAATAACTAATTAATTATAAATTATTATTATAGCTATATATTGTTCTTTCATATTATAGAAGTAGGATAAACACAATAAATAATATTCTGGTTGTAAAAAAATTGGAAACTCGTGGTTTACATTATTCACAACACTTGCAACATATTTATTTTGAAAGCTTCCGCTGCAACAAATAAAAAAAACTTTGTAAGGCAACATAAATGCAACAAAATTATCGAGTTTCAACAATAATCCAGGATTATGCCTTTGTATTGATTATTGATTGGCCCAGACAATTAGTTAATGTCAACCAACCACCAGGAATATTAACTTTGAATGGTTTGGTTGGAATTACCAGGTAAAGTATATAAATTTATCTCAAATTCTTGTCCACACAGTTTATTTCATCATGCGTCGCCTATTGGACATTATGTGGCTAAAGAAGTGGATAGACTTAGCATTCAAGGCTAGGATATCATCTTAACTGAAAAATATTATTTGACTTTTTTTTTTATCAGCATTAAATCTATGTTATCTCATCAAATATCTCGTTTGGTGGTTCTTTAGTTAAATTGTAGACTTATGTAAAAGATAAACACTTCAATATTTTAAAAAAAACATGTTTGTACTTTTTTTTTTGTTCTTACGATCCCATCTTTTTTTGTTTTTTGACCATGCCCAAGTCCCGTGACTTAGCTGACAAATAATCGTGGTCCCCACTGTACATCCCAAACGTCAGGAATTACTTTATTTGCTCAATGTGGCGCAAGTCTGAAAACATTAATTTCAACAAACAACATGTGCCAAGTTATTAGGAAATAGACCAAATTTTGCAGAAATTGTCATAGGCTTATTTGGTTATTATTTTTGGATTTTGTTCTCAGATAGATACTATAACGGAGAGTAGAACTAAAAGTCATCATTGCCAGTGTTAGTTTAGGTCCATTCGATATGTTCATGGCATATCTAATCTTTTTTTTTCCGTTAGATTTTTTGTATAGGCCTAGAAAGAAAGCAAATCCTGTATTTAAATATATATATATATATATATATGTATATATATTAGTAACTAAGGCTATAGCTTATATGCCTTGATTGAGCAAACTGACTTTAAATTTTACTGTTCAATACTCTACAAGCTGGCAAATGTAAAGTATTTATAGCTATTTTATTGGCTAAGAGTTAGTTTGATGTACTGTAATTTATATTCTATATTCACTTATAAATATATAGTTTTTTTATATAAGATTTGTTGCTTAGTAAAAAATGGTATTGAGTTTGAGGTAAAGGTAGCAAAACCCCAAATTTATTACAAATGGACATAGGCTAGCTAGCCCTAGCAGCTAGAAAAAGTAACTAGAGCTACTTTCACATATTCTTCATGTGTCAAGTCATGTGTTCTGAAGCTGTCATTTTTTATATATATCAATACTTATAAAATAATAATAATAATAATAATACAGTAAAATACCTCTTTCTTCATACAGAATTAGTAATCAGTTGCAGTTTTGCACACACAATTTTCACATTTTATTTGTAGTATTAATTTAAAAACTATTTCAGTAGGTATAAAATCAAAATGCTGCAGTTATTATTTTAAATCATTGACTAGTGGACATAAAAGCAATGCACAGAAGATTTATTGCATTTCCTTGTTCATAGAAAACTTGCATTTGTTATTTCTAGAAAATAAGTTGGAGGATGTAAATTACTGATTTAATAGGCTAATAATTTCAGCATGCTCTAATTAAATCAAACTTTAATTTATCGAAATAAATTGTGGTAATCGGCATAATAATTTAACATTTCATGAAATTGTGCTTGAATCCTCCTGGGTACACAACTTTTTTTAAATCTTTACTAGCAATAGTTAAGTTCATGTAAGCTTACAAAATCATCAATATTGTGTTGGTGGCAAGATTTTGTTTATATTCACTGTAGAAACCTATTCAATCTTTTCAATGTGTTTAACATTTATTGCACTGTTCTAATTCACTCTCCCTAGTAGTTAGGAATAATGATTAAATTGCAATTAACAAAACCACTATATTTTCAACATTTGTCCACAGCGTTTATTTGGCTTTACAGTTATTTGATATAGTTTTATTTCTTGTGAAATCTATGCAATGCAAACTTAGCAAAATTGGATGGTAAATAACCAGATCCAAGCCTTCTTCATTGAACCATTCCTTAAAAACACATTAATTAAACTTATGAATGTCCTTAGTGATATACATTTTTTAAACAGCTAAGCCAAATTGGTTTTAAATAATGATTTCCAAGTTTGTCAGGAGCTGCAGTCGTTATTTTATCTATGCGACAATTTAAGCAATTTATATATGGTGTTTTTTTTACTGATTGTTTCTGAAGCCTTGTCACACCAAAATTACACCAAACCAAAACTCCATGTATGACTAAATATTCATCATGAAAATGTATTTCTTTTGGTGTTTGTATAGAATTACTTTGTCAGAAGGTAGTGGTGGTGTGGTTTTACATTCCAAGTAAAGAAACAAATTTACAGGGAAAAAGAAGAAAATATTAAAACTTAACAACAGAAAACAGGGAATTTATAAAGGAAAAGCCTAAAAGTGGCCTTCTGTGTGATAAACAAGAAGTACCTCATGTAAATAAAATTGTGTATAGTTCAACTAAGTGTGAAAGGAAGCATTATATTTCATCCTGAAAGGATTCAAAATTGTTTTACAAATTTATTAATATTACCATAGTGTAAATGTAAATATATATTATAAACTTATTTATGAAAAGAGATTTTATTTTGTGCCTTTGCTGGTTCCTTTGGCTAAAAATTGTTCATTATAGTAGATACTGTAATATAAGTTTTGGTAGCAGCAAACCAAAATCATCGCTTTTTCTTTTTTAAAAGTGAGGTATATCAATCTTAGTTATGGTAACTTTCTTTCGCTTTCTTGTTTAAAAATGGAGATATTTACTCAAAACTTGTAATATATGTGAAACGAAATAATATAGCCTACACTAGCAAACCCAGGCATAAAAGACGCTATACTTATGTAAAACTTTTTTAACTCCTGGTTTTAAATTTTATAATTTTATTTTAAAGATTTAATGTCCTAAATACTTCGGTTTCAACTAGCATGGTACAAGGAGTTCACTTGGCTGCATTTAGATGCCTCTACAAACAATGCAGATGGAGTTCTTTGTTTTTATTGTAATAGATATCATAAATTATGTCCTGGTAACAATCTTGCAAGGAAAATCGATCCAGTGTTTTCTAGAAATGGATTTAAAAACTGGAAAAATACATTGGACAAATTTCGTTCAAACGAAAAGTCAGATAGTCATTTACAGACAGTTTTAATTTATAAACAGCTGAAAAGCCTGATTAATGTCTAGTTAAATTCTTCTTTAGTTTCTGAACGTGAGATTTCTAGGGAATGTCTTTTGAAAATTTTCATTTAAATTAATTATTTAGCCATGAAAGGTTTAGCTCTAAGAGGAAATCAACAATAAAGGGGAAACTTATTTCATCTTCTTAAACTACGTTCTGAGGATGAGTCCTATCTTGCAAATTGGTTGAATAAGGAACGAGAGGTATATACAGATGGAAAAATTCAAAATGAAATTTTGGAAATAATGGGTAATGAAATTGTGAGAAATCCTTGTGCTGAAATTCAATCTTCCAAATTTAATTTGTTTTCTTTTATTTGTGATGGTGCACATGATATTACTGGGACTGAATAGCTTAGCATTTGTGTGCGTTGGGTTGATGAAAACTTAAGAGCCTCATGATAGTTTTTTGGGATTATACAGTGCTACTAAAACAACTGTGGAGTCGATTGCAGCCATTCTTTTTGATCTAATGACCAGAGTTCAACTAACTTTTTCGAACTTGCATGGACAAACCTATGATGGTGCTCCAAATATGAGTGGGATCAATGAAAGAGTACAGTCTATAATAAAGGATAAACAGCCTCTAGCCGTGATTGTTCATTGTGGGGCGTACTGCACTAACTTGGTCATAAGAGATGCATGTGATACATCAATTACTGTGAGGAATTCAATGCATTGGGCACATGAACTTGGAGTTTTGTTTACACAATCATTGACAGCTAAAACCAAGTTTATTAATATCCGAGAAGCTGCTTTTAATGGTCCTTTTACATATAATGCCAGCATTAAGCCCCTTTATCCAACCAGGTGGATATACAGAGGTGCTCAGATTGAAAAGATTCTGGTAAACTATTCAATGATTTTAGAAGCACTTGAGCACTGTCTGTTGAAGCAAATTACTTAGTCAGCAAGTGGGTTAATCAAAGCGATTCAAGAGAGATTGTCTTAGTCTTCCTTAAGGCAAGGAAAATAATGAATAATTTTGAAATTTTTAATAAATCTTTTCAGAGAAGAAAAATGAGTACTTCTGGACTTAAGCAGGCCATAGAAATAGTGTCTTCTAGTTAACAGAGACTCAAAGAAAATGACGAGTTATTATTAATTTGGGGAGAAGCTAACAAAATTATTGTTACCAACAACCTGCAGCCTCTTTCTCTACCAAGACAGAAGAAACCAGCAATGTGTTACACAGGTCCTGGTACAGCGTTCACTTCTACTTCAGTCGAGGACTACTTTCGCCATGAGTATTTTGCCATTATAGAGACAGCTGTAGGAGGTCTAAAGTCAAGATTTTATCAAGAAGGACTTGATCACATGAGAAAGTTAGAAAAGAGTCTTTTAAAAGGAGAAATAAACCCGATGCTGAAAATGTATCCTGAAATTGAACAAAACATGTTTTTTCGTTTAAGTGCACCTACTTGTGATGAAGATGCCCCAACCGCATTTCGAAGGCGATCTCCTGAAGTAAGAGCAATGCTCAGTAATGTTGAGGTTTTGTTGCATATACTGCAGGCTGTTCCAAGCTCGTCATTTGAGGCGGAAAGATCATTTAGTTCGTTACGTCAGCTAAAGCATACTTGAGGAACAATATGACACAGAGGCGCATTAATCATGTCTGTATTTCACACACATAAAGATATGTTGGACAAGATAAGCATTCATAATCTTATGAACAAGTTTATTATAGTTAATGAACAAAGAAAGAGAGTGTTTGGTGAAGCCTATGATAATTTAAAATAAGTATATTGTATTGCATATAGATATTTTATATATAATTTGTGTTGTCAGTGCGATACACTAAATATAATTCCTATTATTTGATACAAAATTACTAATACTCTTGTAGAAGGGCTTTAGTTATTTAAAATGTTGAACAACTAAGAAAAAATTGTTATTTTAATCTGAGGTAAAGAATTTTTTTTAATTGTGTTCATCTGAAACATTTATATTGAATATGAAATTGAATTTAAGAGTATTGCTAGTGTAGGCATTGTTTATACTTAGTATATAAACCTTTATTATTAGTGAGTGTTAAATCACTTATAATATTTTGTGTCCTCATCCTCATCCCCCCCCCCTCTCCCCCCCCAAAGTCTGATAGCCAGGAACGTTCATGCGATAAATCATTGCTGTACAAAATTTCCCTTAAGCAACCTTTTAAGAGACTTACTAATATTTAATCCCTCTATAGAATTAGAGAAGAATTATTGCGTTAAAACATAAGTAGTATTAATATACCTTCCAATATCTCGGAAATAATTGGTTTTATAAAAATATATTCCAATATATTTCAAATAAAAGTTTCTTATTTTTAATACTGGTAGTCACGGAAATATGTAGATTTCCGCTTCTGTAAAGTAACTTAAAATTCATTTTCATGGAAAAATGGAAATAGCCATTTTGTTTATAGTCTTAGGGCCAGTTTCATAGTCAAATTTAGTACGCCTCAAGTGCGGCGCTACACTAAGTACATGACGACACCTACCTGAACTCTAATGGAATGGGCCAGTTTCCTATGCGAGAACGGCCCATTCCATTCTGGTTTAGGTAGGTGTCGTCATGTACTTAGTAGTAGCGCCGCACTTGAGGCATACTAAATTCGACTATGAAACTGGCCCTTAATCAATGCATAGGTACAAATTATAATCAATATTATTAGACCCGATATTGGAAAAAACGTTTTCTCTTTTCATCATTTATTAAAATACTCTTAATTTTAGGGTTAGACAGATGGCATTGCAAAGACCACTTTTTATTGTTTGGGGTGTCATGAGATGTTGACATCTATCAACATTTCAGGTTGGATATTTTTATAGTCTCAATACTTTACCTTAAGTGTTCATAAAGTTTTAAAAAAATATATATTTAAATATAGCTTGAAAATTATTGGTTTTTTATCTCTCTCTCTATATATATATATATATATATAAAATAAACCAGTAATTTTCAAGATATATATGTGTGTGTGTGTTTTTCAAATAAAAGATTTTTATTATAAATAGACCTACATATTTGCAATGATAAATAATTTCATATATTAAAGAGTTAAGGCGGCCTTAGACAAAGGCAACATGTTGACTCAATGTTATGTCTCGGAAAACACAGCTCATTGTGATTTATGTAGCATGCTACTAAGCATTTACACCAAAGCAACAAAATGGTCTCTGTTTCCAATCACCAGTCTGCTACAAAGACGGTCATCGATAACGATTGCAGCCGCGGCTTATGTTATTCTTGCCAAAAAGATATAATATTATTATTATTAACACCACGTCTTACTAGCCGTTCGGGTTATACGCACTTATGCTAATGTGTAATGGTAGGGTGATTGTGAGATGAAATGAAGGACCTACAGTTTAACATGGAATCCGAACCACGGTGGAGGCCTGGCATTCCCGAAAAAGGTAAAGAATCGGAGGAGACGAAGGAGGTGGTGGAACAGACAAGTGTTTGAAGGATGAAATCTATCCCAACAAGATCTCGTGTCAGCTAATGTGATCTTATAAACATAAAAGGAATCTTCGTTCATCAGATTCATCTCACAAAGTGACCTTATTTTTTGAAAATTCAAATACACCTGAAAAACAAAAGGTGGTGTCAGCTGAAGGTGCATTGTTGTTTCATGTCATCAAACATCATTAGAGCTACCGTTCAAATGACTATAGTGTACATCTTCACAAGGAAGTCTATTCAGAGTCAAAGCTTGCTAAAAAAAATGTCGTGTGGAAAAACATCATGTGAAGCGATAATTAAAAATGTCATTGATCCCCCTTCTCGAAAACAAGTTGTAACTTCTGTAAACAAAGATAAAAAAATTTGTATCGCTACTGATGCCTAATCATTGCCATCGAAAGATATTTCCTGCGGCAGTACAATATTTTTCAATAAGTGAAGGAGGATTGCAAATTAAATTACTAGATTTTGATGAGCTACAAAATGAAATGTCTGAAACAGTTTCATATTATTTGTCCAATTTTTTTAAAACATTTAACATTACTTAAAGCTCTATTATATTTGGAGCAGACAATACCAATTGAAATGAAATAGAAATAGGGTTATATTTTCACACATCTTAAGGAACACTCTCAAATAGTAGGAAGTTTAGTTACTGTGACTTTTATTGTTATTTACTTGAGAACGCTGACTTGTTGAATGCAATTTAGGTGAATTCAGCTAAATATGACGAATAAGACTAATCAACTTAAGCAATTTGTATGACATACTGACTAAGTTATGTTTTGCCACAGTTATTAGTCATTATACATTACTAATTTATTGTATGATTATAAAATAAGTCAATTCTGAAAATACTATTCATGTGTTCTAAGCTATAATTCTAGAATAAATATTTTTGCTTTTTTTTGTTTAGGGGGGTGAGGAGGGAGAATGCAGAATGCATGGCAGGTGTCTCACTTTAGACTTGAGTAATTATGGCTACCCTATCTTGGAGTGTATTACCCGTGAAGACCCTACTGTATATTATAAATATATAATATAATAAAAGTTGCATTATTTATATACATAATAAAAATAATATATAGTATGAATGTTACTTATTTTATAGTTTATACACACACATAAACGCAACCATGCACACTTGAAAAAGCTTGACCACCACTTTGAAGACGCCAATGCCATGAGCTAGCTAGCCTATACTGACAGAGTTGGTGCCGCCGTTAGCGATGATAGTGCTAACATTTGTGGATAGATGGTGTCATGAGGTCAACACAATGAACCTTCCTCCCATTAATCTTAGTATTAATATATATTCATTACACTTATTGGGTAAAGTAGAGATTAAGGCAATTTACTTGATATGTACAAGATTTTGAGCTGGGGGGGGGGG
>CABFOV010000136.1:250917-274153 GCA_902141375.1 Timema poppense
AATTGTTATATTGCTTATTTTCTAAAAGGTTCTGTCCATATAACTGAGTTTAACATTTTCGTATTGTTTTCACAGATAAATGTCTAGTTTTATTGAGTACCTACCGCCGGTAGTTTGAAACTCCACGAGCTTCCAGTTAAAAAATAATGACACGGATTTTTATGATGCCATCTTTTTTCTTGTTTCATCACATACACGGCTAATAAGTACATTCATGATCTATCTACTTATTGTAAAAGTGTATATTTTACAGGGAATTTTTCATCTTTTTGTAAATTAAAGTAATATGCTTTCTTTATTATTTGCTTCATTTGGGGTCATTTTAAAGCATTCGTGTGTGTATTTTAAAATCCTATCGATATTTTATTAATGTATAGGCCTAAATGCTCAAACAAACAAAATTAATCACATATTTGACGGAAGGAGATGATAATGTAGGCCATGCACTTTGTACCATATCCTATTCGTTTGTGTGGTTGTAAAATGCACACTCCTAGAAATACAATTCAACTAAGCTGGAAGGGAATATTTATTATTTCTGAAGTAGATATTTGTAAATCCGTATTCTAATTTTAGCAGAATGCGAGAGTTTAGTTGTTAAAAAGGCTTTTCATTCCATATAGTATAAGTTACATATTTTGTAAAGTGTGTGTTTGATTTTGTTGTGTACAAAACACAACCTTTACTTTTATCAACGTACATATTTTAATATAAACCAAACGCTTGATGTACCAGACATTATTCCAATTAATTTGGACTTTGATAACTTTTTTATTTTTTATTAGATTACAGGAGGCAAAATTAATTAATTAATAAAATAAATGTTATCCAAAACCTCTCTACTTTCTGTTAGTATTTAACAGGTCCAGAACCATTCAGTTCATTTCCATTTTAATTATTTAAAAAAATTGATTATATATAGATTTTTTAAAGTAATTTAACTTTATTATCAAACAAATAAATACATAATACATTAGACTATGCTACATACAGTGTAATAATGTAATGATCTTTTTAAATTTAATTGTAGTTTATTTGCCACTATCGTTGGTTTGGATTGTATTTTCTACCTCCCTTTTCCTCTTTAGTTTATACTATCAAAGTTTTCCCGTATCTTCAAAAATAATGTGCATGTATTCATTTTTATATTTTTTTAATCCCTATAGTTAAATGTTTTGAATATGATAAACCAAAATGGCCGGCGTAGCAGTACCATCAAGTGGTCGAATTGAGCCTCTAGCGGCGTAGTTTGTAACCATTTTGATTTACATCCGCTAAAAGTAAATACATACTTTCTCCAGTTGGCAGCGTTAGTGAAGGCTGAGTTCATGATTAGTTCATGTTTGGCCGTCGTATACATCTACGGTTTTGTGTCTAGCTAAGCGCATTTGTTTCATGTTATCATTTTGTGTACTCTACTTAAAAGTCGTGTGTGCGTGTTTGAAAGTACATAAATGTATTTACCGCATTCATAAAAATTATTTAAATCAACAAGTAAACGTATATTTTTACTTCAATTATGTTTTGTATACAAAACTACATAATTTAAATTTCGAACATTACTTGTTTCTTTTTTAGTTTGTGTTAAATATGTTTTTTATGTTATTTTTTAATTGTTAGTTTGCAAGTGAATTTTAAAATACCACACTCAAACAATTTAAGTGTTATTTTATTTGTCTGGTAAATTATGAATTCTGTTCCGTTTTCAATAAAGTGTATAAATTCGCACCTGTTGGAAGACGTGGCAAACCAACAGAATTAATTTAAGGTAAGTCCTGCACAATTTAATAGTTTGGATTTTCGAATTATAAAAATTACAAATCTTTGAAAAAAATATTTTGGTGATATCCGATTGTTTTGTCTTTGTTGAACATACGCATTTTTCTATTTAATTAAATAAAATTATTCCTACAAGTCAACATTATGTGAGGGCATGTTGTGCGTAACTTTGTGATTAAATAATGAGGATGACAACTACCCAACTTACTGCTTTAACTCGAACTAAAAAAAGTTGAAAAATGTAATAATTAGCTACATTTTTAACAATATTAATCGGTTCCAAATTCAATTAGATACTGCGTACTGTGTCGGGATCACGATCAACTTAACGTTCACTAAACTTTCACGTAACGTAACGCAACATAACGTAAATATTTTCTTGTTTTTAAATGGAAGCCATCACGCTGCAGTTAACTTTACGTTCACGTTAATTTAACTGATCCCGGCATCACGATCAACTTAACTTTAACTTAACATAACGTTCACTTTACTTTAAGAAAACAGATGTGTGATCACGATTCACTTAACAACTCGAACCAAACATCTGCATTATAGAGTACCTATATGTTTTGTGTTTGTATTTGTGATATGTATTATTTGTAAAGTGATGATCTGTAAATGCTTACCGTTTTCAATCGATATAATAAATATCCATTACTAAACTTTTTGGTAAAGGTCCTATTTTAGTTTAATTATTTTGTTTCAATGTCTAATCACTAGAACTTAAGCTAAATAGTAAACCTTGGTCATAAAACTAACAAATTAATTACTAAATAGCCCTGTAGACGTCACACGCATAATGAATGATTGGTTGGCTAGATCACGCGATACGTGTAACGTTCACGTAACGTGAAAGACCTCCCAGGACATCTATTGCGTTAAGTTAACTTCAAGTTAACGTTAAGTTAATTGTATCGTTATCGCTTCCATTTAAAAACACGATAAGAACCTTGACATTAAGTTACGTAAGTTGATTGTGATCCTGGCATTAAGAGTTGTCCAGGAATAACGTAAACGTTAAGTGACGGTATCACTTATCCTAGGGAGCCTATCATGTTGCAAGTGACGTCAACAGGGCTATTCAGTACTTTGTTTGTTTAGGGTAACCAGACGAATTCTTCGGTACATTTTAATGATCCGCGTTTCGCGAACTCTAAAACGTCGTAGCCTCTTGCTACACTTTATTTTGTACATCCAATAAGCTTCTATTGCAACTACTTTTAACCTAATTAGCTATAGATTATTTGGTTTAATTTACATGAACTTTTTTTTTTTTAAACCGTCTATATTCATTGTCTGTGCTTTGCAAGAGTAGTAGGCCTACGTTAAGTTACATGAATCCTGATCGCACACAATTTTTTTTACGTTGAGTGAACCTTAAATTGATCGTGATCCCGGCATCCTATTTTTTAAAGGCTTAGTTCATGTTTTTAAAATCGGCAGGGCCCATTTATGCTTCCTTGACCTTCCTCACTCAATCCAAGAATATTGCTAGACCTATTTAGTTTGTAAATAATTATATTTATACATTTAAGTTTAAAAGTAAATTCACTATTGATTGAAAACACGTTGGGCCTACTCTCTTATTATGGAAGATTAATAGTGTCACAAATATGGTCTAATTAACTACTTAAAACTAGGCTTATGCAACGTTTAGCAGCTTTATACACTTTTAGTGAAATAATAACTACCTTAAATATTTTTCCCCAATAAATCAGTTCTAAAGCAACGCTTCTCTTAAAAATTGGGGTAACACTTTTCTAGGCTATATAAAAAAAATGTAATAGCCTAAGAGATGGGTTTGATCTTAATGATTCCTGCCATGACCGTTTTTCATTTACATCTCCAATACAGTTTTCCAATTCAATAAGGTTTTGTTTTTTGCAAAGGTTGTTGGAACAAACTAGTTGATTTGGAATAATCCTTAAAGCGATAGCCAGGCTGTGTTGCCATGTTTGTGTAGAGGTCCAGCAACGTCGAAGTTGCTCCCAATGCTCTGTGGCCTTGACGGCTTTTTTTTCACAGTTGGAAGTTTTTGGGGTCGGACGTTAAGGTAATCATTCCGAGTGGATAATAAACCTGTACGACTGTATGGAATTATGAAGTGAATTATTTGTTGAAACAAGTGTGTCATTAATAAAAGCTCCCCAAATACGTTGTTTGACATCTACAGAGCCCCATGGCTTCTTTGGTGCTGACTGACAGCTGACGGCTTTAAAAAGTTACCAAACCAAAGTATGTATCCCTACGCTGAACCAAATGATCTGCAAAAACATGTGTTTAGCAGCTGTCACTTTTGACAGTCAAAATTTAGGTACATACCTAAATCTTGACTGTCAGAAGTTAGCCGTGAGCCGTCAGTTAAACTCTTTGGATATAATATGTTCCTAATAAAAGTAAATTTTATATCCACATTTTTATTGAGAATTTATTTACAGTACCGGTACCTAATACATTTTTTTAAACCACTCATTTGACGAATTTTTCCTTTAGAAGTTTTGGCAAATTTTGGTATTCTTATGTTATTTTGATCTATTTTTAAATTTGACGACTCTAACCAACACTTTTTGGCATGACTGATTTTATCACCACACGCCTTATAAACCAGCCTTATTCTGGAAAAGACACTACACCAAGTCTCTTGGTCGTTAATTCATCAATGTGAAAGGGAAAAACTAAATTTCCCCTAGGTACTGTATTATAAAGGTTTCAGCCATGGTAGATATATAACTTAGGACCTTTAACATAAAACGATTCGGACTGTCTTGGCAATTTATGTGAAACGTAACTCACCACGTGTTTTTAAAAATCATACTTCAGTTACCATTTGTATTTAAATCCATAAGAAATTAATGACCTTTATAACTTTTTCACCATACATACATATTTGACATACTCAGTAACGTAGCCAGGATTTCATATGGGGGTGGGGGTTCTAAAGGAAAGTTCCTCCTTTCCCCACCTATCAGCTAATCAGCTCCCCCCGCATAACCTAGCCTGGTGTACAAATATACGCCCCCTCCACCTTGCAACCAGCGCAAGTAGGCCTATACATTGAAGTTGTGTTAGTTCACGGCCTACTTAAACATGCATACCATGGTATTGATGAACTATACAGTATATATAGGCCTAGGTTATAGAATATTTTCAAGTCTATATCGTAGAAAAATGTGAAAAAAATATTTTTGATTTCTTTCAAAACAGTTTCTAGGCCTACATCTTCGCTTGTGATTTTTACTTGAATCAGAGTGTACAGAGTATTTTTTTTGTTTCGCTGAGCGAATCAACTCTTCACTTCCTGCTCAGTAAGCAGATTCATTGTTCTGTCAAGCCACCCTCAAGTAGGAGACTGCTGTATGGGACACCGTGAAAATGGGTAGATGGATCAAAACCCGCGTCTGGCAAACATTTAGGACCTCAACCAATCACGCAGTTTTACTGTGCTCCGCTTCTCTCTCTCCGTAGATGGAATATCCACATATTAGCTCTAATTGAGTAGGGAAGGTGTGATTTAAAGAAGGAAATTTACTTGCATTTGTATTATGAAACTTTCAGGGAAAACATCTCGTTTTTCAACCAACTGGAACTAGACCAAAGACTTCCTAATCACTCTCAAACCAGACCAGATACGATTAGTAAACATCCTGTATGATATAGAGTTATTTTTATGTTCATACGTTATAACGCATGGGCTATTAAATGAAATACAAACAAGGAGAATTTTTAATTTATTTGAGGTATTATAACGTTCATTTTCTGAATAGACTGATTATATCAGCACACGATTTAAACTTAAATCTAGAACATACACAACACCACTTCCCCGGGCGTTATCATCCCTGTTAAAGTGGAAACCCTAATTTTACTCGCGATAAATTTTTTGACCAATTCATAAATCTAACCTGTGACTCTTATTTCAGTAAACAGACACGCTACCGACTGAACTAAGGTGTCGGGACAATAAGGAGAGTAGTTATAGGTAGTGCATCCTTATTAGAAAGGGAATGGAAAACTAATTTTATCAGTTCTATAACTATCTTCGGTGCACCAGGCGGAGATTTGAACTTTGACCTTCCCTTATCTATAATCCATTCTTTCTTTGTGTGAGCTTGGCACCACCGTTTGACCTCAAGGGCAGGTAAAAATTGTTAATCGGATCTTTCCCTCAAAGATGCACTAGGAGGATCCCTAGATTAATTGGTTCTCATGTGAACAAACGAAACACCTGCACCATAGGCAAACAAATTAAACGTCAAACTGGTCTAGTCTTGTTTGTCAATGACGATGACGTTGGCATTCGAATGCCCGATGGATGTACTGAGGGTCCTTCTCCTAAAAAAAATTCCTTGCTTCACGAAAATGCAAGTATATTTCCTCTAAATTTTACCTTACTTGATCCCCCATGGTACTATAACTGATGCATAGCCTTTTTTTAAAAAAATACATATTTAACTTGTATTTTCTGAACCAATTGATTATACAAGCACACGAGAATTTCTATGACCGAGAGCGAAAGGGCCTACCAATTTTTCCGGGAAAGGTATTTTCACATAACCTCTAGGGTTCTCTTACATGCCATGTGACCGACGACTTTACTTGCCCTCCAAAGGAAGTTGTGCTACGAATTTTTATCGCTCAAGAAAAATCCGTCTGCCTCGGATGGGTTTGGACCCACGAACATCGGGTCCTGATGCGGGCCCTTCACCCCAAGACCACTGAGGTTGTCCTTACCCCATTAATGTACATTAAATGCAGATAACCCGCACGTAAGAAGCGGTGCAAACTCAAAAACATTACACTGGCTTTTGAATACATAAATCGTCGCACGTTGACTCAATGTTAGAGGCTACTTTTTTTTTCGGTCAAATTTTAAGCAAAAAATGTAAGGTCATTGGATCACAGGTGGAAGAGAAATTTATTCGTAAAGGTTTTGATTAAAATTTGGAAGTACGGTACGTATTAACATAATATCTCTTCTACAGCATATCAGCCTAATGACACTTTTTCATTCAACCACCAAACGCGGTAATCGATACGCTATTGCGAGTAGAGAATAAGAATCGCCGTTGTTGCTTTATTTTTAATGATTTGATAATGTTTCTGGTGTTAAAGTCGTTAAGCTCACTTTAACTGAATTGCAAACTTTAAAAATATTGATTGCATTCTTTCTATTTTATAGATGGTAAATTTCCTGGAAACAGGGCCGTAACTAGAGGTTTGCCTTCGCCCCCCCCCCCTTTACTTTTTCCCCTCCCACCCTTAAATTCTACATTTCCACTTTCTTTTAATAAGTCTTGTTGATGTGTATTATTAGTTATTGGATGTTTTTGATCCGCTCTCGTCCCTACCCACCCCGCCTCCACCCGCAAGTTAACTATCTCTTCTCCTTTCGATCCTGTATCGTTACCAGTGACTCTAATAGTCTCGTATAACGAAAGTTTTATTTAACGGACTGGCAAGGAAAAACAGCAATAGTTAAAATATTGAGACAATATGCGTTTGATTAAAGCCTTGGTCTGCGTTCGTTATATATGTAATATCCTCGCTTGGGGGCGCTGCCCCGGTGGTAGTTACGGCCCTACTTGGAAGAAATTAACGAATACATTTTTCGCAGGGCGGAGAATTTTCTATATAATACACAACTTAAAGTACCACTCAGCCCCCCAGACTGTGACTCGGGAAAGATAGAAAACCTGGGTGAGTCGGAGAATTGTCTGGGGCCCCAGGACCTATACATTGAGGTTAGGTACAATATTAGTCTATTGGTGTAGGCCCCGGAATAACGACTTCCAATGTTGCTCGTTCAAGCCTGACCAATCGGAGGCTCGGTATAGACCGCTGGATGCGGAAGGGCGAGGTCAAAAGCAGGAACAATGAAAGGTTCCTAAACAAGTACTTTTGTGACCTTGTTCTCCTATGGTTTTCTAGCAGGCTTACCGCACACTTGAAACAACGCATCGAGAAAATATAGGGAATATTATTTTGTATCTGAAAAAAAACACAGGTTAAACACAAGGAATCTCGCAAATAAACTAATAACACTTCTAGTATATTTGTTGATTTAGGACATTTAACTACAAATTTTAAACAGTAGGCCTCAGCGTAAAAGAAAAAAGGCGAACTAAGCACGCCAATTTGCACACATGTCTTAACTCCCGTCACCACTGTCCATTCATTAAATATTTGGTTGCGTAACCATTCCATATATTTCTACATCAAAACAAAGTAGTTCTCTTTTAAAAACACTAGTTACATGACTTCACACCAGTCACTTTTATGACAAATTACATTTCCTTACTCTCAGGACTATCATATTTGTTGGAGTAATTTAGAGAACGTGTTGCAAACTTTATTCTATTAAAAAATACAGGAATATCGTGATTTCTTCAGTATTAGGATTTATGGAAGGAAAAAACGAGTTAAATAAAAATTAAATTTGTTTTAAGAACACTGAAAACTTTTTTTTTGCATATCGGCCCTTTAAATATTGTGTTTAAATTACTAATACACTATTCAGGTATTAATGTAATAAATTTATACAAACTGTCTGAATCACAACAAACAATTAATAGCAGCTAAGACACGACGAGCTGTTGTTAAAAGGAAAACCTCGACTCAAAATGAAATAATAGCGTTTTTAGCATTGTCGCCTGTGCGAAACCTATAAATCAGTTACATGTCGCTTTTTATCAAGATATGGAGGACACGAGACCCTTTTTTAACTAGCCAAATCCAAGGGAATACAATATAATCATTGCTCTTTTTTTTTGTCAACACAGTTATTTGACAAACAGGAAAATTCCGCTTTTGAAATAAATTCCCCCCCAAATATGTATTTTGCGTCTAAAAAAAGAGTTTATTTATGGGTATAAGAGGATATATGGTGGTAACCTTGATTCCTCTATACTTAATCGAAGTCTGGAAAAATGGAACTCCTATAAAACCTGGTACACACGGCAAAACTTCTTATACACAATTTTGTACAAGAAATTGAACAAGATCTTGGCCAAAGCGTATAACCCGAACGGATAGTAGGACGGGGCGATAAAAAAAAGTACCCATGTTTTACCCGCAGACGATTCACACGGCACTAATGATTGCATACAATATTTAAACATTACGATGGCCCTTTTGTCCTTTTTATTGTTTAATAAGTGCAATTTAAATGCCCCAAAGAAATTAATTAAAAATTGTTTTAATAGTCATTGAATGATTTAAAAAAAGTATTTATTGTACATACTTTCATAATCATCCATAAAGATTATCAATATGAATACATAATTATTTTCATATTGTATTTTTTACTTTCTCAACATCAGAAAACCTTTTTATTTGTGGTTTAACCTCCTACGTTGATAAGTGTTTTTTTTGCAAGTATTTGGTTGTTAATAATATTAAAATCGCTCAAATTTAAAAAAAAAGTAACCATCTAGCAGACAAAGTTGTGCTAACAACTCGAAAGTTTTACATTATAAATGGCCGATATAGTACATGTTCTTTTGCCTAACAATATATTGTATACATAAAGATGGGCAAAGCACATCTGGTACAATATTGGGTGTTCACATGGCACAATTAAGTATCCCCAACTTCTTGTACAATAAATTGTGTCGTGTGTACCGGGCTTAAAACCTGGAAATAGAAGGGATTTTCATGGTAAGACAATAATGGCAACCCTGTCTAGAGACCGGTTTAAAGAAAGCCCGCAAGACTCTGTTGTTTCCGGAGNCAACAGTCTTTCGAAACTCGCTATTTCCGAGCGATGGATACGGAATCGAAATATTCGAGTTCGGCTGGGCTCCTCTTTAAGTCGAACTTCGTTCACAAAAACATACTTAGTACAATACCTATCTCCAATTTGAATCGAGAACTCGTCGATTAAAAAATAAAATACTGTTCTATTAAACTTGTGTATTAATTTGGGCATTCGTGTCCCCGATTTGTGAAATGGCGTATTTAACCAACATAAAATAGTCCAAAGACCCTTATCTGACAGCTAGAAAAACACTAGAGCCACTTTTACAATTTCATGTCAAATCATATCACTTTTGATATATATTATCATTACCTATAAAAGGGGAATGCCAGGCCTCCACCGTGGTTCGGATTCCACGTTGAACTGTAGGTCCTTCATTTCATCTCACAATCACCCTACCATTACACATTAGCGTAAGTGCGTATATACCGAACGGGTAGTAAGACGCGGTGCTAATAATAATAATAATAATATTAATAATAATTACCTATAAAATAACAATTTGAAGCGCAAAAAAAAAATGTTTCTCACCAAAATCCTACTGTACTTCCGACTTAATTTGTTTCGTATAGTCATTTCATAAAAACAAAAAATATACACCTAAAGAAGCATAACTTTCTTCTAAGTGGGCCTAAATGTTCTACTTTTTATGCAAAGATTTTACTTTCCCAGCTATGTGTGTAAACACAAACATATTGCTGTAGTTGGACAGAATGGATAGAAGCTCTGGAATATAAAATACAGTTAGGTTTCAAAAATAAATATCTTCTTTTTCGGGATGTACCAGTTATAAGTTTTTAATTCTGAGCCTTGTTGAACCATACATATAATTTTATATTAATAGCACCACGTCTTACTACCTGTTCGGGTTATATGCTTTGAACTTTATTGACTTTTGAGCTTTGCGCATACATTACGCTGGGTTTTTTTTATTTGAGGTATTGAACGTGCAATTTTTGAACCGACTGATTATATATCAGCACAAGGCTTATAAACTAACTTAAATCTAGAACAGACACAACATCCAGTCCCCAGCCGTGAATTAATCACTGTGAAAAGGGAAACACGCATTCCACCCATGACAATTTTTTTTAGCTATACCGGAAAATTGAACTCGAGACCTTTAGCTCAGTAGACAGACACGCTACCGACTGAGCTAAGCTGACGGACTGTACTCTGTTATTAGTTGTTTAAAACCGAGTCTACCAACGAACAATAGTTTGGCATTTCGCCATCCAGGAGCTGGTCGATCATGGATTAACGAAGGGATGGCGTCCGCCATCTTTAGCTCAATATTGGTTACTGTCTAAATACAATAAATATTGGTTACTGTCTCAATATTTTGTCTCAAAATAGATTTTGATCGAAGAACATGTGGCCTTCGTTTATTATTTAAGTGTAAGGTATCAAGGATTCCTTGCAATTTTCCACTGTGAAATAGCTTATAAGATATAATTATAGTGTAATCCTTCATTTACAATTAGTGGGTATAATGTTATTTCCAATATCACGTTAACCATGTGCTGATATTATGCAGTTCATAGGAAAAGATGCTTAAAATTCTATAAGCTGAATTTAATAAAGATGTATTTATTAAGGATTATTATAGATGTATAACGTGCACTTTCTGAACAGAAAGTTGTATCAGTAAATCACTTATAAAACATCTTAACCCCATAAAAAATTTACTTTTGTTGGGTAGATGGAAAATTTTTTTTTTCTAGTGAGACTGTCCCTTAGTCATCCCTAGAGAGTAGAGAGATACCCTATATTATGGTAAATAAATATTTGAAATTTCGTCATAAAAATTCTCAAATAAACAAAAATTTCGTCTTAAAAAAAGGGTTTATAACACCTGAAAAATCACAAAAAAACAACACTTTTTTACACATTATAATACGAATTTTATTTAAGCATAATTGGGTTATATTTGTAACTAAGTTAATTTTTCAACTATTGTATTATTAATTTTAAATGAATCACAAGCAACTATTACAGTTCACTTCTCACACTCGTGTTTTGACTACACCTTTTTGTAGTTGAATGCAATAATGTTATCTATCAGGGTTAATGTTATGTTGTACGCCTTATTATTATTACTGCGTCCTACTACCAGTTTGGGTTACAGTCACTTACGCTAATGTGTAATGGTAGGGTGATTGTGAGATTAAATGAAGGACCTACAGTTTAACGTGGAATCTGAACACGTCTTGTCAGAGGTGAAGGAAGGGTTTGGCAATCATATAAACTTCTGCCGGGACCTAAGATTGAACCCCGGACGCCCAGCACCAAAGTCCAACACCACCGACCGACCGACCGCCAGGTCATTCTCTACGACAGATAACTTCATATTATCAAAACCAAGACTTTTAAGAATAGAGCCCATTTCCCTTTGTTTCAATGATCTGAACAGTTTCATGTTTACCGTGTATTTTCTTGAAAGAAACCAGAGTTGGTTATTTGAAGAGATCATAGTTTTCAGTTATCTGCAGACCTTGTTTACAATGGCGGAAGAAACGAACGTTTCGGACTTCCTTTGCCCCCGGACACCCTGCGTTACACTCACTACCAGAAAGTTAAATAATAGGCTTTCACTGATACTTTCTAGACGTATGACCTTGAGTCATTATTATTCATGATCAACAACACTGTACAAACGCTTGAAAAACGTAACTAATCATGATTATAGAATAATTCGATCAAATATGACCTAGGGCCGTCTGCAAGAACTTCACTAAGTGGATGCTTTGTTGACACTAGCGTGAGTTTTAGTTGAGTCATCATAGGTTAAAAGGTGGAGCGATAGTGTGCTCGGGACCACACTAAGCATTCACTAACGTTCTTGCATACCGTCTCTAAGGCCTTTTATAGAGTCTATATTGGGACGTTGAGCCAATCACCCATTTGATCTAAACTGCTTGCTCTTCGTACACCGACCGGGATATTTGCAGACTCCAGAGACTAGACTATAAACACTGCTCCAGCTTTGTCTAGTTTGATTGACACCCACTTCAGTGGTAGAATGGTCTAAGGCTAAGGCGTCACACAATATACTGGACTGTAGAGGACGGGGATATCGAGGTTTTTAATCCTTTATAAGTGTACTGAAGCGGATTTTTCCTGCATGATTTTACACTCTCCTTCTCCGCAAATGTAGGTGCTCTTTCTCTAAATTAAATTTCCTTCTTCCCTAACACATGAATGCGATTAATTTTTTTTATTTTAATGCTGCCAGGTAAAGGTAGTAAGTGGCCGGTCCTTTTCCTCGTAGCTCCATGGAGAGACCTGAACGCACTTGGCGAAGGGCAACATGTGGGTGGGGGAAACTGGAGCAATATGACGTCATGCGAGTG
This sequence comes from Timema poppense, assembly GCA_902141375.1. Taxonomy (NCBI): domain Eukaryota; kingdom Metazoa; phylum Arthropoda; class Insecta; order Phasmatodea; family Timematidae; genus Timema; species Timema poppense. The sequence continues at coordinate 263,806 of CABFOV010000136.1, forward strand.
TTTGGGTGCCGTTACTCGCGGGGGACGGGACATTCTGTGCCAGTGGATCAAAGCGTGGTGTAAAACATTAATAACGCTTTAACAACTTCATGTGCATGTGCGAAATGAGATCTTATCGTGAGTGTGTGCTCGTACCAATTTGATTCGGATATATTCGGCGATACTTTGTAAAAAATAAAAACCAAGATCTCTAGACGTTTCTTAGTCGGTAGAATGTCTGCATATTGATATAAACTACCCGCATTCAACTCCCGGAGAAGGGCGAAAATGTATCACCGAGGTTTGCACTATCTGGGTCACGTCGTTATTCGAATGGGAAGACATGGCTGGGGTTGGGTTGTTGTGTTGACCCTAATATTAATTTTATTTGTTTGAGGTATCTAACGTGCACTTTCCGAACCGACTGATTATCTCGGCACACGAGAATTTCATTTGAGCGAGAGCGAATGGGGCACCCAATTTTGCCAGGAGAGGTATTTTCACATACATTCAATGGTTCTTTTACATGAAAAATCCGTCGATCCCGGCCGGGTTTGAACCCACGAACATCGGCTCCTGATGCTGCGAGCACTTACCCCATGAGCGCCGAGGTCGACTAGAAATAATGAGGTTGTATGGCTACTGTACACAACACTGCTACAAAGATATGAAAAAAACCCAACGCACACTACACACTTAAGTTTATTTGAGAATTTTAGAGCTGTGTTCCCCGAACTGTGGTACGTATACTCCAAGGGTTACGGGAAGGTTTTTCGACGTGTTGTCATGGACTTTTCCAAGCCTTTATTTCCCTCTTTCACATTCTTGTTTTGCTTAGGACTAGCATTCAAACTCTATTAAAAACTATAAACACTAGACGTTGCTTCAATCACTAAAAAAAATTATCTTATTTTATTGTTTCCGTCCTGATGTTTAATGAATTTTTTTTAAAGTCAAAATTATAGAATTCCAGGTTCTAGGTGCACACGTTTGTGTACATAGGCTACTAATTTTAAAATTTCAGACTACTGACATTTGTTTCTATTTTTTTTATTAAGAGCTGTAAAAGGGCACATTGGTTAGTTCATGGCCCGGAGAGGGGTTCGCGACTAGCGAGAGTTTGTGAAACACTGGTCAAGGTCATTGTAAAATATAACTTTGAAAGACGGGCATATAATTTGTAAAATACATACTTGGGTGTTACGTTTGTTTCATAAACATCAACAACTTCCCAAATTATTAATTTTTACGGAAGAAATGGAATTATATCCAGGCCTACACTCTGTTTATCATTGAAAGCTGGTAAACTTACCTTGGTGGATTAAACTATGGTTCAGCTTATAAGCTATGACCATACTATAATCGGTCAAGCTAGGACTGCTTTTTCAGGCTAAACGGTGTGCACCTTTCACCAGATGAGGAACAATATTTAAACCCTCATCGGTGGTCGCACATTCTAAGGCGTCACTCCTGCAATAAACTGGTTCAAATCCTGATTGTGTGAAATGAGGATTTTTTTTTTGCTAAATAATTTTCCATTTTGCCTTCCTCATCCCTAACCCATTAGTTCGGACTAGTGGGCATATTAAAACGAGGTGTACATACAAAACCAATTAATCAAGTTTATAAAGACATAAGTCTTATCCAGTCTGAGTTTTCGTTGTCGTGGAGGTAGGGGTTCTAATCACGGTTTGATGTAATGAGGTAATATTTTTCTTGAGGGTTTCGCACTTGCCTTCCATTTCCTGTAAATCCTGGGCGGGCAAATTTGTTGCCAATCGCCACAAGTGGCGTATTGGCTATCAAAGTGTGATGAATTTGAGTTTGCCAGCTCTCAAAGTAAAATAAACCTTTTTCTGACGGTGTGTACCGGTTGTAACTTGAATATTATCGTCTTCACAGTAGATTTGTCAACAAGAAAAAAACTTTGGTATTTTTCACGGGACTGTGGGCTTTTACGACTTTGGCCTGGACTCTAACCAGATGCACAGCTTTCATATTCGCGGCCACATCTAGCTCACTAAATGATTGTTCAGTGCTCAAAAATACATTCTGATTTTTAAAATCATTTGCCAAAAATTTTCAAAAAATAATCATAAACTACTTGTAGCTATAAAATGTCCTTGAAAAAGTTGTAAATCTACGTTTTAATTTTTTTTAAACGCGAGCGTTAATGCTCTTTGCTATCAGCATATAGAAAAAAAAAAGATTTATAGTTCTATAGAAGGAAAATATAATTTACAAAAATAAAAATCCCAACCTTAGTTTTAAGTTTGAATACAAAAAACTTATTTTTGAAAGGAAATGTTCAAGGTAGGCGTCAGCCGATTGGTTATAAGGAAAGACTACAGTTCTAGATGATGATGATGATGATGATGATGATGCCCACACATTTAGGCACACGCCCTAATCGTAAAGCTCATCTTGTCTGGTTTTGCACGATACGAGGAGGTCGAGGTTTGTTTTTTCTCATTTCTTTCCCATTTCATCTCCATACCACTGTGGGCGCAGTTCCTCTAAATTATACCTTTTTCATCCATACCTTATTAGTTTAACCAAACAAGAAGTGAGACCCGGGAAAAAACCCAATTATTTCTCTCTTCAACTCTCCCATTTCTTTCGAGCATTCGCCCGATAAACGATAAGATGAATTCTTGAAATAAATAGAAAAGACTTGTAATGAAAGCGGAAAGGATAACTTTCTTAGCTTATGGCTCTTAGTATTTTTATGTTCATTCAGATAGGCTCCAACCCCAAGTCTTGCGGTGTGTTGGTTTTAATGGTTGCATTAAGTTTCGTTAGTACTTAACAAAGTTGTGTGTTGATAGTATAATGTGTTTAGAAAGTGCTCGTTAACAGCACATCCCTTTCCCCACCCAAGACAAGGTATTGTCACTACCCGATTGGGGTTAGCAAGCTTATCGACACCAATTCACCTGGTTTATTTACATTATTTTTTATATCGGTAGTATTCATTCCCCGACCGCGTATTTCTTGATCGCTACGTGTTCGTAAGAATTCGCTTGTTGATCTACCTTGCTAGTCACGTGGAAGATGTATGTGTGAGTGTTGTACCGCAGTCCCGTTACGATGTAACCACGCGTCATAGCATGGTAAGTTGTTCATGTACAACGCATTTAATAACCAGGACCCGGATTTTGATGACCTTAAAATTATCAAAAAAGACCTACAAATATGAACAAAAACTCGTAGTAAATGCACACTACTAAATCAAACACGCACTTTACAAATGTAAAATGTCTAAAAAAAAGATAAAAATCACACCTTAAAATGCTTAAAAATGACGTAAATTAAGAAAATATGGTCTTATCTTTTTTTAATTACCTATAAAATATACATTTCTACAACAAGGGGATTTTGAAAAGAGCTTATGTACTTATTGTATATGAAGAACCAGAAAAAAAGATGGAGTGTCATTAAAATCCTGGCCCTGCTAATAACCAATAGTGCCCCCGTACAAATTGCGCATTTGGTTGAAACACATTACGTTCAATGATATAGCGTTCACAACAGAACCAAGGTGAATAGTGCGCAATTATTAAAGTAGATTTATCATTGTACGCGTTATGCATGGACTTGAGTACATCAACCAATAAGGATGCGAGGAGAGGCTCAAGCCAATTAAACATCAGTATACATGGCAGACGGAACATCTTCTATGCAGGTTTGAAATGTCTTGTAGTAGCCGAATTTTCTATGATTTAGCGTCAATGATTAATTTTGTAAATATGATCGAGATAAGGGGGAGATTATATAGTTTTAATTCAGTTATTAACAAGTAGGTGTACCCTAATGTTCATAACAATATTATGAGACCCGCTTCAGTGGCCGAATGGTCTAAGGCACGGGTTGGGAACCTTTTGTCACTTCACTCATAAGACCACACACTGCATGTACAATACATTTCCCCAAAATTATCTTTTCGTGTCAATCCATAAAGGAGCGAACGGTTTTTTAGTATACTTTTTTTCCTTTTTATTCAAAGAGGTCAAATTCAATTTTTTTTAAATATTTTCATAGAGGATTTTTAATATATATATAAGTTATACAATATTTGACAAAAATAGTTTTTTTTAACCTTTTCTTTAGTTTATTCGCCATGAATCATGGTTTCTTTTTTAAAACAACTGTAGATAATATTTATTGAACAAGCATACTTAAAATACGTGTCAGCATGTATTATGGATTTTAAAATATAACATAAAATCACACAAGAATGGAGTGTCACAAACCTAAAACCTCTCGACAGCTAATAAAACACTTAATTTTTAATTATTATTATAATTATAATTTGAGTCCAAGAATATATAGTTTATAAACAAGGAAGAGCCATAGTTGACAGAATATGAAAAGGCCGCAGGTTAGCCATCCTTGGTCTAAACGTTGGCTTACGCTTGTCCGTATCGGCTCGGCTACTAATGCCCAAGCCAATTTCGGCCTCCAAACCCATCTTGTCCTACGCCAGGGTATGCCGTTGATAGGTGCGCCCCACCAACAAATATTTATATCAGCCGCCACTGCTAGTGATGTGTTTCTATAATACATACATTAATACTCACAAGCCATCTTGCTCTTACACTCACTATAATAGTTTAAACATTTAGTGTACATAGTACCCACAACACGCCACCAAGTTCAATGTGTTTGTTTGTTGAAAGTGTCATGTTATTCGACAAGTCCGAACTGTGACCCAGGGTCAGTCAGCCTTGTACTATTCTATCGCTACGCGACGGCGCACTTACATTTGTTCGAGTCTCGCAGCGTTTTAACTCACAGAAACGTTTTATATTACTGGTTCGCAACTCGATGGTGCATTCAAATTGGTTCCAGATCCACAGTGCTGTAGGCACATTAGGTTACTGTTGGTCCGAAATACAATGGTTCACCTTGAATTCGTCTCAGCCTCACGATGTTGTAGGCACGTTACAGTAGGCCCGTGACTTATTTGGTGCTGGCTGACAGTTCACAGCTTACTTCTGACAGTCAACATATAGGTACATTAAGCCCACGGCTTCTTTGGTGATGACTGACAGTTCACAACTTACTTCTGACAGTCAACATTTAGGTACAGTAAGCCCACGGCTTCTTTGGTGCTGACTGACAGTTCACAGCTTACTTCTGACAGTTCACAGCTTACTTCTGACAGTCAATATATAGGTACATTAAGCCCACGGCTTCTTTGGTGATGACTGACAGTTCACAACTTACTTCTGACAGTCAACATATAGGTACATTAAGCCCACGGCTTCTTTGGTGCTGACTGAGAGCTCACAGCTGACTTCTGACAGTCAATATTTAGGTATAATACCTAAATTTTTACCGTCAGAAGTGACAGCTGCTAAACACATGTTTTTGCAGATCATATGGTTCGGCGTAGGGATACATAATTTGGTCTGGTAACTTTTCAAAGCTTTTAGCTGTCAGCTGTGAGCTGTCAGTCAGCACCAAAGAAGCCATGGGGCTACTGTATATACCTAAATCTTGACTGTCAGAAGTGACAGCTGCTAAACACATGTTTTTGGAGATCATATGGTTCGGCGTAGGGATATATAAATTGGTCTGGTAACTTTTCAAAGCCGTCAGCTGTCAGTCAGTACCAAAGAAGCCATGGGGCCACTGTAGTTACTGTTGTGGTCCGCAACACGATGTAGCACTGATCTACGACTTATGCTCTTTTCATTAAAAAAACTTCTTGATCATACTTATATGCAGCCAACACCTAAACACCTTTTAATGGTTTTAGGTGGATCAAACCATTAAATGGCTTAGTCTAAGAATATAAATGATTATGGTTGTTTATAGGAATTTCACCGTGAAATATTATTATAAAACATGTATGTAACTACCCCCATACACAGGGTCGAGATTCAAACGTAAACCTCCTCGTCCACTTTATTGCTAGTCTGACACCTTGGATCGTGTGATCAGTGATCACCATTGTGGGTAGCCCCACATCTGAACGCGCTTATGTACACAAGACATAGATTAGAGAGGTCATGGAAGGAATATAAATATAGATTACAGATTAAAATAAACTTACTCCTATGACTTATGGACTTATTTTTTATACATCAAGAAATGTTATTAGGATTACCTTCATATAGGCTATACTCATCCGCAATATCATGAGATTTACAGCATTTGATGTAACATTAACATCTATTAGTTATTTCACGAATAAATATTGAGCCTAAGCGCGTCAAACAAGGCTCTAAAATTAAACTAAAAACTAAAATGGAGGGCGGAGTATATAGTCACACGAACATTTGTCTCATCCATTTTTACCAAAATCAATATATAAGTAGAAAGTATTGTAAATCATATTGGACTATGGAGACTGATTATTTGGCATATATGTTCAAGACAAACAAGATTTTAAAAGGTAGATTATAAAATAAAACAAAACATGCTGACAAATACGTGCGGTTGCTATAAGATAACTAAATATTTTACCATACACTTTAGATATAATGTTTCACATGTGTGTACAGCTATGTTTTTTCTATTTATTTATTAATAAAATGTTTATATATGATAGGAGTGGGGGAGGACTAATTAATCTAACTTCCGAAATTCGCTGACTTCATAAGACAAAACTTTCGCCAAGCGTTGTTGACCTCGGCAGATTGTACACTCCGTAAAACACTGAAAGGTAATCAAGTCACCTTGACGACTACGCTATAGTAGAACCGAACAAGGTAACCTTTCAGCGGTCGTTGCGATTTTGCTCTAGCTTTGTTTTCAAAATCGAAAATAAAGTTTGAATTAATTTGGCTGACCTGTCTTCAGAGCAATAGGTCAATCACACTCACGGTCTTGTGTGTGGGTTTTTTAAATAACGTGTTTTACTTGTATACCCTGATTTTGGTTGGAAGAACAGTCGAAAAAATACAAACATATTTATCTGCGGGCAAAATTGACAACATTTTACATTATTATTATTGTTATTTTATAGGTTAAGCTATCAAAAGTGACCGCTGCAGAAAACATGACTTGATGCATGAATATATTTTAAAAAATTTAGTAGCTAACTTCTACTTTTCCTCCTACCAAAATCATACTTTACCTGTTCTGTAAAGAGTGATCTTGTGTTTTTCGGCACCTTATATTTTTTCCTTTTAGAAGTGTTTGGTCTCATTGCCGTGATTGCTTCATTATTTTAATTTGCGTTGCCCAAAACACTGTCTCTTTCAAAGTGTCATAAGGAGCAGTACCATGACTGGCTGTGCCTCGTGGCCGAGTTGTCGACTACGAGTTTAGGTTATCCAGCAGGGTTGTCACGCACATAAAAAAAAGGAATGTTCTTTATTTAGGAAAAAAATAAGGAAAAGCCCAGAAATTTCGTAAAATCATCCTAATAAAAGTATTGGAATATTTGAAAATTTGGGATACTCAATGTGAAGCTTTGTATTCTTTTGTATAGAATACGTTGATTCAAACAATTGACTGATTCCATGCGCACCACCCAAGGTTAATAGGTTTTAAGATGTGTATTATTTTTAAGTTATGTTAAAAAGTGCACTTTAAATCACTTATTTTTTTATACGCGCATCGTGTCTAACTTCCCGTCTGAACTAACCGCATATTTACATTAAATGGGTAAGGATGAGGAATGTAGAAATTAGAGGAGATTCACCAACATTTACATAAAAAATATAGGGGGAAACTATGAAAAATCAACTGTGTATCCCTAGTTGGGATTCGAACCAACCCCATTGCGGGCTTTTTGTTTGAAGAAATGGCTGCACATCCAACCTCTCGCGACTAGAGCTGGAAGTTAAAGACACAGCCTCTTTGGTACAGCCACAGTTCGTGTCCCGTTACTCGCTCCCCTGCTTGCCACGGGGTCACATGCCGCTCGTTCGTTTCTGGTTTGAGGCCCAGTCAGACTGCTGCACTCCATGTTTGAACAAACCGGAGGGGGCGGGTGGCTTCTCTAGTGTGCGTGGGACTAACTCCAGCCTAAGGCACTTCGCGCCTGGTCTATGTCGACATTTTCGTTCACACGTGTATTTGCGAAACAGTCGATCTATAGACATGCCATGTATTCTGTTTTCAACTGCCCACAAAAATCAATGACTTGAGACTCAGTTTTATGATTTTTGAATGTCACTCACGCGAGTACAAAATCAATGATATATTATAGCTTATTGAATTATCTGAACGATAAAAGTTTAGAACACTATCAAAGATTGTAAAACTGGGCTTGACAATGACAAGTAAATCTCCTGTGAAGGATCTTTGTATGAAAATTGGACTGTACTAGCGTAATGAATATATTATTGTTATGTAATGCTATGTAGGCCATCGCGGTGACATAAAAGTTTATTGTTCCTACTGTCAAAAGCAGGAAATGCTACTGCTTTGAAAAAAAAAAAGAGTTCTTAAAGAAATAACAACCTGACTAAACGTGTTTTTGCGCAACTCTTGGAAGAATACGCTACGTCAGTTAAGTATTCTGTCATCGCTCCCAAACAGGTAATATGGCAGACGAGCAGGTACTGTATAAGATGTTATGGGAGTGCGAAAAACTTTCACTGGGAGATCATTTTGTTGTAGCGTTTAAGATGCAAACACCCGTCGTCCTTATGCTATTTTTTTTATTGCCTTGGCATATTTACATATTTTACAGTTGGTATTTATAATTACATTTTATGCTGGATCGTACATCAAAGACGATAACGTCATTCCCGATTTATTCACCCTTCGAGTTGAATCAATATGGCTGTGCATGGTTAAGCCGGCTAAATAGTTTCGAATTTACAGTATTTTAGTTGGAACTATTTTGTGTATTTTTATGTATTTTAATTTTTGTTCATCTACACTGTGGCAAATGTCCTGCCGTAAAGCAATTTTGGGATCCTTAAATCGTTAAACATACGGGATACCGGCTGAGCTAAGTTGTTCAATCAGTAATGTCATATAATGTTTTACTAGGGATATTTAAAGTGCTCTTTCTGAGCTAGTTGACTATCTTAGCACATTACTTACAAGCAAACTCAACTATAGTACATACACAACACACGCTCTTATGTCCTTTAATTCATAACTGCCAAGGGATAAACCTCCAATTTGATCACTCATACATTTTTTGGTCGCGCCGGTATTCGAATCTGGGACCCAGGCCTATCACAAGGGGGTGGAGAGGGGGATGGACGGCGATTTACTACCATGGTACTGGGACTGAGACTTTCAAGGGGCCGAGGTTCACAAGAGAAAAAAAGTATATTAAAATATTTATAAATGACAAACAATTAATTGCCTATCCATAATAAGGTATAGTGTATGCCGCCCGGAGGAACTTAAGGGCATCTGTCACAATTGTATCATTTCTTCGGGCCACTCTTATCTTTCGTTTCTAAATGTTTGGAAGTTTCCCAATTTGTAGTTAAATTAAATTTGACACAAACAGAGTCGGGCAGTATATAAAGTTCAGCTTAAAGAATTTCATCAAGGGCGTCACGTTTGAATGTTCAGTCACATATCAATATTCATACATTGCTTTTGTTTTGTAAAAGTGACATTAAACTTTTAAAAAATGGTACAAACCTAAAGCGAATAGAGGCGGCGGAAAAGGAGGGCATTTCCCCGCCTGGAAATAATTTGTGCCTTACTTCTCTCCTCCCTGACTAGAGTAAACTCCCCCCCCCCCTCTAGATTAATTTCACTACCCTCTGATATTCTCATATATTAAGCTGAAAGATGGATTTGTACCAAACTCTCGAAATTTCCAGGGGATGTTATTCCAAACAGTGTTTGAGAGCTTACAATTTTCCCAAAAGTTTCTAGAAAAGCCCACTCTAATTAACTTCTAGAGACATCTAATTTTTGAAGATTTTCCTGGTGAGGGCACTCAAAATAGCTTTTAGAATCATTCAATCATCAAACATTTACAGGAAGGAGACCACTTCAAATAGCCTATATTATACATCTAATTTTCCAAAAATTTTCAGGTGAAGACCACTCTCTCTAATTAGATATTACAGGGACACGCGAATTTCTTAAAATGTATGGAGCAGGACCACTCCAAGCTTATACAATCAAGATTTCTAGAGGAATCTGTAGTTTCCATAAACGTTACAAGAGAGGAACATTCAACATAGCTTCTAATCTAGAGGCATTCACTATTTTAAAAAAACTGATAAAGGCAGACACTCTAAAAAAGCTTACAAAATCATCTAAATTTCAAAGCTTGTCTGGAGGAGAACCACTCCAAATACTTTATAAGAAGTATAATTTTTAAAAAAATGTGGTGAGAATCACTCTAGATAGCTTCTAGAATTTAGAGGCATCAAATTTCAAAGATTTTCGGGGAAGGAATAACTCCAAATTGATTATTGAGTCCGTC
>CABFOV010000136.1:274752-292012 GCA_902141375.1 Timema poppense
CCACTTCCCCCTCAGACAAATACGTTTCCGCCACCACTGAAGTCGAGTAGTACTATTAGTGCTTTGCTATTGATACTGGCGGGCCTGCCGAGACCCTTTAACTCAGTAAGCAGTCATACACACTACCTATTGAGCTGAGGTTCTGGATGACTACTATTACTACTACTATTACCACCACCACCACCACCACCACCACCATCATTACTCCTACTACCACTGCGATTCCTGAGCCCTAAGCTATATCGCTTTATGGCAGCATATCTACAGCCCCATGGCTTCTTTGGTGCTGACTGACAACTCACAGCTGACTTCTGACGTCTTTAAAAAGTTACCAGACCAAATTATGTATCCCTACGCCGTATCATAAAATCTGCAAAAAAAAATGTGTTTAGCAGCTGTCACTTCTGACAGTCAAAATTTAGGTATATACCTATATGTTGACTGTCAGAAGTCAGCTGTGAGCTGTCAGTCAGCACCAAAGAAGCCACGGGACTACTGTAGTGTCCATTCGCCGTAGGAGTGGTAGTAACTGACAGGTAGCAGAAGATGTAAAAACGGTTTAAAGAAATATATATTTATAAAGAAATGGTTTGTTGTGAAAGTTATGAATGCCAAAAGTGACAACAAATCAACCGAATGATCTTGTAGATCATGTGGTTTGACGAATGGATGACGTTAGATCTGGTACTTTTTCCTAGCTGTCAGCTACCAACACTCCTACCGTAGATGGGATGTACTAAGACAGAGGCTTCCAAACATTTTTAAATCGAAGAGGTCCTTGCATCAGAAAAATTACATTTTTGAGGCCTCATAAAAAGTTTTACACTAATATTATGAACATTCTATCACGACAGTTAAATTTTAAAATCTAAAAAAAACCCGTAAAACTTCATATGTTCTGGTTACACCTCTGGCAAATGTCCTTTATTAAGATTTGTTTTTAAATTGGCAATCCTGATTACTGATGTTATTTTATGGTGTGAAAAACAAATAAAGAATATTCTAAATTTGACTCACGGAGTCCGAGATATCTATGGCGAAGCCCGAGAGCCCCACATAGCACAGTTTAAAAAGACACCCAAACGTAGCGCCAGGGTCTATCATGGTACGATGACGAACTTGGTACGGACACCTGGGACACCTGATGATTCCTTAGGGCTATGGTTGTACACTCTAACCACTCGACCACAAGGACTTGCGCCTTTGGTTATGTTACATTGTTTTCCATCTCTAGGAGAATTCTTGTAGAAAGGAACTTTTAGACAATATAAACACGCTTTAAACGTTTATTTTTCTTCATCATTTGTTTAATTTAATAGGTTCTGATTATTATCTACCAAAAATGAGTTTAATTTTAAAACCTGAAAACTGTCAACAAATCTATTTTTTTTCTCAAAATAAAACGGTTACAAGCCTGGATTTTCTGGACCAGAAATTTGAGTTTGTTCAGGAAGTTAAAAAAAAGTTTATTTTAAAAGTTAAAAGAAGATGTGAACGTGTTGGGTTGGAGAGGAGCTTTCGAGCAATCCTGTGACGTCACAGGCCAGCTGACATTTTAGCAACCAAGCCTCTCCCTGTTGATGGAGGTCAGCGTTTTGCGCATGTCGCGTGCGACAGGCCACGTCTGCTCTCAGGCTGACGTCTCACGTGCAATGTGTAAAGTTAGCTCGTGTGGGCCTCCTTGAGTCATTTCGGATAGCACAAATAAATAGGCTATCCGTTTGAGGTCTCGCGGATCAGCGAGTTTGCATAAACAAGAAGGGGAAACGTAGAGCTAAATAAGCAAGACGTTCGTTTCCTGGTTATTTATTTTTTAATGTGACTTGAGTTTATCTGGTTATTTGTTCTGTGAAGGATACTAGCCTAATAAAGTAGTATAATGTAATCAGTGTCGGCAGCAAACAAATGAAAATAAAATAAAACCTTTCTCCGTTATTCTCACAGTAAATATATATATATATTATTGGTAGTTTATTAGTTTTAAGGAGATTGGAAAACTAGCTAGGAAATGCCATCCCCAATACAACAGGAGTAGCTGAATATTAGTAATAGAACCATTTTATACCTCGTATGTCCATCGCGGATCTCTGAACTCAAACCTTCCTCTCTTTGTAGGCGACGCCGGATCTTCGGCACATGTTGATATTTTTTTCTTCTAGTCTTCTTTCTTGAACCTAACGGAGCCTTTGGTTGCTACAGTGGAGCTCATCCGTTATGAAGGGGTAGGGGGATTTGTTTTAGTTGTTGAATTATGTTCTACCTCTTTTTCACTGATATGGGAGTTTGATTAAAATCAATATTGAAAGATGAATTAATTAAATATTTATTGAATGTTACTGCTAATATGAATAAAGTGATTACGCGGCCCGATATCACATGTATTCAATATTTACTAAATAGATTGTCATATAATTTGTTTCGTGTCTCTTATTTTCTTAATGTAATCGATTTATATAAAACACTACTAGAAAAGTATTTTTTTTACTAATAAACTCTTCTGTATATGAGTCAAACCTATCACTTCACAGAAATGCCACCTTAACTCTACCCATAATGAGTGAAGGTTAAACCCTTCGTATCCCTCCCCCCCCCTCCCCCCCGGGGGGAAATTACGTTATAGTTTGAATTTTAAAATTAGTGAAGAGAGGCGATTGTTAAATTGCGAATCGAATAGTGGGATTATTGTTTGAGACTTTTACCAATGATAAATAACATGATCGTTAAACAAACTTATATTTCCGCATAAAAGTGGGTAATTTTTTTGGTGGGGGAAGGGGGAGTAAAAATGGTCAACTGCAGTGTGGTATGAATAGATAAAAAAAGGTTAAAGTTTGTAAACTGTTTTGAACTATCCCTGTAAGGTCACTTTAAAAAAATACAACTCCTTATATAATATTATTATCCGCTGATATGGGTGTTTCACAGTTAGTAGCGAGTACTAGGACCTAAGCTTGTGAAAACACAATCACTTTGAGAAAGTTCAGGAAATATCTAAAATCTTGCAAATAAAATTCAAAGTAAAGCTATGCTTGTCAAACGTGTTTGTAAAAGTTCACTGAAAAGAGTGAGGATTTATCTTGGTAATGTTGAAAGAAGTACACTTTGAGTTTCATCGGAAGCCCGTTATTGTATTTAAAAAAAAAATTGTTTTGTATTTAAATTATTAGTCCATTTAAAAAAATAACGTAAAATTAAATTATACAAAAAAAAAAGCACAAATAAATATTTTTAGAAACTTTTTGAAAATTTTGATTAACTTAATCAAATAATAAATTATTCTATAATGCCAAATTTGAGTGATTTTCAATCAATGTTGGAGGCGGAAAAGTGGGCTTCCTATAGGAATCAGGGTTGTAAATAATGTCTCGTGTATCATCTTGCAACGTTTCCAACAAGTTTATGCCGTACTTCCGCTTTATGTCGCACTTTCACTGGCGAATTCCGGTTAGTCCAGTCCTGTCGGGAGAGGGGTATGAAGTAATCGGTAACCGAGGTAAGTGTTGAGGTCGCCTGACAGACTCCTCGAAACGCGTACAAAAATGACCAGTCCGGAACAAACCTCTAGAGTATACCCTATCCACGGTAAGAGAGGTTATAAGTGCCAGGAAAAATCACCCTGTTTCCATTCGCCAAACCGTATGATCTGCTAAATCGTGTGTTGAGTTTTTGCAGTCGAAACTTTCACAAAAAATTATTTTTTTAACAGTTTTTACATTATCTAAACACAAAATTATGGAATTAACCCTTTGTATGTTTATTTTTTGTGGAAGCTGCGTCTGTGATACACTTAAAAATGCTTTACAAAACAAGAGCTTATTAAAACTCTACGTTCTCTTAGTAAGTAGTTACAGCTAACCAGCCGAAACAAGAGTGGTTGATGACGTAATATAAACCGTCTTTGGTTACAGTGTTCACGCGTTGTTTACAAAATATTTTTATTTTATTTAGAAACTAATATTCTGTACGGTTCTTTCTCTAAGTTATAGAAACACACTCATTTATTTATTTTGGTCGCCAGTTGTAACCAGATACAAGTGTGAATATAATATTTTTTAATTTATTATTTCATGTACTATAATATCTCTTATTGCCACAACCACAAAACTAAAAAACCTAATAGTTGTAATAATATTGTTGGTTCTTTCACTGAGTTACGAATGTGCCGATTGTACAATAATCTTTAGGAAAGTTAAATTTGAATCGTTTGATAATACTTTTTATTGATAATAGATTATATTAATAGTTACCAAGCACATAATTATTCCCGAATAGTTTGACATCATTTCTGCCCTGTGCTTTCATTAAAGAACCTTCTGCTAGCTGTCACTTGCATATCCTACCCTAGATAGGGTATATCTAGGCTACGTAGCTCCCTCTCTCAATTAAACCTAGATCTGCACTGAGAGGTGACTGAATAGCACTGGATCCTTGTTGATGAAAAGGCTGGAGTTCAAATCGGGTACCCGTCATTTGGCCTAAAGTGTAGGCCAAATTACTTTTGTGGAGTTAATTTTTAGGCTAAATGACTTCTTGTAAAATTAATTTTAGGCCATTTATTTAAAGTGTGTTAATGTTGTCTTCGGAAACATTCGTTGTGATTTGTAGTGGTGTTCCTAGGTGGCGAGGGTGTGTAATGTTTAGTTAAATAGTATATACTACCGTTTCAAAATACATTTATCTTCTTTCAATATACGACTACCCAAGGTATAAAAGCACGTCCATTAACTTGTAGTAGTCGGTGACCTGGCGGTCTAGGGGTTAGGTGTCAAACTTCTGTGCTGGGGGTCCGGGGTTCAATCCTCGGTTGCGGCAAAGATTTATCTGATTACCAAACCCTTCCTTCACCTCTGACAAGACATCTTGTGAATGTGGGGAATGCCAGGCCTCCACCGTGGTTCGGATTCCACGTTAAACTGTAGGTCCTTCATTTCATCTCACAATCATGCTACCATTACACATTAGCGTAAGTGCGTACAACCCGAACGGGTAGTAAGACGCGGTGCTAATAATAATAACTTTTAGTACCTCTTTTGTATGTTGAACTTTTTGCATTAACAAAGTTTTGTACTAGTTTTTGTACTGTTTTGTACCCGTATCCTTTTTTGAGTAGTTAGAATATAAATGTAGCCATTTCATTTATATAATTTTGTATTATTTTGAATTTTGGAAATTTTTAATGCCAAAGCTTTGAATTAGTTTTGTACTGGTTTTTACCATAAAGAAAAAGTTATGTACCCCAACCCGTTTTGGGTAATTAGCATATAAATATGGCCATTCCATGTTGATAACTTTGTGTTATTTTGCATTTTGAACTTTTTTTCAGTGCCAAAGTATTTTTTTTATCTGCCTTTCTGCGTATACTTGTGTATTAATTTTATTAAATACATTAATTAACCATTCATGTTTTCTATAATTATATTAACTTATTAGAGTTTGCCCATGGCTTTGCTCACATTTAAGTTGGGTGGATTAACTTTTTTCTATCGAATCATCTACACCAGGTTTTCTCAAATTTTATGCACTTGAGCCTTACTTGAACGTGTGAGGCGAGAATTAATTTTGTATGTCGATAAAGCCATATATTAACTAATACCTATAAGAAGGAACCAAAATATATATTTTTTAATGTTTACAGTCTTTGCATAAATATTTGCTCGGCTACGCGGAGACATTGTTGTAATAAACACCAAAATAAATAGTTTAAATTTACTATCTAATAAACAAAACTAAATAGAACTAATTTACACGCAAAACCATAAAATAACTGAAAACATACCTACATTTAGGGCACCACTGCAAGCACGTTAACTATGGTTCTTTTACGTGAAGGCGTTGTTGCAATGAACACCAAAAGAAATAATTTAAATTTACTTAGCATATCAAATAGATTGTTCTGTTAGTAATTGTTTCTCTTAGTTTTAGAAATTTTTTCCCCTCCCTCCAAACATAATTTCTCTAACTCCCGTTTAACCACTTATAATTTTAAGACTAATTTCGTTATCTCTTAGTTTTACTTCTACCTGCCAGCCAAATTTCAATTACTACACCTAAACGTTTTGTATAGCTTCTCCTTTACCCCCTTAATTTCCTGGAGTTCCATTTTAAAATGTTCAGACTTAATAGTTATTTGGAATTGTGCATTTACCAGCCAGCCAAATTTCAATTTTATATCACGTTGCACTGAGATGTAGTTTTATAGATTTAAAACCTTCCCATCTCCCAACACCCTTTTCCCAACTAGCTTAGAGAAATTTAGAGACTAATATTATTTTGTCTATCTGGAGTTTGATTTATCTCTCCCTCTATGATTTTATTTTATACTTCATCTTAAAAGGGTTTTTTTTCTATTATATATAGTCCATCATCACTATTTTTCTGAATGTCATTTTAAATTATTACTATTACTATTATTTAAATATTTATTTTTAATGGGTCCCATACCTGATTAACGAATTTAAGTTCTTTACCACACTGAGAAGTGATTGAATGCACTAGTTTTGGAAATGTTGAGCTCCCCACTCCCCTCCCTCCCTCCCGGCATTTCTCCAACTCCCACTGAGAAATTTCAAATTTTCAGATTTATTTGGATATCTTGATGGGTCCATATACCCAAGGTCACTCATTGATCTCTATATAAATGGATGGACATCTGCGACTAACATTTTCGAGCTGTCGTCTGTTAAATAAGTTTATATAGGATAATATAGTAAAATCTTCACAAGCCTATAACTAAATGGGCGTTTGAACTTCTACACAAAGTCTGTTATTCAAACACATATAATTAGATGTGAAGCTACCTTATTTCATTAAAGTTAACTAACATTAAATATAATATGGTTTTTGAAAGCAATAGGCTATACAAGCTAAGAGCCAACTTTAAATATATTGTAATCTAGTAATATTTCCTACAAACCTATAACCTAAATGATAGTTTGAATGTAAAACTACTACACAAAGTTTGTCATTCAAACAAATGTGATTAAGTTTTAAGCTACCTTTTCCGTTATAGATATTGAACTTTCAATATTATAATATTGTTTCTGAAACCAATAGATAATCTAATAGCCATCTTAAAATATATTGTAGTCTTGGCAGAATGTAAACAACATGGGCGATAGCTACATATTTTAATATACTGAAGATTCTATTCATATTTGTACGGTATTAACTTTAAAACTGAATTGTATGTATTTAACATAAATGTGTCTTCAGACAAATGGGTTATAATAATTGAGTATTTTCAAACAATTATACTTTTATTCACCAGAAACACGTTTTTGCATAAGAACGTTGAAAGAAACCGTTAAATCTGTCCCCTCGCAACCGAGCAGATGACAAACTTAAAGTGTCACGAATAAGCCCGTTTCAAGGATGTGTGTATGTCCATCCAGTATAGTATTGAAATCATCGAGGTTAGAGTACAAGGTAGGCTCGTTCCTTCTACCGGCCAGCATTCATCTCTACCCTAGCGCGAGGCGCTGCTGTGACGTCGGTTCGTGACCTAGCCGAGCTTGATTCTGTTCAGCACATGTGACTATGCGGTGTCGCGCTCATTATTAGCTTCTTATTTATGTCAAGTATGCTACCAAAGTCACTGTGAATATTAAATGTGTGTGTGTTTTGTAAATTTCCCTATTATTGATGCGTGAAGAGTTACGAAAATCATCGTACCAATATTACCGATGCCGTGTGCAATAAAAGTCATCTAAGGGATATGGTGCTATACACAAAACTTTCCTAAAGATTCTGATGTCAGACGAAGATATGTATTCACTACTGAACGGAATGGAAAATGGAATCCTGATTCGTATTTTATTTGC
Organism: Timema poppense; assembly: GCA_902141375.1. Taxonomy (NCBI): domain Eukaryota; kingdom Metazoa; phylum Arthropoda; class Insecta; order Phasmatodea; family Timematidae; genus Timema; species Timema poppense. The sequence goes on from CABFOV010000136.1 coordinate 282,573, forward strand.
TCAGAAAATTTTTATATAATGATTATGAACAAGAGCTAAACCTAAACTGCTAAACTTGCCTAAGAAAAACAAATTAAAATTTCCTGCTGTACCCTCCCTTATTTGTGGTGTCTCCGAAAATGTTATCCAAGGAAGGAATATTACCCGTGAATCTAGGCACGATATTAGATTGACAAAACGAATAGTCTGTGATATGACGGGTAAAAATATTTAGAGGACGTGTCACCCCCAATATTTTACTTTATGGGAAAGTCCATCCATCCATCAAGTTATTCATCTCACCTTAAAACATATTTGAAAAACATTATTTCTCAAATGTTATAAATCACGTGGTTGTAGTACATAAATATGTTTTGTACAAGATCATAATTTATTGTATTACATAAACAAATTAATATGGTACGGTAGTTAATGAAAGACGTAGGGTGTTTGGTGACGTCAATATTCACTTGATTTAAGTGTTAACTGACCAATATAAAATGAATAACCCTCTTGTATGTGGGCCTATTCATAAACCAATTTGGAGTGTGGTGAAAATCTTGAATTTATATTAATGTTCAACTGAGAGTGTCGGACTGAATATTTAAAGGTAATATTAGATTCGGCTACATTTATGTTATACAAGTAGTGATTATAGAGAACTACAATAATAATACCCCCAATATTGGTCCCCCTCCCAAAGCTGGTAATAATATGTGTATCCTCCCCCCAAGTTGGAAATAAAGTCGTTCTCCAAAGTTGCAGTCAATCACGCCCATGTCCAGACTATATTCTATAAATATGCAGAGGAAAAGGAAACCAAAGAAGGTGTAGCTGTTGTTCATTGTGTCTCTCGAAACATAAGCAACGAAACACGTCAACCAATTGTGAATTAGACTGAAAAAACATCTTGAATAATTACAAAAGGAAAACAAAATATTGAAACTAGAATCTCTAAAAGTCCGTAGACTCAGGAACATACTTATCTTATATATAATTTGATATACCCGTTTCCGGTTATAGAAATTACGAGGAAATGGCTGAACAAATTTTGACAAACGAGCACTCATTTTAATGGTTAGGAGTCCAGGACGTCGGGAAAAATAGTATTTTTTCACGAATACCCAATTTCCACAGATAGTTTTCACCAATGAACCCGTTATTTGCGTTATTTGCTGCATGCCTGTAAATCTTTAAATAAAATATATATCTTTCAATCTGCAAATAAAATATTTCTCTTTGGATGCTGATTTCAATTTAGATGTTGTCAGTTACATAAAAATATGTTATACTTTTTGTTTCGCGCATTTGCTATAAAAATATATAAACAATACAATGGTGTTTAAATATGTTTTAATATGTATTATAAGATCAAAAACGATAAAATGATCTGGAAATATGTGTCTAAATAGCCATTTTAATTTTAATAAATATGGGAGTTGGCGTAAATTAAAAAAATAATCTTTTATATTCATTTTATCAAATAGTACTACAATGCAAATATAGTAAGATGAGTTATGTTTCCATGATACCACGTCATTTTGAGAGGATGATATTTCAAAGTAATGTTTTGTGTACCACATCTTTCTTTCACATTCTCTATCTTTCTCTCTCACATACACACTCTCTCTCTATCACACATTCTCTCCACTCACACACAATATTAAACAATCTTTCACACTTAATATTTATCACACTCGCTCTTAAACTCTCTTTAAACTCACTCGCTTTCTCTCAAACTCTTCCTCGTTCTCAAACTTTCTATCACACGCTCTCACATTTTCCATCTGTCTCAAACACCATCTCTGTCTCATATTCTTTCTCAAACTCTCTCCCGAACTTTATCTCAATCAAACTAGCTCTCTATGTCTCAAACTCTCTCCCAATCTATTAAACTCTTAGTCTCATTCTTTTTCTCTTTAACTTTCTTTCACTCAAACTTTCTCTAAAATTTTCTCTCTCTTTAACATTCTCTCTCAAACGTTCTCATATTTTCTCTCTCTTTCACACAATACCTTTCACAGTCTCTTTTCCAAAATTTCACTCACACTCTCACACACTTTCTCAGGTACTCTCCTTCACATACTTTTTCTCTCACACCAACACACACTCTCTCACATTCTCTCCCCCTTATAATAATAATAATAATAATAATAATAGTTACGGATCTAGTCAAACCCATCATTTAAGTTTATATAATATGGCCATTATGCTATTGATGTTCATTGGCAAAATTTATTTCATACGTCGCTATTTTATACGTGTAATAATACAATAGCTAAAAAATATATATATTCATGTAGGGATAACATTGCTTTAGTCCAGTAACTGTACGCGAAAATCGGGTATCACTTTAGAAAAATACCAAGTGAGTGAGTTGAATATTGGTTTCCACTTACATTTTTCCTGTCTAGATAAGTTGCCAAAAGTTCCCATAATTCGGTTGTGTGCATACAATTTTACCGCGCTTAATAGGTGCTGAAAATGGTATTATTTATTGTTTTTCGTTAATATCTTCGTTCCTATTAATTTTATAACCATGAGATTAACTAACAAAGAAATAAGATCGGAAATTTCTATACAAAAAAGGTGGTTTAGGGTTTTGTGAGCTACTGATCTACTGTTTTTGTTGGTAGAATTAAGCTTTTAGGTTTGTTGTGGTAAATCTGTATGTAGGAAACACGTCGATGTGTTTAGACATATTGTAACAATCTCTCATCAGTTGTGCTATCTATATTCAGATGAAACAACAGTACTTTTTACTTTCCGAAGATACCTGAAGGTTTTCAATTTACATTTCAGGCCAAATGACTTTAGGTAAAATGACACTTGTGAAAGTAATTTTTAGGCCAAATGACTTTTGGTTTAATTTTTAGGCCTAATGACTTTAGGCCAACTGCCGCGTCCCCCTCATATCACGGTCGGGTGCACTGGGCGTGGCTTTTCCCTCATGCGATCTATCACTGTGGTCTTTCCATCTTCTCTCCACGCTAATGCGGGTGCACTTCACTTAAACTATCTTATTCACCTTTATCAATGTTGACTTCAAAAAAATATGTTTGTATTTTCTAAAAGCTGTTCCAAATATCCGTTCGTAAGAAAATCAAGGTAGGCCCCATTATATTTTCATCGCCTCTCGCCACCAGTTTGACTTGTACTTTTACACAAATGAAGTAGGGGCTAGGAAGGTTTAATTTGGAGTAGATGTCCCTGCACCTACATGGAGGAAGAGGGGGAACCATTCAAGGAAAATACCTTCGGTTAAGCCTACTGGCATTCGAACCCCAATATCCCCGTCATCGGCAATCCAGTCTATTGCAAGGGTGAAGCTGTTTAGACATTTGTCAGTGAAGCTGTTTAGACATTTGACCACAGAAGCGCCTAATTTATGTTTTAAAGTATTTAAAAATTGTGTAATATGAAAAGTATAATTTTTAGAATTTTTTGAGGATCGTTTCAGTGGGCCTGATGTTTCTGAACTGTCAATTTCATGAGAAGTCCTGTATGAAAGTATTTCTCTTCAATTAGGTGGCGCCCTTAGTAGTAAAATAAGAACGGTTCGTTACAAGATGACCGGCTGGGTGTGGTCTTTTGTGTCGCGAGGAGTTAATTTCCCCTTAAAGATAGGTAAACACGACACAACTTATTGTACAAGAAACTGTAACCTAAAGATGGCGTCATGTAATCACCAAAGATTGTACAATATCTGCTTTACACAACTTATTGTATACAATTTCAGGGAATAGAACACTTTCTATATCGGTCATTTGTATGGTACAACTTTCGGAGTGTTAACAATAAATAACCCTATCTGCCAGACGTGAACTAATTGAATATATGATAACGTATTTATAAGGCATCAAATTATCAATAAAAACAGTTATATTTTAAATTTATATATTCGAATTATAATTAATAAAAAGATTAAACTCGATATATTTATCATTGATTTATTTACTATTTGCTATTATTCAACCAAACACAAATAAACTATAACATTGCTCACAATTTTGTATCCGATCGCATATTCCGCGTAATCAGTCTTGAGGTAAAACTTGTATGCAATCGGTGTGTACCAAGATTAAGGTATCCGAGAATATCAACCAGCCACACTGGTCGAATTTCAGGATTTCTTAAGGTGTGGCCGAAGGAAGCGCAAGTATTCTTACAGTTTTTATATAATTGAAATTTTTTGGCTAAAGTAAATCAAATATTTCTCCAGTAGCATCATAGAGTTTAATTTTCTGCACATGCTAATATCAACAGATCTTGAATATCTGTCAAGGGGGTCCTGGAATTTTGTCAAAACTTTTTAAATAAAGAGAAAAACTTTAGACAAAACTCTAGGACACCCTTGACAGATATTCAACATCTGTTTTTATTGGCATGTGGAGAAAAATAAACTCTATGTTATTATTGGAGAAATACTTGATTTATTTTGGCAAAAAAAAAAAGTAATTCTATAAAAACTGTAAGAATACTTGCGCTCACTTCGGCCACACCTTAACTATTATTCTAGCCTGCGCCCCATGCTACAACTTGTATAGTGATCCGTACATTTTTGGACACTAACCGGTCCCGAAACCTTGCCATTATTACTGATCCAAATAGTGTTTCGTCGGTGTAGGTGGAACTGGGTCATGACCGGGACACCGATACATGGCGTCACGTGGCCTCCACGTGCGTGCGCTTCTTGCACTACATGACACTCACTAGTCCACTACCCGCTCAGAAGAATCAAGAGTCTCAGACTAATAATATACACATCTGATGATTTTTATTGTTGTTTAGATTGGGAAGAAGTCACCAATGATTTTATAGTTGACCGAGCAGGACAAGGTCCTGTTTTAACTTGTCACACTGTCATTTTGTTTGTTTTTCCGGATCTTTGCTACGCGTTAACTGTCAAATGCGAAGACCAATTTTAACGAAATTTGGCAAGGGAATTCTTTAAGACAGGCCGAACAACTCATTTACACGGTTTTTCAATCATTTTCAAGATGGCAGACACTAAAAAAAAAATCTGTTTTTCTGTTTCTTTGTCCCGCGATAACTGCCAAATACGTGAACCAATTTTAATTAAATTGGGCAGGGATATTCTTTTAATGTATGCCAAACGATTTGTGTACATAATTTGGCAATCTGGTTATTCGTTTCAACATGGCGGCTGCTAAGAAGGTGTTTTTCGTTTAAAAGCTCATCTCAAGCAACGAATAAAAAGGTAGCGCCACCTGGAGGAATTAGAGTAATTACATTAGTTGGGCATTAGTATGGATTGTAAAGAATTATTTATTAAAATTCTAAGATGTGACCTGACTTTTAACAACCTAGTTTATCTTCTATAGAGCTGTGTGTATATAACGCGCTGGCTTGTGTACTTAGAGAAGTCACACGCTCAGCCAATCAGGTGTTTTTCTCCATATGGTGCTACATTTTATTCTATTTACATTGATCTCATGTACCTACGGTGTATTATTTTTAAATGTTGGCACATATTGAGAGACTGTCTTAAGTTACGTGAACAACGGCTATTCTCTATGAATATAATTTACTATTGAAGATAGTAGTCTAATAATTTATTTTTACCTAGTTTGATTACCTACTAAAATATCAAACTCAAATACAAGGAGAAATTAATTATAGGAGATATTTCAACTTGGAATACAAAGATACGTTATATCTTAAGACCGCAGTACCGATAATAGCATGACATCATTCTTATTATGATGTGCTTAACATTTTTTTATTGTTTTTTGTCTATTACTTTTAATATTTATAGTAAAAATACCTGATATTCGTGATATATTTAAAAAAAACTGTAATCCTACTAATATTTGAAAACTTAATAAAATCCTAATAATGAAGAACTTTTCAATTACATTTTAAAACCCTAGTGAATTTTTTATTAATAAACTAATTATTAATTGCTATTATTAGTGACATAAATTTTAAAAATAATGAAACAGAATATGGGGGTTAATTTTAATGATGAATTATTGTTTTAGCGACATGAAGTATTGACTAGACGTGTCTAATTTAAGTCACAAAACTATATTATTACAAAATAATCAATTTGTTTGAACTTGGGAGGCTATCTTAAAGTAAATGCAGCCGCATTAGCCTGAAGTTTTTTCCCCCATTTATTTGAGATGTTTAACGTAGGCCTACACTTTCTGAACCGACTGATTATAACAACACACGACTTATAGATTAGCTTGAATATAGATCAGGCACAACATCCAACCCCCTCCCGTTAATTTATCACTTTGAAAGGTTAAACCCACATTTCCCCAATGATACCTTTTTTTGGCCAAGCTGTGAATCGATCCCAGGACCATTAGCTCATTAGAAAAACACGCTACCGACTGAGCCAAGGTGTCGAGCAGTTTGAAGATAATAAAAAAACCTTCTAGTTCACTTGACCTGGAATCGAACCTTGACCTCTCCGTTAGAGGCTTACCAAGTAAATGGTGAGTCTAATAGCACAAGTAGGCACAGTCGCGAGTGACTCACAAGATTCTAGTTTATTTCCTCTCTGCGCTTAGTCTGGGTGAGTTTTGTTCATTAAGGGGGGGATAAAAAGAACGCGAGTTAAAGGACAGTGTCTTTGCAGTTTCTATAGAAAAACTTTTTTTTTGCAAAAAAATATAAATAGGTTACACTGTTTCCTGTATTATAAAAATAATATAGAGTTTTTTAATCATATATTGACTTAGTTGTTGAATATCTGTCATGAACATAGCGGCATTAGATGAGACATTTTTAAGTGAAAAGAAAAAGTTGTCATTAAACACCGGCACAACCTCGACAGATATTCAAGAACGATCGAGGTCACTATTAAATTCTTTATGTTCCTACTGGAGAATTATTTTAATTATTTTGAAGAAAAAAAAAAACAAGTTTTGACACAAAAATTGTAAAATCATTGACCATTTCGCGCGTCCCTTACGCTCCGACCTTAATGACTAGGTTATTTTAATGCAGTCGAGTCGAAACATGCAAACCACAACCACCGGGACTGTTTCGACATTTCAACGTAGCTGTGATGTGGCGTGGTCACGTGGAGGGGATAGGGTAGGCGGGGGGTAGAGGTATCCGATATGAGAGCAACCACACGGTCTGTCTGCTTTAAGGCGTGACATGGAAAAGCATCCGGTTATGGTCTAGAAACGAATATAAACTATTTAGGAACTTTTTTACAGGCAGTTTTCTATGAGGAATATAAATTGCATTGTTTGGTCTACGTCAGTCTCTTTTCTTCCTTCACCACTAAAACTTGTAACCTTGATGATCGTCCACGAGCTGACGAGAGGTTTTTTATAACTAAGTTGGTGGGAGGAATAAGACGCTCATGAACGGGTTACAACGAGCTTTGAAAAAAATTAATCAAATTCTGACAAAGCTATTACTTCTCTTGTGAATTTAAATAGCGACACAATTAAAGTAATGTTTAACTGACTGATAACGTTTTCTAACTCAACAAAACAAACCGTTAAAACGTTGCCATTTCAGTTTTTTTTACGTACGTTGGGAAATAAAGCTTTGTACGTTATATATTTTTTGCAGTGAAATTGCATGTGACAAATAAATAAGTTAATACGTCTTCACGTGATAAACTAGTTGCAGTTATTTTCTATTCCACTCAACAACAGGGTTACTAACAACTTGTTCTTAAAGGTGGGGATAATGAAGGCTATTTATAATAATAAAAGGAAGTGTGTTTGTGTGTGTGCAATGCCCAGCCAAATCGATGCCACGCAGAGATCTGCAATTTTTAACATAGGTGTACTGAAAGGGGTCCGAATGCACCTTGAAGCAGGATTTTTAAATTTTTGATTAGCTTTTTAATTAGGCTATTTTTAACAAATATTTGGCGGGTCACAGGCAACGCCGTGCGGGATTGCTAGTATATAATATATTGGAAGTTCACTCGTACTAGCAAATCGAATCCAAATGTGTAAAACCACTTATAGTGCATTCGGCCGAGATTCGAACCGGGATATCACGGTATGCGGGTAAAGTCAAAGTTACACTGGTAACTCTAATCATGTAAGACGGGATGACTAAGAACTTCGGAGTGCTAAATGATGGTGTTGTATTTTGTATTATAAAGAAACAACGCACAGACCTGCATCAGTGGGCCCGTAGTCAAAATGTCAGGCTAGTCTGGTTTACTGATGAAAGCGAGGTAGTCGTTAGAATTCTGGTTGAGTTTTTTCCCCAAATGGTTTCCCACTCACCCTCCACGTGATTTCAGATAAACTTTTTCTAAACTAGATATTTCTCACGCTTACCCCATTAACGTAATTATAATAAATATATACGTATAACCCGAACGGGTGATGAAACGCGGTGGAAACAAAAACAATAATGCTGATGATCTAAACCTCCACATCGGCTTGAAAAGGAACTATTTACGTCGCCGCATCTCGCTTACTCTTTCTAGTTACACACCTTTAATCATATATATATATATATATATATATATAATTTGATAATCACATTTCCGTTAGTTTAAATTACGAGAAAATGGCTGATCTTATTTTGTATGAGCGAATTTCTAGCCTTTTCTGGCTCATTTGTGCAACCATTCTTTGATTACAACAGCCTGATTAGTGTATGATTTTATATCAGTAAATAAAATATATATACGTATCTCTGTATTTATATAATCGGCTAAGAAATTAAATATTCGGTTTCACCCCCACAAAACGGCCAAGAGTTGGGATAGACATAGAGAGTTGTGAGAAGGGTAATTTTAAAGTTATAATCGTAGTTCTTGGTATTAAGAAATGAAATCTCGAAATCCATGTAAAGTTGACAGTCTTAGACGAATAAACTTTTAAAAGAAATTAGATCTAGGCTTCATTCTATATACATTTTTCCCCAATAAAAAGTTTTGCATACATTTTAGCGCAATACTTTGCAGCCATTAACTGCAATGATTCACATGCAGGCCTACATATTAACCACACCATTAGAGTAGGTCTTAGCAACAAGAACTTAAAAGGAAATAATTTACCCGTGTTTTATTGGAGTGAGGATGGGAAACAATTTAAGAATTTTTTTTATCACTATACCCGTACGGTATTCTAACCCTAACCTCCCTGTCACTGGCAAACCAGACTGAATGAGTTAAGACTAAATTTTCGGCCATTTTTATCGACCGGGAGTGTACACTAAACAAGGTCGTCACCTGTCTCACAGTGTTGTCAGTGGTATTTTTTGTGTGTCAAACCTAATGATAATCAAACACCTCATGTGAAAATCGCGTGTTTCCATTCTTTTGTACAAGTCGTGTGAAGGTTAGGCAGTATTTTGGCAGGAGAAGACTGCAGGTGCCAGAGTAGGCTTATTTTCTCCTGTACTTTCTTGTTCCAATGAGCTGGCTCTTAGTGGCTGCACTAAAATTCGCGTTGAGGGAAGATACTCGTAGTAAATAGTATATTTAACCCCCCACC
>CABFOV010000137.1:0-83150 GCA_902141375.1 Timema poppense
AAGAGTGATGTATTTATTTTGGAATCAAATTAGTGTATTAGTCTAATACAGATGTGATTGGTTGGTCTTGAAAGTGCACTTTTAGTTATTGAACCCCGGCCGCCAGCATAAAAGCCTGACACCTTACCCCTAGACCGCCAGGTCACCCACTTTTAATTAATTCCCCGAGTAAAAATGATTGCTAGTTTTATATTGAGACTTACGACGTTTTACTTTCAAACACTAGGACACGAAGAACCTAAAGAGGAATGGCGCATAAAGCTATTTGAACACACACAAAACACATATCTTGATCTCATTTAGGTAGGTATTAAAAAGGAACGGAATCCTTTAAATAGTTTTAGGTCGTAGGTTTACGTGATTTTAACCCCTTTTTAGTGACTAGTTTAGTCTTTATGTTTTTTTTTTTGTTTCTTGCGTCTTGTACTGTACATTATTCGTTCTGGAACTTAAACGAACCGATTTGAATATAATCTAATTAGGGGGAATAAAGTGTCGGCCTTGTCATTGGGTATGTCTACTGATTTTGTAGCCGCGTCGGTGGTCTGAGGAGTTAAAAATGTTTTGTAGTCTACATTTTAGATTGTGTGATAGTTGGTTCAATGTTTTATTATCCTTTTGCACTGCTTCTGACTACACTAATTGGGTAGGTACGAGGAAGGTGTAGTTTAGAGGAAATGTATCTAAATTTGAAAGGTGAGAGGGTGAGAAAAGATGTAGTAAGAACTATCCCACAATGTTTATCACGAGGTCTTAAATGTCAATCCCATTAATTCTGGCTGCCTATAATGGTTAGGTCATATTTTGTTTCCCACCCTTCTTCCATGCAAATTCTAGTATTTTTCCTCAAAATTCTACCATTATTACCATCACACCATTAGCGTAATGGATAGAACTTGAACAAGTAGTACTAAACGGAGATATAAAAAAATTTAAAAACTATTCTTAGTACATCCGTGTAGTGTTCGAACCCCAGCGTCCCCGTCACTGTAAAATCAGACAAGATGAACTTATCATTTAGTCGGTGAGCCCCACCGATGCGGGTAATATAATTTTTTTTCTTGCATCGTGTCTCACTACCCATTCGGGCCATACGTTTATGTAATAATAACGATAGTTGGTTAGGGTTTAGGAAGGTTGAATTTAGAGGAAGTGTACCCGCATTTGTGTGGAAAGGTTGGGAAACCATTTAGGAAAATCCACCCTCGGTAGACCCGAGTGGGTTCAAACAACAATTTCATCATCATCGGCAGTCTAGTATTATGCTAAAGAAGCGCCACCGAAGCTGAACTGATATGTTTGTAAGCTAGTAGCAACTCATATTATTATGATTCTAGGACAAACGCAGCAACCAGTCCCCAGAACCATGGTCTAAGCGTCACTCTCGTGTTAGACCAGACTACTGATGACAGGGAAATCGGGGTTAGGATCCCGGTTGGGTGTGCCAAAGTTGGTTTTTCACTCTTCCTCTGCGCAAATTCTAGTACACTTCCTGTAAAATTCTACCTTCCTCATCTCTAACCGATTAGTGAAATTAGTACATAGACGTATAACCTGAACAGGTAGTGGTTCACGGTGCTAATTTATTTTAAATGCGTTAAATGTTGTCTACATTCCTTTTTTTTTAATGGCAAATTCAGGTAAGTGGGTATCACTCCTGACCGACTTGGGAGGCTCAGATAAAATTCTTTCCATATCTTACGTTTAACTAAACTTAATTTAAGGGTTAGTGAAATTTTTTATTTCGTAAAGTAAGCCTACTTATTAAAATAAGATGTAGTTTCTATAAAACTTTACTTATAGAATAAATATTTTTCATAAACATTGCCGGTATAGGAAAGCATCCCAAATTGTTTGAACCAACGGTTTCCAAACTGGGATGTGAGCCAATTTTTGGTGGGTTGTGAAAAGTTTTTGAAATGTGAACGTTTTTGTAACTATTTGAAAATAGAAAATCATTAAAAAAAATGAGAAAGTGAAAAAAGAGACTAAAAAGGCAATTACGTTAACAAATTTTCCTACCCCACACCACCCATCCTTATGCCCACTAAAGCTAGATTAGGTTATGAAAGTTTGTCGTTTTAAGAATTGGGTCAGGGTTCTAAAAGTTCGGAGAAGTACTTGCGCGTGCTACAAATATTAGGACTTTTGACTATCAAAATAGACTTTTGTAATCTTTCATTATCATTTTTAGTTACAGTTATATACTCTAGTTGTTACATTGTATATTATAATTAGTTTACATATTACCGAACTGGTTTAAACTATTTTCTCTTCTATCTCTATTAAAAATGAATCTAAATAATATATTTTAAGATGAAGACCAATTATAATATACACTTTAATAATTATAGTATATAACTGTAACTAGAAATGATGATGAAAGGTTACAAAAGTCCATTTTGATAATCAAAATTCCTAATACCATACCCAAGAACTTCTCCGAAAATAATTATCATCGAACTTTTACGGACATTATCATCAAACTTATCCTAACATTATCAAATAACGTATCTAAACATTAGTAACGAACTTATCTGAAAATAATCAGAAAACTTCTCCTAACATTATAAGAGAACGTCTCTAAATATTAGTAGCAAACTTCTTCGAACATTATTATAGAATATCTCCAAACATTATCAGCAAACTTCTTCGAACATTATTATAGAATATCTCCAAACATTATCAGCAAACTTCTTCGAACATTATTATAGAATATCTTCAAACATTATCAGCAAACTTCTCCGAACATTATTATCAGCAAACATCTCCTAACATTATCAGCAAACTTCTACGAACATTATAATTATCAGCAAACTTCTCCTAACATTATCAGCAAACTTCTCCTAACATTATCAAAGAACGTCTCTGAATATTAGTAGCAAACTTCTTCGAACATTATAAGAGAACTTCTTCTAGCATTATAAATAAGATAACTTCTCTGAACACTAGAAGTGAACTTCTCCAAACATTATTATAGAACTTCTCCTAATATTATCAGCAAACTTATCCAAACATTATTATTATCAGCAAACATCTAACATTATCAGCAAACTTCTCCGAACATTATTATCAGAAAACATCTCCTAACATTATCAGCAAACCTCTACGAACATTATAATTATCAGAAAACTTCTCCTAACATTATCAGCAAACATCTTCTAACATTATCAGCAAACTTCTCCTAACATTATCAGTAAACTTCTCCTAACATTATCAGCAAACTTCTCCTAACAATATCAGCAAACTTCTCCTAACAATATCATCACGCTCACTCAAGAAGTTTCGCCGGCCATTCCTTAGACCATGTGTTTATAGGTGGTACCCTCAAGATGGAGCTATGTAATATGTACCCTCTTTCTCTGACTCCTGGCTTTACTCTTTGATAGCATTTCCTAACACTACAACAGTACAAGTAGAAATATGTTTATTTTCTCTCCTCCTTGGAAATAAATAGCGCACGTTCATCGACAGAGCCTCTCTATTTGTTAATCTGCCAAGCCGGCAACAAGCGTAGCTGAAGAGTAGGAGTAGAATAGAAGCAAGTCGATGACATGAACATGTAGTACCAACCTGTCAACAAGTAATTTACCCCCATCCTCCATCCCGGCGGTTGAGTAGCGGTGGCTCCAAGCCAACAGATGCAGCGGTCCTCTTATAAGCCGCGCGTCATCCCCACTCCCCCTTTCTCTGACGACGAATACTATTCATAATAATAATATTACTAAACGATTTAGAGTGCACCCGATGAACACAGGGCTATAGATTTAAATTCCGATTTAGATAAGGAGTAACTTTTTTTTTTGACAATCATAAAAAATACTACAATAATTTTCATATTTATATCTATAATATATAGGTCAGAGCTGATATGCAGCTATCACTTTTGATATAATAAATATAATATCAATACCTGTAAAATAGCACTGATAATATAGTAACCCGCTCCAGTGGCCGCATGGTCTAGGTCGCTGTTCTAGCAATATACTAGATTGCCGATGACGGAGAGACCGTGGCTCGATCCCGGTCGTGTGTACTGAGTTGTTTTTCAACTCTCTCTCCACGCAAATGTGCCTACACTTAATCTAAATTCAACCTTACTCATCACTAACCCATTCGTGCAATTAGTACGTAAGCGCATAGCACGAATGGCTAGTAAGACGGGGTGATATATATAATAGTATAGTGTTATTAATATTTACTGCAATAAAATATTATTGTATTTTATAGAATGATGACTTTTTTTTTTAAATCTAAATATTTAGGTTCAAAATTGGTTTCTGCGTAGTGAATGATTTTTGTCAAATTATATTTTTTTTTAAATAGCTCAAATGATTTGGTTCAAAATTTGTGTCAGAGGACTATTTTACATTATCAATAATAATGTTTACTTATTAATCTAAAATAAATTAATTTAAGCGTAGTTTACTTAAGACAAATTACATAAATTTAGTTGTTTTTTTAAACAGACCTTGAAGATTGAATTCAAAATGGGAATCTGATAATAATGTTGTATGATAAATAAGAATCCTATTTTTAAAAGAATAAAAAATAATTTTAGGGTAGTAGTTTAAAAATAATTTACTTTTCAAAATTTTAATTTCGTTAAATATATTTGAACAAATTGGTTTAAAATAGATATGGGGAGTGTGATTATTCTGATTAACAAGATGATGTGTGTTTTTTTTTATAGGGAAAGCATATATAAGAGTAGTTCACTCAAAACTTATTTTGTGAAAATTATCTTCAAAGCCATGCTACACATTATGATAAAGTTTGTGCAATTGTGTCGTATCATTTATTTTGTAAGGTATATTTGAATGTTAATCCCTTTTATATTAATGTATTATATTGACTAATCTTCTTAAAAAATCATTTTATTCATCAACGACTCGTTGATTGGGATCAATCTATATTGCAATACAACAAGCTGTAGCTGTTATTTATAAACATTCATATTTCATTTCTTATTATTCTTGTTTATTCGAGGTATTTAACGTGAACTTTCTGAACCTACTGATTATATCAGCACACAACTTATTAACTAACTCGAATCTAGAACAGACACAACATCCTGCCACAGGTAATTAATTCAGCGCTGTGAAAGAGAGAAAACCGACATAATACAGATGATAAATTTTTCGCCCATGTCAGGAATTGAACCAAGAATATTTTAGAAATTAAAGGAATAAGATTGGTCGAAGAATAGAGGAAGATGAAGGCATTTTACTAAACTGATCCGGCCACAGGCTGGAACCAGATGATGATGATGATGATGATGATGATAAGTCCTTAACTCAGTAGACATACATGATACCGATTGAGCTAAGGTATTGAACCATTTATTATTAAAATATAATAATAATAATTATTATTATTATATAACCTACAGTTATTAATGGTTTAATATATAAAGAAGAGATGGCAACGATAGTCTTAGAGCATCTGTGTCTGCATTACCATTGAGAGGGGATTGAAAAACCACAGGTATAAATCACATAGGGAATACTATGTCCCACTGTACCCTGCTGAGATTCGAACCTTTCACCTCCCGTCATCGGTCCTCCATTTTATAACGAGCCCGAAGCCATGGAATGTCCGACGTACTAGACAGAAAAAGTAATCAAAGGAAAATTTACGTCTCTTTTTATGGCAATGATTTATTTTCAGTACTTAAATAACCTACTGGTCGTACAGGCCTATTTTCGTAGATAGGGCCTTATCCGACTGCTAGAAACTATACTAGATTTACTTTAACGTATTCATACGTCAAGTTGCGATACATGAATCTGTCGCTTTTAATATATATTATCAATACCTATAAAATAACACTATTAAAATAATAAAATATTATCAATTTTGGGATTTAAAAAATGTGTGTGTTTTCTTAAAGCCTCTTCCTATTAAAATTGGACATATTGCAGCCCTACCGTAACTTATTAATAAACAAATATGCTTCTTGTATTTTACTTTAATACTGCGGTTAGAAGATACAGCAACGACCAGGTTATTTGCAACTTATTCCAGTGTGGTCGAATTCTCGTAATATCCTAACAATATTACAAACAAAATGGCTAACATCATTTTCCCATGAAAATTATTGTAAGGGTTCCGTTGTAGAATAATTGTCAGATTCATAATGACATTATCTAGAAAACTTTTTAAATAAAGAGAAAAACTTGTCATTAAATTCCAGGACACCGTTGATGGATATTCAACTACTGCTTAGGCCACCATGTGAAGAAAATTAAATTATCTGTTTGTGTAAAAGCAATATTTGATTTATTTTGAAACAATTTTTTTTATAAGCACTGCAAAAACATTGGTCTTTTCTCTCGTCCCCTACAAACCTAACTTAAAATGTTAGGTTTTTAATAGCATAGGGACATGTCGTTAGCTTTTGCTTTCACTTTCACTTTGGTATGAACCATATTTTAAAACAGCAAACCACTTTTATAATATAACGTGGTATTTCCAAACGTCTGCGATTTGTCATAGATCTACAGTATACAGCCTCCTTAACGCTTCTTTCAAGTTTATATTCAGCCAAATTGGATTCATGGCATTGCGTTTCTATTGGTTGATGAGTGATCAACCGTTGAAGTCTTAAAAACAGACAGATTAGGTACTATGGTGATTGTGTATGGGTATTTTAGAAACTCCTTACACAAAAAAATAAACAAGAAACGTATGAATATAATAAACGCAAGATATGAATAGAACAGGAATATAAACATGTAACGCGACATTTAAGGGGGAGGGGAATACACAACTAAAACAACTAAAAGAAAAATTTCCAACTTGATACATAAATATTTTATTTGAATAGGTTACTTAAATAATTCGAAGTATGAGAGGCAATGTGATCAGGCACAATTGTGACTTTCACCTCAACATCGTAAAGAGGTTGATTTTACAAATTTGGATTGTTGAACTGTACTGAGGCGATCAGTACAGAACACGTTAAGACAAAAGTTTTTTGACTCGCCAATCAGGAATAAATATTTGGCTGTTGCTAATTTATAGTCTCCTAGAGCTTTCAGATGGATAAAAAAAAAGGTGTCAAACAATTTTTCTTGTAATTATAATATTTTAAAACGTAAGTAGAGCAGGAGACTTTTGATCAAATTAATAAATACCCGAAATATAAAAATCAACTATTTAACCTTGTACAAAATTAGATGTAATTATTGTATTTTCTTGATCCTTACTTTTTATAAGCTGAACGTGTACATTTTTCAGAGTCAAAGACAAATATTGTGTGAATACTGTCATAACTCCCTCGCCTTACATTCCTCGCCTTTCATAACAGCAATGAGAAGATGATGAGACACGACCCAAACACAATTTGAAGTTAGACGGTGTTTGTTGGATCTTTATATCACTAAAAACCGGGGAAATAGAATTGCACCCAGAAAATTGTTTTGAGATCATTAGAAGTGTAAGGTACAGTAGCCACATGACTTCTTTGGTGCTGATTGACAGCTCACAGCTGACGTCTGACAGTCAACATTTAGGTATATATCTGAATTTTGACTGTCAGAAGTGACAGCTGCTAAATATATGTGTTTGCAGATCATATGGTTTGGCGTAGGGATACATAATTTGGTCTAGTAACTTTTCAAAGCTGTCAGTCAGCACCAAAGAAGCCATGCGGCTACTGTAAGTACCAAGCTGCGTCACACTTATCTAACTCTATTACAAAAACAATAAGATTTTTCAGTTATTTACTTTCTGCCTTGGATACCAGTTTTGGTGATAAATTTAAAATAATCAAAATAGTGAATCGTTTTAAACTTACCGAAAATAAAGTTTTAGGTTACAGAGTTGTTTTTAATTTGTGAGAACTTCGAACACAATCATTAAGTAGAATGAGCCCAAGACTCCATCCAATATAACAAAATTATTGCTGAAACCTACAAACCCTCTAAAAAATCAAACATTAAATAATAATAATTTATGTATAAAACATTTGACTGTAGAATTGACTAAACTATATTTTAAACTGTCATTCTGAACACACTTTTGTTTATCCTTCCAATATTATTTTCATTACTTTGACTTAACTCTTTCGGACGCAACTCAGGTAATAATAAAATTGTATCCGATACCGGAGTGTGAGTAACAGTATCGAAAAAAAAATTGTCGAGTAAAAAAATACTACAATCTGAAGGAAACATATTTATATTAGCAAAGTATCGATATTTTATTCACACCCTTAAGCATTAGTGGGACACACCCGGACTGATAGTACGTCGTTCTAGGGCAGCGATTTTGAACATTTTACAACTCACCTCACACTAAAAAAAGGTGCTAAAATGGTCAAAGAACACAATCAGTTCTTTAAGGAGAGATTTTGTAACTAAAATAACCAGCCAAGGAAGAAGGAGGACTCAAATATTAGATGACTTGAAGGAAAGAAGAACAATCTAAGAGCTGAAGGGGGAGGTGACGGTCGGGGCACATTGGCAGTCTATGTTCACTGATCAAAAGGAATGGACCTGTCGAAAGACAGAACCTCAAATAATTATAATAAGATCCTATACCCCTGAACCTTATTTTTTCTTAAACACCAAGTACTGGTTTATACATTTTGTGGCCTTAGAAACAAACTAAATAAAGTGAAAGATTATTATTATTATTATTATTATTATTATTAGCACCGCGTCTTACTACCCGTTCGGGTTATACGCACTTACGCTAATGTGTAATTTAGGGTGATTGTGAGATGAAATGGAGGACCTACAGTTTAACGTGGAATCCGAACCAGGGTGGAGACCTGGCATTCCCCACATTCACAAGTTGGGATTAATACACGTCTTGTCAGAGGTGAAGGAAGGGTTTGGCAATCAGATAAATCTGTGCCGGAACTGAGTATTGAACCCCGGACCCCCAACACAGAAGTCCGACACCTTACCCCTAGACCACCAGGTCCTCAAAGTGAAAGAAAAACATCCCTTGTGCAATAGTATTTTGACCTTGGATTGGATATGGGTCTTCTTAGCATACAATAACGGATTTATTTAATAATAAAAACACACAATATTTCACACTCACCGTATCTTAATATCCATCCGGTCTATTCGGATATCCTCACTTTTGAGGTAAGGTTGAGGATGGTAAAATTCAGGAGGGAATTTACCCTTACCGCATGGAGTGAGAATGGGAAACCATTTAGGTAAAAACACCCTTGGTGTATTCGGCCGAGATTTTGACCAGCAAAACATTTTAAATGAGACTGACGACCTAGTCTACATAACCACTGATGTGGGCTGTGCAGATTTCATTAGTAAAGTTTTGTTATTTATGCTCTACCAGTTTTCATAGATACGAAGAACGGGTTAATTTACGCCTATGATTACGACTACGACTATAATTTAACAAATACTAACCCACATCATTAGCCCCATGGTCTAAGGCGTAATAGACGCAATAGACTAAACTGCAGATGAAAGGGAGGTTGGGGCTATAATCCCGGTCGGGTGAACTTAAGGAGATTTTTCCTAAATGGTTCTTCCACTCTTCTTCAACACAAATGCATATACACTTCATTTAAAAATTCAACCTTTCTCATCCCTAACATAATAGCGTAATTATCATATATGCGCATTGCCTAAACAACTAGTTGGACGCGGGGAATAATTTTTATTTATTTATTTAAAGTGAAATAAGTTCAATAATGGCTTACAGAGGGAGCTCTAAGTTTCAAAAATGTGTGCAGCCGTAAATATTTTCGTATTTAAGTATCAAATAGCCAAAGCTATTATTTATGCTTTTTATTGGGGATTCCTCCGTTTAGCTATCATATTCTGAAAATTGAAAAATAACACCTGCTTATGGGAATCGATCCCGGAACCTTTGACCTAGTACGTCAATACTTTAACCACTGAGCTATCTAAGAATCGTCTCGTGATTAGGGTAATTCTTCACTCATATTTTAAGGCAGAGTCTGTGATGGACGTGTGGAAATCGTCAGCTACAAATGTGTGATTTCATTAAGATCACGAGCTATCAGATAACGCAGGCGTACTAAGCCAATGGTCCCGGGTTCGATTCCCGTGCCCAGATGGTATTTTTCAATTTTCATAATTTCCGTATTTCTTGGGAATGAGAATGTCGTGATAATGTTACCATTTATCTACACTTTGTCTTAATACCCATCCAGGCTATCATAATTTTACTACCCTAATGGTCGAGGGATGAAAAAATCATAATATAGAGGAGATTTGCACACATTTGCTTGGAGGTAGGGTGGGATACCATCTATGTATAAGCTTCCTCATTACACGCAGCCGGGATTCAAACCCAGACATCTCCATAACCTGCACACACAAAAATACACTATATTAGCTTGTTGGTTACGTACTGACAGCTCAGAGATCGAGTCTGTGTAACTGATTTGAAGTTGAAGAAGTTGAAGAAGTTGAAGAAGTGCACCATTAAATAAAATAAATCAATAAAATATGTATAGTCTCCGAGCTTTACATGGCAACATCTAACCTAACCTATACGTTTAATATTTTATTGTAATTATCGTAAAAAATAAGGGGACTGCTTACAATACATGTTTGTCATGTTTCCAAGTTATGTAGTTGTTGCTTTTTTCCCTGTGCACTTCTGATTCATACCTTCGTGTACTTTTGATATAAGTTTTCCTTCTCTTTTGCGTTTTTGATGTGTTTTTTCTGTAGATCGTCCTCTGTTCCACGTTTCCCGCCGATGCATCATTTTTTTTTTAATTATTGTTGACGTACCTCAATTTCAACTATATGGTAGTTCCAGGAGAGAAAGAAAAGCCAACTCAAGAATCATCCAAGAAAAATAATTTCTAAAAAGAACATTTTCATTATCTTGGAAAGAAAATGAATGTGTATTTTAAATAAATTCACTTGTTGTACTCATAGTGATATTTTGTCACTGGACCTCGAAGGAACAGTGGAAATAGGAACTTTTTTCCAAACCTTCTTTAAGGTGTGTGTGTATATGTGTGTGTGTGTCGAATGAACGCATGCGCAAGACTGCGGCAGGTGTACCAAGATAGGCTCCATCTCCCACGCCCGCAGTAGAATAGTTGTCAACATGTGATAGTCGGCCGTTGAATGAGCTTGGCCCGCGGCCAACCTACTAAACCAACACACCTATCTATCTTTCTCTCCCGGGATGACAACGCAGGACCAAAATTAATATTCTGAGCTCCAACTTATCGTGGAACTCACACGCTCAACGAAACACAAGAGCAGGACAGAAACGTGGTCACATGACGAGCTCTAAACCAATAGCGAGATTTCAGCCGCATCAGCGCAACCCGCTCTGCTTTAATTCAACTAATTTTCACTTTGTTCCGCTCTCCTCTTGACCTTCTGCTTGGAATACCTAGTAAAGTTTCAAAACCAATATACTAAAACTAGTGCGCGTGCGCCGTAGATCTAGAGACAAGCAGACAACTCCGTTTAGCTGTTTTGGGGTGTTTGGAAACCACTCGTTATGAAAATGTGTGTGTTAATCTATTAAATTTCAGCATGGCACAGTGCTATATTTTGAAAACATTCGTCATGACAATAATCTGTCTTTAAAGTTAAGACTTAAATAAATTGCTCTAGAAATATATATAAAAATTAAATTTTTAGATTAAACAGTTGCTAAATTGGTAGATGTATTTAGTGAAATTACAAGTAAAAATGTATAATTTAAATATACTTCTGGTGAAAAAAAAATAATTGTCTGACATGAATATTTATAATGCTTCATCTACTAGGCCATAAATGCGTTGATGAAAAGTCTAAAATATAGGTAAACGCGTTAAAAATATTAATACAAAAACTTTTAAGATACAATATAGTATGGTACAAAACATGTTTCGGTACTATGGTATAATAATCATGGATATTGAGTCGTTGTGAAAAACACGATGTGTTATTACGACAGCAAGATGTTAACTTTTCATCTTGCCGTCGTAATAAAACATCGTGTTTTTCTCATCAACTCAATATCCATGATTATGATACCATAGTAGGCCTACCGAAACATGTGGGAATGAAGTAATCCAGCATTTTTCCAGTGCTGGATATCAAAACGGAGTAATGGGACAAGGAAACAAAGAAGACATATTATTCCACATAACTTAATTACTTCATTAAATTTGTCTGGCAGATGTTAACCTCAAATTTTATTATTTTATTTCACAACATATTTGGACCTAAAGCATTGTTTTGTACCATTCCTTATTGTATCTTAAAAGTTTTTGTATTAATATTTTTAAAGTTTCAACCTATGTTAAATTTTAAATGGTGGAATGAGAAAATTTACTAGTTAACTGTTTATTATACACAAGACCTATATAATAAACAGTTAACTAGTCTCATTCCACCATTTAACTCTACTAATGATTGTTTTCTTACATCTGTCTCTTTAGTTAAGGTCATTTACCTCTCTCTATTTTAGTTGAATCTTTCATTCTCTTTGACATCATTTTGACACCTCAATACTAAATTTTCAGCATTGATTTTGTCGTAGACCTGAGGATGGCGTAATGGACGCCGAAACATGTCGTCAATCAATCAGCCTAGAGGCGGTACAAGTGTCTAAAGAGTGGAATTAAATCACAGTTTAGGAACGTCTTTTGTAATACACCATTCAAGTATCATTTCAAATATTTTCCATTTTACACTTTTTAATTACATCCATTCTATTATATTTAATAAACTTATAATATCGATTGTATAAAAACCACGTTGATTGATCTGGTCGACATTCCTGCTCATTATCAATNAATTATCTAATTAATTATATCTTTGGTTAATATAGTTTGTAGTCCCTTGACCTGATAACAAGCTCTTAAACATTCACATCTTTTAATCGTGTTGCTATGTTACCAGGAAAATTTTGATTTTAATTTTAACATGTTTCTTATTTAGTTCAATATTAATGTTTACATTGTGTATCAGTCCTTGTTATTTATCATTCTTGTAATTAGTCGATACCAAATTATTATTATTAATCACATTGATTATTCTTATCATTTGTTTTAAATGCATTATTGCCCTTGTTGACTGTTTTTAAATTTTATTAAATTGATCTCATGTAAATATCACATGTAACAACACTCCTGTTCAGTTTAACTACTTACTACTTCTATTTTGATAATTTCTCAAAAAAAAATTAAAAATAATTTTATTTCTTTAATTGAACCCTGTTCACCTATTTATTGGTTTCCTACTTTTAAATTCAAATTGAACTCTTAAAAAAATAGTTTATGGAATCTTAAGTATATAATTCCTGTCATATCAATAGTTAATTAATTAGTTTGTTCATAATGCATTTTTGCCTTTGTTGACTGTTTCCTAAATTCTAGCAAACTGATAATTTATTACTTGTTATTTATGTTAAAACTGTAGTTTGTCACTAACTATTTCCAATTCTTGTTTTTGAAATAATTCTAAAAAAAAATATTATAATTTAATTCTTTAAGAATCTTTATCAACTACTGGTTTTTTCCTTAAAGTTGCTCTTTATCAATTTCTAAATGACACTTAGGTGAATAATTTATGTACTTACATGTGATTAAATTCCTGATATATCAATTTTTAACCTTGACTAACTAATTATTTATTACTTCCATCAATTCATATTCTTAATTAACTGCATATACTTTTTATGTTTTAACAATCTCCCCCTTTTATTAAACCACCCGTTTTTCTTTAATTTCTTTATGTTAATTGACTCTGAAGTGTAACAACTCCCCGAATGGGTAGTAAGACGCGGATCTAACAATAATAATAATAATAATAATGTAACAGCTAATTAACCAATTGTCATTTTACCAATTACGTTCCTTATAATTCTCAATTCTAAATTGGGTCTACACCTTAGCTCAGCCGATAGCCTGTCTACCTATTAAACAGTTGTTCCTGGGTTCAATTCACGGTATGGCTGAAAATTTAGTATTAATGAACATTTTAAAATTTCTAAACTATAATAGAAGCGTTATACTTAAATTAATTTGATGGAATGCTTTATTTTTACTCCTCAACATATTAAAAGAGAGGTAATAATTTGAAATTAACGTATTCCTTGTAACAATATTTATTATTTTCTAAGTAAATCATTATTAGAATAATATTTATGACATATCTTTCATCAAAAAGTAGATATGAATAATAAAGTTTTTTGAAAAAACATGAAAAAAGCAAAACAAAAACATAGGCCTAACCTAGCCATACAAAATGTTTTAAATAAAGGACAAAAATGCTTACACAAAACATAGAAATTCTAGCTTTCACTGTCAGTGTGTATTTTTTTTTTCTATTCGCTATTTTCTTAAACTTCATCACCTCTTAAACTTCGTCAGCTTGAGCAGGAGTTATTGGCCATAGCAAAAATGTTGTCATGTAGTTCCTTGTGTCATCGGGAACATAATTCACAACTCTTATGAGATCATTAATTTTATTTCAGTTAATAGGAACCTTTCCACTATACACAGAAGTTGTGGGAAGTGCAACGTCACCACGACCTTCATGCAGTTTGAACACATCACCTAGGAGTCCGTCAATGAATGAATTTGCTTGTGCATAGACTTCTTGAACTTGTATATACACTAGGTGTCTGTATTTGCTGATTAGAAATGTTTCATTACCCCCAACACTTTCTGTACTCGTCTTTAAAGTATCAGGCCACCAACCCTTGAAGTTAATTATATTTTTATTCTCAACAGACTTAACTTCAAAAGTGCTTGCGTGCATGAAGGGAAACATTCTTGGAATCTTTTCCTTTCAAACCACATTCAAATATCGAAGTCTTGTTTAAATGCGTTAGAAATAAAGGAATATTTTCTTTCTTTAGGTCAATTGATGCAGCTTTGAGTTGACTATAGAATGGCTATCTCCGTTTTAAATGGCAAAAATGTGGAATCTTTTCCTTTTTCATCTCATCCATTCAATTATGGGTTTACTCTTTCACATTGATAAATTAACGACTGAGGATCGGATGTTGTGTCTGCCCTAGTCTTAAATTATATTATAAGGTATAAGAAGCTAAGACAAGCCTAGTCAGGTGGTAGTGGAGAATATATGGCTTGACTAAAAACCTGACCTAGGCCACAAGCTGGAAACAATGATGGATGTAAAAAAACCTATAATTTAACTCCAATAATATAGTAAAACTGTATCAATTATTGACCACAAAAAAAGCTTGTATTTTTTTAAACTGTTTTCCTATGGAGAATGGATTATAGGTTGATAGGTGTTTTAAGCATGCGATGTTAAGCATCGTGGGCCAACATAGTAGGCCTACATTTCTGCTAGTATGTGAATTTACTGCACCACTTAGGCAGCTTGGATCATATTATGTGGAAAGGCACTAGGTCAAGAGTCAAACCTTGACCTTCACATCACAGGCAATTTAATATATTTCTAGACAGATGTCTCTAATCGCGTGACCACTGAAAGAGTATGGGATTAAGAAGGCTACTTAGTGAAAATTGTATTTTTTGTTTATTTAACTACGCAAATCTTTTTGAAGCCATTATTTAAAATAATTTATCCAATCTTAATGTTTATCTTGTGGACGTTTCTCCTGAATTTTTAATACACTTACCCTGAAATAGTTTTTATATAACCTAGTCTTACGGGAGAAAATGTCAAGCTGCGGTGCAACTTACATCCTTTAGATGTAGGTTCTTTCCATGTCCCAATAAGATGAGATGATGGGGATAGTGAGTATGAGGGTGTGAAACCAGTGGAAACACTTAAACCTAAAACTGATTAATCAAACCTTGGTGACGGTTGGTTTAGTTACCCTTTAGAGAAAAATACCAAGGTACCAGCTGGGAATCGAAACCGGGACCACCAAGCTCTTAACCAGGTGCACTGACCACTGTGTAATATTTTAGAGCACAATTATGTTGATAAGCTTAAGGTTCAAAAGGTTTTTACAATATTAATAGCTTTAGAGCTCTATTCAAAGTGACAATGAGTCTGCACTAACAAAAAATAAAAGGAACGTGACAAAATATTTACTTTTCTTGTTTGAATGTGTTTATGTAATTTTTATTGTGTGGTCCATAAAATAAAACCCTTTTAAAAATCAAAAAACACTAAATTTGGACATTATATAGAAATAGTGATAACCTTGCTGAAGTTGAAAAAGAGATAAAATAAATAACGCCTTACAAAAAGTGTTCGAAGAAAAAAGACAGACCAAAACAATTGATGGAGTATGAGATTGAAAGAAAATTGATTAAAAAACAGACACTAAAAAAAATATTATTTTATTGTCAAGAAACGACACAAGGTGCTCCCCCTCCGCCCCAAAATAACTGAAGACCACATTCCTGAGAATCGCCACCACACCTCATCTTACTGTTCTCTAATAACAATAAAACTGGAAGAGACTGTCTACATTTTTCTATTCAACAAACAAAAATATTTGAAAAAAGTAACTAAACTGCCCGGTATTAAATGACAGTAATACAGTTTTAAATATACATCCCCCTACAACCTCCCACTACCAACACTAAAACTAATATAAAAGTGGGCATGGAAGAAATGTTTATTTCAAGCCTTAGATTTTAAAATAAACATGGGTTATTATCTGATTGTTACCAATCAATTTAGAATGAAATCATATCCATTACGTTTGGTATTTATTAAGTTTAGCATCGTCTACTTTTACAGTCTGTCTTGAAAGGTAGCAATCTTAACTTTCGCGTACCACACTAATATCGCGCGTCTGGGTTACATCGTTCGTAGCCCAGTAGTGGAAATACTAGCCAGTACTAATGTACCGTCGCCCAGGAGACACGCGTATGTACTAATCGTACATCCTTTCCGTGAAGGCTCTGTCCATGTTCCGATGAGATGAGATGATGGTCATAGTGAGTGTGAGGGTTAAATGTGGAACCGGTGGAAACTCCATGGACCCGTACACGAGCAGTCAGATTGTCAGTATTAATAAAGTACTAATTAATACTGACAGTAATACTGACTGTGTGTGCGCTCGTCAGTATTTCCTTCAGTATCAGTAGCGAACATTTAGACTGCCCACGCCTTTTTCTTATCGTCCATGTTGTTGCAAGGTGCACGTAGGAGCTGAGACTGACCGTGTATGGTCTCGTAAATACTGATGCATACTGACAGTCTGATTGTCAATATTAGGACTGACAGTTTGATTGTCAATCTTAGGACTGACCGTCAGATTGAGCGTGTAGGGGCCCTATAAAGCATTGCTTAAGCCTAACTAACCAAATCCTTGCGACCGTTGGGGTAATGCATCAGTATTAGCAGCGAGACCATACAAGGTCAGTCTTCGTATCATTATTTGTATCAGTTTCAGCTCCTGTAAGCACCGTGTAATAACATGGTCGATGAGAAAAAGGCGTGGGCAGTCTACGTTTACTATAGCCGGGACGGGTAGTAAGATGCGGTGCTAAAGAAACAACATAGCGATTGCACTTATTTTTAATACAATTACTTCCATATTTTCAAGGAATCATGTATGAACAAGACATTGCCCAACTCTCTCACTCAGTCGGTAGATAATCTGTCGACCTAGCCAAGGACTCCCGAGTTCTATTCTCGGCAAGGCCAAAAAATTGAGTAATTTTGGTAAAATTGGAGCGTCCACACTCACTAACGTTGTTGAAATTCAGTCTGATGACATGATGAAGTCTGTTTCAGAGTTAAGTCGGTTTGTAAGACTTGATCTGATATAATAATAATAATTATTATTATTATTAGCACAGCGTCTTACTACCCGTTCGGGTTGTACGCACTTACGCTAATGTGTCATGGTAGGGTGATTGTGAGATGAAATGAAGGACCTACAGTTTAACGTGGAATCCGAACCACGGTGGAGGCCTGGCATTCCCCACATTCACAAGATGTCTTGTCAGAGGTGAAGGAAGGGTTTGGTAATCAGATAAATCTGTGCCGGGACCGAGGATTGAACCCCGGCCGCCAGTACAGAAGTCTGACACCTTACCCCTAGACCACCAGGTCACCAACGTCT
Organism: Timema poppense; assembly: GCA_902141375.1. Classification (NCBI taxonomy): domain Eukaryota; kingdom Metazoa; phylum Arthropoda; class Insecta; order Phasmatodea; family Timematidae; genus Timema; species Timema poppense. Next base: position 18,004 of record CABFOV010000137.1, read on the forward strand.
GATATAAACAATTGGTCCAGAAAGTGGACATGTTCATATAAAGAATGTGTTACTAGAGTCTCTCCAGTCTCAAGTCTGCGCATGCGTGCAAGGGTAGCGACGATGACGCGCACTACGCAACGCAGTCAGTCTATAGTCGCGGAATGTGTGATCGTCGTGGGCGGCGGGAGCAAACAAACTGATGTGGGGAGGAGGGGGGAGGAGGGGAAGCTAGCGTGTGTTTGCCACCCCTCCACCCCACCCCCGTCCTTCCTGCCCCCAATTAAGAGGGCGGGCAGCCCTCATTAGCCACTTCCACGCAACTCCAACCCAATAACTAGGGGGACTAATGTTCTAGAAGCTTGACATCTGGCGCTGGGCTACCGTCTTCCCCTTACCCTGAAATAACTGCTCTATAATCTGTGTCTCCCTGTGGTTAGAGAGGCTGACTGCAGCTCTAGAAGACCCTGGTTCAATACTGGGCTACTGTACTTAATCTTAAATAACTGCTCTATAATTAATCTGCGTGAAAAAACCAACCATATTTCAAAACCAATTGGTTCTATCAGTACGCACGCGCCTAAGCCAACCTATTATAGCTTATATATGGTGAGAGTTCAGATAAATTAAAGCTAGAAGAAGAATCTTTACTGCAAACATATAAATTATTATTAGAATTAGTGTTTAATAACACTTTTTTTTATTGATAATATAGTATTACTAAGAAAATAAGTAATTATTTCCAAATAGGTTCACATGATTCTCTTTCAGCCAATATTAGCAATAATGAATCTTTTGCTAGCTTTCACTTACCTACTTTGCTCATGCACAAGCCCCTACACAGCATGATACAAGCAGACAGCATCACTTTGCTTGCAATTTTCAGCTAACGTGTGACTCGAGTTTTACGTGTCTAAATCTTGAGCTGAGAGGTTTGGACTCATGAGTTTAAAATCTGGCCGGGTGCACTTGGAGCTATGTGTTAGTGAGGCTAAATTTTCTTAGAGCCGTGTTTTACTACCCGTTCGTGTTATAAGCTTGAGCTCATTACACTAAAGGTCTTATGTATTGGGAAGATTATACTGTATTTGCAGAAAGTGTACCCGAATTTGCGTGGAAAATAGTTTTTAATAAACTACCCTTATATATCCGACCAAAGTTCTAACCGGTATCTCCGCATCATTATCAATCTAGTCTAGGGAGACCTGGCGGTCTAGGGGTAAGGTGTCAGACTTCTATGCTGGCGGCCGGGGTTCAATCCTCGGACCCGGCATAGATTTGTCTGATTACCAAACCCTTCCTTCACCTCTGACAAGATATCTTGTGAATGTGTGGAATGCCAGGCCTCCACCGTGGTTCGGATTCCACGTTAAGCTGTAGGTCCTCCATTTCATCTCACAATCACCCTACCATTACACATTAGCGTAAGTGCGTATAACCCGAACGGGTAGTAAGACGCGGTGCTAATAATAATAAGAATAATAAGAATAATAAGAATAAGAATAAGAATAATCTAGTCTACTGCGAGGGTAGCGCCTCAGACGATGTATCCACCGAAGCAGGTTGGGACCCAAATTGTTTTCCACCCTCTCTTCAGGGTGATACTGGTATATTTTAAAAATCTTAGTTACAATTCTCATCACTAGCTCATCAGATTAAGTAGTTAATGATCCATGTGTTAAGCTTATGAATTATAAAAAGTAGTAACATCTTTTTTTTTTATCGTTATCATTCCAATTTAATGACATTTTCTTATAGAAATAGAGCGTGGATTTGGTTCATTTATTTTTCTTGCAATAAACACACAAAAAAACAACTATTGTGATAGTTTTAAGTGGAAGAGGGCAAAGTTTAACTTTCAGAGAAGAAGGCGGGCAATGTTGTGCTCAGAAGTTCATGTGTGGTCTCTGCGCTCCGGAAACTGTAAATTTTATTATGTAGGAGGAAGAAGGAAGTATTTTTTTATTGTTATTTTTAGGGACGATTATGAGACTAGCATTAAAAGACAAAAACAAAAAAATATAAATGGAATACAGATAGTGTGACCACTACGACCCATATTTATAATGAACAATTATATGTAATAAAAAAATTATAACAATAATAGTATGTCATTTGTTTGAATATACTTAATTGTATGAATTGGGGTTATAAGCTACCGTATTCATTATTCATTAAATTTTTACTATTTAATTAGTATCTATACATACTGTAATCATGTGTATGTAATTTAAATATTTGATGTGGGGGTGGTTTTGTAGTTTATCTTATCAGTACTAGTCTATAGTAGATCTTGGTAGAGTGTTGGTGAGTTATTTAATTATTATTGTTAGCACCGCGTCTTACTACCCGTTCGGGTTATACGCACTGACGTTAATGTGTAATGTTAGGGTGATTGTGAGATGAAATGGAGGACCTACAGTTTAACGTGGAATCCGAACCACGGTGGAGGCCTGGCATTCCACACATTCACAAGATATCTTGTCAGAGGTGAAGGAAGGGTTTGGTAATCAGACAAATCTATGCCGGGTCCGAGGATTGAACCCCGGCCGCCAGCATAGAAGTCTGACACCTTACCCCTAGACCGCCAGGTCACCAAGTTCCCCGTAATCGAAGGTCCACTCTAACTCGAGGTTAGCGCATTAGACCATGCGGTCACCAAAACAAATTATTTCACGCTGAATATCTTTATGGAATCCATAAATAAGTCCAAACATAATTTAGTTTAGAGTTAAATGTATTTTTTAAATAATTAATAATCACACAAATTCGATTTTTTAAATAAACTTAATTTAATTGTACATTTTTTTAAAATTATACAAAAATAAATAGCGAGGGCCTCTATTTGCTATAAAATTGTATCTTAAAAGTGAAGAAAATGAATTACACTAGACTTTTTGAGAAAAAGATTGAAGATTCTGAGTACCCACATTTTTCGTGTTTGGTAAAAAAAAAACCGCTTTGAATCGAGTTCGAGCAGCTTCATTAGGCTTACTAGATTAAAACTCGAATTTTCGGATACTCTCACACACCTAATAATTAATTCATATGCATGTAACTATATAACCACTTTTCGAAACTGGTACATCATAGTAGATTAGTGCGAGATTTGAAATGGAACTGAACGGGAACAAAATAATTCTAAAACACCGTGTCGTAATAGAAATAATAAGAGCTTGTATAAAATCACTTGAACCGTTAAGTTTTTCGGAATGTTATGCATATACTTTCATCCAGTGTTCCAACTACTCGCTATTTTTCTTAGATTATATCTCAATTTGAAAATATTTTTGGAGTACCACGCCTTTCTTAAATATTTTTAATAGTGTAGATTTATGTTTTGTGCTAAATTTTGACATTTGTATCAAATTATTTTGAAATCTATACCAGGTATGGATACCAGAAACCAAATCATAATGAGTTCATGAAATTCTAAGTAGATAAAATGTAAATATTGAGTTTCATTGAGATAAGAATAAATATATTGTTTTTTAAAATTATTAAATTTAGATACCCTTTAACTAATTAATTAACAAAACTATCATTATATGTACGTATTTTATATATATATAAAGTATAGGATGGGGTGGAAACAATCAGACGATCTAGGCTGAGGAAAGTGATGGACAACGCTCTGAGGTTTGTCTGCCTTTTCCTGAGTGACACTATCTTCAAAAAGTGAAAAAGTGTAGTATGTAGTTTGCTTTTATTTAGCTACTGAATATTTACTTTTCAATGAAAGTTTTAACTTTCAAGATACTAATCGTCTGTTTTTGACACTACTTTGTCTATATATAGGTAAAGCCTATAAACCAGGTTAATGAACCTAAAATAATAGGTTTAGTGAATATTAGGCGAGTTGATAACAAAGCAATTGTTCACTTTTTGATAATAACATGAAATTTGGCAAATTAATACAGTTTTTACTTTCTCGCTATTTTCAGTTAAATAAAGTATTGTGATTGTCAAAAAAATCAAACTCAAAATGTTGATGAATCTTGACGTTTCGTGACCCCCCGAATCAAAAAAAAAAAGTTGTTTTTGACTTTACGCCTGTTTGTCTGTCTATCTGTATGTACCTCCAACTAGAGCCTAAACTATTTTACCAATAGAGCTCAAACTTGGTATCTAGGTTTTCATAGGGTCGCCCTGAGGGATTTTTGGAATTGGATATCTAACCCTAAAATTAAGGGGAGTTTACTGAAGGGCAAAAGGAGAAAAAGTCAATTTTATCAAAATCGGCTCTAAAATTTTTGATTAAATTTCATTTCTAAACATTTCTAAATATTCCAAACAAAATGGCTTCCCTCAATATTTCGGTAAAAGGACTTTAAGGTATCTGGTCTGATGCGTAATTTATTTTTATAATATCTCTTAAGCTATTTGAGACATGAAATTACTTATCGTTACAAATATGTAGATCTCTTTATAATACAAATATTTTATAGGAGGCATATTTTTAAAAATCAATAACTTTCAAGCTATACGTAAATATATATTTTTTAGATTTTGGAAAAAAAAATGGTACAAGTATTGCGACCGCAAAAGAAAATCTAACCTGAAATAGTGATGGATGTCAAACCCTAAAAAGTAGTCTTTGCAATGACGTCAGTTTGTGTGTCTGTTTAAACCTAAAATTAAGAGTAGTTTGAGAAAGCGCGAAAAGAGAAAATATCAATTTTCTCAAAGTTGGCTAACGATTTTGCTTAAAATTCATATCTAGGTGTTGATTAAGATTATAAATAAACTGGCTATTTGCATTTTACCATGAAAATTAATTTTAGGGTACTTAACAGAAGTAGAAACTTCCGCATCTCCGCAACTATTTGAGATACTAAATAACTTATCATTACAAAATTGTAGTACTATTAAAAATAAAAAACTTTTAAATGAAATATTTTTTTATAAATCCAACAGTTTCTGAGATATTGGCAAATATATTAATACAATTTTATGAGCTTTAGTTGTAAAGAGATACTACTTAGGTTTTAACGGAATATTCTACAATGCCATAGAGTAATTAAATATAAGTATCTAAAAGTATATATTGTTTTTCCTTAAACCTCTTAGGAGAAATGTTTGTACAACAATGATCTATATCCATTTTAGACTCAACAGTCAATATTTACATTTTTTATTGGTCAAAATTTATAAATGAGTAATTTAATAGCGATACGATGGCATGAAGATTTGCAACACCTACTAAAATGTAAAAAAAATTAACCGAAAGTTGAAATTTTAATACGAAGTGTTGACCCTTGTGGGCCCAGTATTGATCTTTTGTATCGGTCCAAACATACAAATGAGAACATTAATTCTTTAAAAACAAAATTATAAAATTTAAAGCCGGGACTAAAAAAAAGTTTTACATAAGTATGGTGCAATTTATGCTTGGGTTTGTTAGTGTATATTATGTCGTTCTCATATATTACGAGTTTTAAGTAAATATCTCCATTTTCAAACAATAGATCTAGAAAGTTCGTGGGGAGTTCCGTACCATTTATTTTTTGCGGTGAATGAAAAAAATAGGATACAATGCCACTATGAAAAAATTATTTTACATCCACTTTCTTGAAAAAATTGCCTAAAAAATTATTATTTTCTTGCAATTATTTCACAAACCGATCATATATCAAAGTGTTTGTTATTAAAAAAAAATTAAGAGGAGAGCATTGTTTACAAAACATGATCTAATAATTTTCTTTGTAGTCCTAACCATTCTCGCACAATCACGCAGTGAAATGTTTGGAGTATGATTACCACTCTCATGACTGGAGTTTCCCTCCAGTTTCATCTTTACAAACTTGTCTATAAGGAAAACTTCGGTTTATGAGGTAGTTGTATTAAACGTGGAAGAAGGTCCAGGAAAGGTGGTTAGAAACCCTTAAAAGGATGTAAAAGGAATACCATAAAGGACTTTTCTTTATGCTATTCCCTTTAAATGTTCCTATATAAGTGTCCTATCAATCTTTACCAATTTTCACTTTCTTTCAACACTTCGGAGAGAAAGTATTATGATCGTCAAAAAAAATCCACTAAAGATTTTTATAAATGTTAACGTTTCATGACCCTCCGTAACAAAAAAAATTGTTTTCGCTATGCCTTCTGTCTGTCTGTCTGTCTGTACCTCGGGCTGGAGCGGAAAATATTTTACCAATTGCGCTCAAACCTGTTATCTGGAGTTTTCATAAGGTTCTCCCGTGAGAATTTCGTAATTAGACAACCAACCTTAAAATTAAGGGTAATTTACTGAAGGGCAAAAAAACGAAAAATCGATTTTCTCAAAATTCACTTAAACCATTTTGATTAAATTTTACATTTGGATACTGTTTATCGCTATAAAAAAAGACCGGAATGCTCATTTTCTCATGAAAATTATTTTGAAGATACTTTAAGGGGAGAAATTTTATAATTTTGATAATAATAATGAGTTCCGATAAAATGAAACCTAGGTCGGGGAATGGTCGCTGACGATCAATTTTCTTGAAGAGGCAGCCATTACCACTTTATTCAGTGGCGTAAATGTAAAGTGTGAGTTGTGTTCTTCTTTTCATTGTAAAAGCAGATACATGTATAATAGTACAAAGTTACAAAGACTTATTAAGCTATGTGAAAAATAGAGCTCCTAAAATTGATTCTTAATCATCAAGTCATATGGACAGAAAATAAAAGAATAAGGTCAAACATTCATTCAAACCTTACAAACCTATAATACGGGTGTTTCTTTTGTAATCAGATGGACGATCCATCTTCTCTTTTTGAGGCTAGCAAAATAGCGTTGGGTGTTCATGTTAGAGAAGTGGCTTTAATGGCACGAGACAGTAGTCTGTTAGCTAAGCTCAGTTATGAAAATATGGTATCCTTAGAACACCACAGGAAATGACTTGAAAATCTTTATAATGAAGCAAGGAAGATTCAAAATGGTGAACGTAGGAAACTGGAGCGAATTAAATACAGCGCACAGTTTTCAGAGCTGATGTATTTCATTGTTGACTGTCAATATACTCGAGATGTAGCATTCATTTTCAGGCTGTCTGATTTTTTGTAAAATGTATGATTCATGTGTTGTTCAATTAATTTTTTTAAAGCAAAGATAGCCCAAAAAGGTTGAGGGAGAAATTGATAACTCATATTCCCAAACTTGAAGCTCACCGAAAAGAACGAGATATTATTTTAGTGTTTAATGAAGGCATTGATGAAGCTATTTATAAAGTAGTTTCCAATGACGGTGATGCAATGGCTGTTCCCATGGCACAACCAACCGATTATATTGGAGAACCGATTTTCGCAACTGACAATGGATTTGATGGAACACCAGAGCCTAGTAATAGAAAGTATTCACTGAATGTTTGTTCTATTATTTTATGATATAACAGATACTCGCCGTGACATTTCTGAGCCAAGAGAGTATTTTTTCCACCAGTAAGCAGAGACCACTAGAATATATAGGCCTACCTCCTACAAAATAAATCCTTGATCCACATCTATAGCGGGCAGCATTTCAGGGAACTTCTGTCTAGGGTCACTACCACATATTCTATATCCTGAGTCCTGGGGAAGGGAGGTAGAAAAGAGGGGAGGGGGGAACGTAAATATATATTTTACCTGCAGTTTTTGACCAGTTCTCCACAAGCTTTCGTGTGGCATTTCATGAACTTATGTCCTGAAAATGACGTGTTCTTTGGTAAGAAATGTGCATGTGTTCATTCATGCTTAAGCAATGAATAATGCTATGAAGCTGACAGTGATTGAGGCTTTTCTTTGTTTTTCTTTTGTTTATGACCTTAATGTATTCTTTATCGTAGGTAGGGTGTATGTTTCATCTTATGAGGTATAGTAATATAATGTGATATATAATAATATTATTTTCATTAATAATCTTAATGATTATTGCTCTCTTAGTTTTGAACTGATTAAGTAATATATAGAATTTATCATACAAATACAGTGAGCATAATTTAGCAAAGGCAACTGAAAGTGAGTGTTCCATAACAATCATTGTGTTGTTACATTAAAACTGATAAAGTTATCAAAACGCTGTAAGGGACATTTTTATAGAGAATTTCGTACTTGTTTACTTTTTGTTTTGTACTCTTTCTCCAAGCAAATGAGGGCGCACCTCCTATAACAAGCTGTCTAATCTCTTAAATAGTCATTAGCATGATTAGTACATTAGTATAACCCAAACAGGTTGTAAAACAAGGTGCTAAAAATAAATTATACATTGAGAAATGCAGAACACCACATTTCGATGCGTTTTCAGGTTTGAGAATAATAGTTTATATAATTTCACGGATAATAAGTCGTAAAATAGACTAAGTTTATGCTATATATATCTTACTAACCGTTTGGGTTATTCGTATATTTACAATAATGGGATAGAAATGAGTAAAGCAAAAATGGGAGAAAATATACACACATTTGTGCTGCGATATAATGGGGTAAAATCCAGGAAAACCACCATAAATAAACCCAAATAGGATTTGAACCCCAAATTTCCCGTAATCAGCATTCCAGTAAATTGTGGGAATGGTGCCTTAGAACATATTACCACAAATGTGATATTTAATTATAGCCCAGCTTTTTTTTTACAATGTCTTGAAGTAATCATTTTGCTAAGTGCCAAAAATATTGTTTTAATTATCAATTCACATTTTAAATAAAGGTTGTTCATAAGTTTATGTTTCATAAAATCTACAACATTTAAAATACAAAGTTTTCAAAGGTAATAATTATCTAAAATCTATACTGTTTATTTAAATAATACAGTAGCTGTAATTACTGAACGTTTGGTATCAATAGAAGCTGCTTAAAGCTGTTGGGTTTATTTCCGAAATTAATTGACTAGATAGAAGATGTAATATATCATTAAATAAACTGAGTTTTTCAGGCCAAGGAAAAAAACCCAGCTAAACGTTGAACAGAATTCTGTTCTTTATTGTGAAATGGATGTTAATTTCTATTGTAATTATCATCCGTCATTAGTAAACTTTTGAAAGTATCATTATGAATAATTGGTTGCTAGAAGTTATTTCCTTTGTACTTTTTTTTCAAAACGAACGAAAATTGGTTTATTCCTAGACATCCCCTAAAAGGAAGGCAAGTTGGAGCTGTAAAATAATAATTACTTGAAACGACTTCTAAATGGCTTGAAGAAGTGGTCACTAATTACTTCTAGATGAATCGTCAAATCAATTCTTTGAAAATGAGAATTTACTATTTTTGTTGTTATTTATTTTGAATATAATAATCTGTTGTGATCTATTGCTAGCAATTAGATAAGTGACTAACGAATCGATTTATATTTTAATACGAATAGAAAGAGGCGTTGTTTTAGAATATTGACTTACTTACTCTATGACTTTAATAACTCTATAGCTCATTACCCAACCTACAAAAGTACTCCACCTATCCATATCTTGAAATAGTTATATCCAGCCCACCTTATTACACTCTATCCATATCTTGAGCTAGTTCTATCCAATCCACCTTATTACACCCTGTCCCTATCTTGAGCTAGTTCTATCCAGTCCACCTCATTACAACCTATTCCTTTCATGAGCTAGTTTTATCTACTACACCTCATTGCACCCCATCCCTATCTTGAGCTAGCTCTATCCAATCTACCTCATTACACCCTATTATTATCTTGAGCTAGTTCTATCCAGCCCACCTTATTACACTTTATCCTTATCTTGAGATAGCTCTAGTCAATCCACCTTATTACACCCTATCCCTATCTTGAGATAGTTCTACCCAGTCCACCTCATTACAACCTATTCCTATCATGAGCTAGTTCTATCTACTACACCTCATTGCACCCTAGTTCTATCTTGATCTAGTTCCATCCAGTCTATCTCATTACACCCTATCTCTATCTGGGGCTATTTCTATCCAGTCCTCATTACATCATATCTCTTTCAGGTTCATTTTAATGTTATCCACCCATCTGTGTTTAGGTTTTCTCACCCGTCTTCTCCAATGTGTTTACCAGTCACTATTCTGAAAACGTTCTAGTTTCTTCCATTAGCATCTCATAGCCTGCGGTCATCGATCACCCTAACAATATTGGCGATAAGTACAAGGTAGGGGAAGTCAGGCAATTATGAGCACCATAAGAAAATCTGTTATTCCCTAAGAAACAGTAAGGCTATCTAAAAGTAGTATCACTTTATTCAATTTCTCATTCAATTAGGTCTACAAAATACAATAAATATTAATGCTATTTTAACAACTTTGGTCTAGAAAAAAATAATTAACAATCTGCAAGTGCTGATATTAATATCATGGAAGGAAAATATGAGCACACCCAAGGGGTTTCAGCCAGCTTGTTCGTTGTGGTGAGATGTTAACTTTTTTTTTTCAAGGGATGCAATTAGTAGGTTTTATGTTACTTTTGAGCTTAAATAACGACCAAACCAAATATAAATATTGTCCCTGTTGCTTATACAAGCTATGGGAAACATTTTAGTAACTTAATTTTAAACGTAACTTTTTATAAACTGGTAAATACAGGACGCTGTGATTGTTTTACTATCGCCAAGCGCTTCCAGCTATGTTGCTTTGTTGCTTTGTTGCTATGTTGCTATGTTGCTATGTTGCATTATTTCTATGTTGCTATGTTGTTATGTTGCTTTGTTGCTATGTTGCTATGTTGATGTGTTGCTTTGTTGCTATGTTGTTATGTTGCTATGTTGCTATACTGTTATGTTGTTATGTTGTTATGTTGCTATGTTGCTATGTTGCTATGTTGTTATGTTGCTTTGTTGCTATGACTATGTTGATGTGTTGCTTTGTTGCTATGTTGTTATGTTGCTTTGTTGCTATGTTGCTATGTTGCTGTGTTGCTTTGTTGCTTTGTTGCTATTTTGTTATGTTGCTATGTTGCTATGCTGTTATGTTGTTATGTTGTTATGTTGTTATGTTGCTATGTTGCTATGTTGCTATGTTGTTATGTTGTTATGTTGCTATGTTGCTTTGTTGCTTTGTTGCTATGTTGCTATGTTGGCTTTGTTGCTTTGATGCTATGTTGCTATGTTGCTATGTTACTATGTTGCTATGTTGCTATGATGCAGTCCAACGTTCTTCAGTAAGGTGGCAGCACATACTTGCCAAGGGGATAGTTTCAGGCGGGTATGCTCATGTATCACACCTGCTCATATTAGCCTGACCTCTCCCATGTATCTACTCATTTTGTAAACTCCTCAAATATGAGCTATCTTCATATCTTTTTTGTGCCAAATATGTTTCTAAGGGCTTTGTTTTTGAACACGCTAAATTTCATCTCGTTAGGTCAAGCGAGAAACTAAGCTTCACAACTATAAAGAACAACCGATAAAACTATTGTTTCGTATATTCTGAATTTTAAATTCTTTAATCTCTTGAAACAAGTAATTTAAAAGTTATATTATGAATAGTATAAGGTATAAATTATTTCTACTGCCAGTATCTGACCCCCAAACTACTCATAACTGGCAAACCAGACTATGTGTGCCTGACGTCTAATCTGCGTGCCCACGAATATGGTATTTATATTACTGACCCTGTAATTATTTATATAACACCTATTTAGTGACCTAAGTTGTCCGAAGGTATTATTGTTATTTTTAGTAGAATGTAAGGCTATTCATAAATTAAATATATTTATAAATTCATAAAAGCATCATATTATACTCTCAAGATTATTCGGGCGTAGTCCTAACGTTAAGATTTTTTTTGTTTGGATTTCAGGTGAGTCCAAATTTCTTAGTGTTCTCTCAAGTGTTAATAATGTTTTATTTGTGTTAGGAGCCTGAACAAATTATTAACTAGTAGTTTTGATATTCTTAATTACCACCACAATCTTAAAATTTCTCTTTGGATTTCAAGTTAAAATCCCTCCTAAACTTTCTCCTTGGATTTGAAGAAGATATTTTTTCATTAGTGATTAATTTAGAACGAAAAACAAACTAATATTCAAAAGTCCATTATATTCATAGATAATAACCGTGATTCACGCGGTTTAAGGCGTCACCCTCACAAAATAAATGTCTAAATTTACAAAAACCCATCCCAGGTAGTCTATTTGATTGATTGCTTTGAATTTTTAATTCAAATTACTTTAGATGAGCTATTAGAAGAAACACCTTATGGGCAACTACCATATTGACAAAGATAGCCAGATTGAAAAACTATTTAAATATTTTTTTCTGTTTAAATTCAAAGTATATCAGTGCCAAATTTCGTTTAAATCGGTCAATACATTTGTCAGTTATCGTGGAACGAACATCCGGATATAAAAATAAAGCAAATGCCAAATGGGGAGCTAACGTATGACTTCACTACATTAAGCAAATTAGAAACAAATAATAAATAAGCTAAAATTTTACATCCATTACTGTTTCCAGTCCATGGTCTGACTCAGTTTTTTATTCAAGCCATATACTTTCAACTACCGGCTTGCTAGGCCTGTCGTAGCTTCATATACTTAATAATCAAACTTAAAGGGAGTCGCCTTTCCCTATACAGCCAATGTTAAATTATGGTTCATTTAGGTACATTTTCTCAAAAACTATACAAGATATCATTATAATTTTTTTTGTTGCTTTGGAAATTTAATAATTCACATTTTAACGGGAGATTTTTAAAGTATAACAATAAACAGAATTTGCATCCATATAAATATGTTGAAAATGTGTTGGAAAACTAGAAAAAAAATTTAACATATTTAAAAATTAATATATATTATATTTTTTTAGATATTTATAAATCTTCCTCGTTTAATTGTTATAATATACCTATAGATGAATCATAAAAAAATCATTTCATTAACTATTATAGTTTCTGAAAAAAATGTACTTAAATTAACCATAATTTAACATTGGTTGTATAGGGAAAGGCGATTTCCCTTAAGACTAGGACAGAAACAACATCCAGTCCCCATCCGATAATTTATCAATGTGAAAGGGTAAACCCATATTTTCATCAAAGATAAATTTTCTGTCATGCTGGGAATCGAACCCGGGACCCTTAGCTCAGTAGGCAGACACGCTACCAACTGAAATAAGCTCGAATATTTAAAAAAAAAAGCTATTGGTGTAGGCCGTAACTACTTATCTAACCTAACCTTACCTAACCTAGTAACCGACATCATGGTGTAGTGTTAAGTTCACCTGGCTACGAGTCTAAAGGCCCCGAGTTTGATTCCGAGCTGGTACCGTGCGTATTTTTTCAGAAAGAAAAATTACTTCAACGTTCACCAAGGTTTGGTTGATTAGGTTTGAGTTAGGTTGTTTTTCCACTGGCTCAACACCCTCATGCTCATTATCACTATCATCTTCTCATCCCTTCGGTATATGGAGAGAGCCTCCACAGAAAGGATGTACGATTAGTACATTAGGGCGTCCCCTGGTCAACGATACATCAGTACCGGCTAATATTTCCACAAACCGGCCTACAAGTAATGTAGGCCAGACGTGCAATATTATTATTATTATTATTATTATTATTATTATTATTATTAGCACCGCGTCTTACTACCCGTTCGGGTTATACGCACTATACGCTAATGTGTAATGGTAGGGTGACTGCGAGATGAAATGGAGGAACCTACAGTTTAACGTGGAATCCGAACCACGGTGGAGGTTTGGCATTCCCCACATTCACTATTACTTATAAAACTCATCTATATTATAATTATAAATTGAGTCCTTTCGATAGTGAGATAGATTTTTTTGGTACGAAAACATACACATAGTATTCCCAGCATAGAAGTGGTGGTAACTGATAGCTATCTAAAGCTACCAGATCTACTTTTATGTATCAATTCGCCAAACCATATAAACTTCAAGACCATGTGTTGAGCTTCTGTCATGTTTGGCATTCAGAACTTTCACAACAAACAATTTGTTTTTTGATTAATTTTTTTAATTTTAAGCGTTTTTACATTATTTAAATACGAACCTAGGAAAATAGTTGTTTGAATGTTCCATATATATATATATAAATGGCTGTTGTAGTTCACCTAAAAAATGCTTTACATTTGATATCTTTTGAAAGGCTGTCTTCTCTTCAAAAATTAAGATGGCGAACAGGATGAAATCAGGGTGGATTATGAAGTCATACAAATAGTTTTCGGTTGTGTTCATACGCATGTGCTTACAAAAATATAAACTATTTATTTTGAAACTAATATTTTGAATGGTTATTTCTATAAATTTTACAAAAACATCCATTTATTTTGGTGGGAAGTTATAAGAAGATACAAGAGTAAATTTAATACTTTTTTAATTTTTCATTTAATCCATGAAAATACCTCTTGTTGCCACAACCGCGAAGCCAAAAACATAATAGTTTCATATATATATATTTCAATTAGTCATGAAAAACACAATTATATAGTCCTTAATGAAGTGTTATAAATAAGTGATTGATAGTATAATATTACTAAGAACATTATAATTATTCACAGATAGCTTAATAATACTGACTTTCAACGAATGTTAGCAATAAAAATCTTCTGCTAGCTGTTAAGTCACCACCATTTCTACGCTGGATAGAATTTAGTTCAAATAAACACCTTCTTTCTTAGCACTATATTCATGTAGGAAATGGTTTTAGTAATGAAGGAGGTGGAGGCTTAATAGGGTTAAGATGCCTGCGTGTTACTCAGCAGTAAGCCAATCACTGATTGCTATGTATAATGTCAGGCCGACACCACATTCCTTATTACCTACGTCATTAAGTATTATCTTTACATTCTTTCCCTCCTTGAGCTTTATATGTTTTTATAGCATTATATAATTTTATTGCAATTTACATGAAGTGCATATTATTATTATTATTATTATTATTATTATTATTATTATTAGCACCGCGTCTTACTACCCGTTCGGGTTATACGCACTTACGTTAATGTGTAATGGTAGGGTGATTGTGAGATGAAATGAAGGACCTACAGTTTAACGTGGAATCCGAACCACGGTGGAGGCCTGGCATTCCCCACATTCACAAGATGTCTTGTCAGAGGTGAAGGAAGGGTTTGGAAATCAGATAAATCTGTGCCGGGACCGGGGATTGAACCCCGGCCGCCAGCACAGAAGTCTGACACCTTACCCCTAGAAAAGTGCGTAGGACTGAAATGGTTTTAGTAAAGGTTTTTTATTTTGGTTGGTATTTATATTAGGGCTGTTGTGATCAACACAAATTACGATGTCAATTGCATTATTTAATACCAACCACAGCAATAAGAACGTGAATTAAGCTTCCAAGCATCGTATATACTGGGGCTGGTCTTACTGCATGCGAATGCGGACACATTTAAAATAAAATAATATATTCCTTATCCCTACCCCATTAAGGCGGTTAGTCTGGACGAATAGTTAGATGCAGCCTAGTATTTTTGTTTTGGTTTTTAAATCAAAATAACTGTCAAGTTTTTTTTATTTAGCACCACGTCTTACTATACGTTTTAAGTACTAATTACTCTAATGGATTAGGAATTGGGAAGGTTGAATTAGAGGAAGTGAACCCACCTTCGCGTGAAGGGAGAGTGGAAAACTATTTAGGAAATACTACCCCCAGTTCACCCGACCGAGATTCGAACCTTGATTTCCCCGTCCTCGGCAGTCGAGCTCAACACGATTAGTGCGTTAGCCAACTACGACACCGAGGCGGGTAACTGTCAAGTTGATACAAAATCAATAACATATGGCCTGTTTTTGTGGCTGCATGGTCTAAGGCGTCACTCTTGCAATAGACAGGACTTCCGATGAAAGGGAGATCGGGGTACGATCACGGTCGGTTGTACTGACGGTGGTTTTTCCAAACAGTTTTCCACTCTCTTTCTATGGATATTCGGGTACACTTCTTCTTAATTCAACCTTCCTCGTTTTTAACTTTTTAGTATAGGTAGTAAAAATGCGTATAACCTGAACAGGTAGTAAAACGTTATGCTAAAAAAATATCTGCGTTATAGTTTTAAGGAATAGATAATTGAATTCGTATAAACACGAAACCAAACCAAACCAATTTTTTCCCCTCAGCGCACTGACGTCCACGTGACTACAATCCTTCCCTTTTATTTACTTTTAAAAATATATATTTCTTTTTCTTGAGTAAAGCCTGGTAAGTATTCACTACGTATGTAAAACAATGATTATTAAAAGTATTATTTTTAATTAATAAACCAGAATACACGCATTTGAAATAAGAAAAGAAAAATCTAGTAACAGTTTTATCGTAGTGAATCTGAAAATGAATCTTATTATTATTATTATCACCGCGTCTTACTACCCGTTCGGGCTATACGCACTTACGCTAATGTGTAATGGTAGGGTGATTGTGAGGTGAAATGGAGGACCTATAGTTTAACGTGGAATCCGAACCACGGTGGAGGCCAGACATTCCACACATTCACAAGTTGTGGTTAATACACTTCTTGTCAGAGGTGAAGGAAGGGTTTGGTAATCATATAAATCTGTGGCGGGACTGAGGATGGAACCCCGGACTCTCAGCACAGAAGTCCGACACCTTACCCCTAGACCACCAGGTCACCTAATCTTATTCAACTCAATTGCATTTTCAGGATAAATTAAATATCCATTTTAACTCTCGCCAACAAACAACACATCGTGAGATGTCCAAGTTCATTACTTCTCTACAGTTGTGTGGTTTAGTCTTCTCCGGGTGAGTTTAAGGCTCCCGGGTTTGATTCTGGATGGTGTCACATCGATGTGAAGTCTGGTGAGTTTATTTCATGGATGACTGGTGAATTAGAACGATTCTTGTTGCCTAGTGAAATTTGGTTGACTCGTTCCCAACAAACCTGTGCACTGTAATTGGATAATGAAGGATTACTATATCAGAATCCTTTTTAGTTGTTACGTTTCACACAGAGGCTTTAACAAGTAATCGCCAACATTAATAGCGTGCAAAATACATTTCAAGGTCATCTGGTCTGGTATTTTGGTAATGAGGTTGGAGTTTGAATTCTGATTTAGTGTACACAGGTGTTTTTTTCAAAATTGCCTAATAATTTTTCTTTATTCTACCTTCCTCGTCTTAAATCCACTAACTTTATTAAAATGCGTAAATGCCAACATTTTTAAGAATATCTTTCAAAGTACACCATATTTTTAATTGTTCTGGACGTTATCAACCCTAGTTACGCTGGTCGGGTAGTAATACGTGGTAAAAACCCCACAAGAAAATTACTTTATTTAACGAGACAAGGATGAAAATGACAGGAATAAAATGTGCCAGCGTTAATTTCTTAGGAAAGTATGTGGAACACCAGTGCTATAATCACATATTTAAACCACTCAGAACTCGAACTCAAGTCTTTAGCTACCAGTTCTGAGTCACAAGTGAGCCTTTAACTCATACAACACACCAACCGTATACCTACAAATTATTTTAAATAGAATAGAAGAGATTTATGTAAGAAAATATAAATTATTTCAATTTTCTTTTTGGACATCACATTATATGATATAAATTCATATTATTTATCCTTTCAGCAAAACTTATGGAGGCCTATACATAATGTGTTTGTGAGGGGGAAGTAGGGAATGAGAGTAATTATTAGCGTCAGTATTTTTGAATTTTTATAAACAATATTTTTATCCAAAATAAATCATATATTTCTCGAGCACATACATTTAGTTTAATTTTCTAAACTATCCAGTTCTTGAATAGCTGTCATGGGCATAAAGCAATTTGATCAAAGACTTTTTTAATTGGCTATATTCCTAGTCAAATTATGTGACAAATATTGGATAACTGTTGAGATTACCATGTTTAGAAAATTAAATTAAATAGCGACTCAGGCATTTAAGTTGAGACACCAGACTAACCCGAAAACAAAGATTTTATAAATAATTGTTTCAAATAAAAAATTCTTATTATTGAGGGCAAAAGAGAACATCACTAGTTATTTTTGATTTTGTTAAAATATTGAAGCTTATTTCAAGGTCAACTTTTGTTTTTTGAATGAAAACCTGTAATATTTTTGACGGCATTTTAGTATATAAAAATCTGTCAAAGCCTTATTTTATTTGGAATCAGATTTTTTAAGATATTTTAATCTGTAGCCTATTATTTATGAAGATTTTTATTCAAGAACTTTTCATTGTATTATGTCAGTATTTATTCCGTTAAACCCAATATTATTCACAAAATTACTTTAATAAATGTTCGAAATCATCATTAACATAGATACGCCTTTAATAAAATGAAAATATCTTGAATAAAAATTGTAATAAAAATATTTTCAAAAATTGATTTCAAATAAAGAAATATTTCAACAGAAAGTAGTTTTTAATACAGAATAAAATTCCTTTAAAAAAATATAGGGTTAGAATTTTTTTAAGCTGACCTCGAAATAACCTTTAAGATATTCACCAAACAAAAAATAACTAGTGCCGTTTTCTTTCACCTTCAAAACCAACAAACTTTAGTTAGAAACAGTTTTTCCTGAAATGCTTTGTTTTCAGGATATTTTGGTGTCTCAACTTAAATGCCTAACCAGGTAACTCTACTTTCGGGGAAATGTGTGATTAATTTTAGCCAAAACAGGGTTTTGATATAAAAACTGTAAAAATATAAACGTTAACTCTCATTTCCTTACACCTCACTTTGAACTGTATTTTTTGCTATGAATATTAGAAAGATAAGTTAAGTGTTGAGTGAAACTATCTATAATGATATTATTTCAATAGTCTGAATAAATAAATACAAACAAAAATGTTGTCATATTGTATTATCCAGCTAGAAGTCTATAGCATTACTATACATCTTCAGTCAGTTTGTAATTTGAATAGTTTTAACTATTTCTGCCGTGACATACAGCAACATCTATCTATAACAAAACAAATATATTGTTTTTATTATTCTATTTAACCATTAGACACAGCACAATAAACACACTTTTATACTTAGTTATAGTTTTGTTTTTAAACTGGTTGTATGTCTTTGGCATATATTATATTTTAAATATTTAGCACACTGTATTTACACGATTTATGATACCGATACATTTACAAAATTAACAACGCACTTATACTCATTTATATTTATTGCTGATAATGTGATAAACATTTCTCATTTATTTCAGAAACATAGGTATCTATTTTGAATGTTTTTGGGATAGTGATAGCAACATTTGATAAGTCTAAATGTTTTTAATAACATAAGAAGCTCATAAGAGTTATTTATCTATGTGACACAATATAAAAATGTCTCCAACTCTCCAAGAATATCCAACAAAATGACTAGCTGTTTAAAAATCAATTTATGTGCTCAGCTTATTTTTGCAGAAAAAATTGTTGTTTCGAAAAGTATTCTATAGAAGATTTTTAGAAATAAACTTGTTAAATAAATATATTATAAAACAATATATAATTACATTACAATAATTTATAACTGTGCTAACATAACGAATGTGATACAAATATTGGGCTTATTAACATTTTCGATCATAAATATTTCAACATAATACATCAGTTACATATGTTTGAGAAATTTTGGCCGCAAATAACAATTAATATAGTTTTTAAAATAAGACCTACTAAAAATCCATATAAATCAAGTAAGATTGAAAATAAGGTTTGTACCGCTAGCTCCAAAATACGTTGGCCAATAATGGTTGATATATATTGATCCAAGGGACGACTTTCTGTTTTTAAATGTAGGTCTATTAATTAGTGCACTGTTAATTCAACGGTTATATTATTAGTGTAAGAGTTTTGAATAATTGAGCTTCAATTCATGCTTCAAAAAACGAAACTGTCACTAGACCTTTGAGATCACGATTACTGCTTCAAAATAAAAGGTAAATAGTTGTAGTGAAAAGTCCCAATGTTTTGAGAAGCTTCCCGTTTTACACGAAAGTTAAATACCCACTGACGGAAGTCCTTAATCACTTATCACAATAGCAAGCAATCCCTGACTCCTATTTCTGGGCGGCGATTGTTTACTGCTGCTTCTCAGCGGCTGCCGCCTGCTCTTCCTCTTCCCTCGTCAGTGGGATGGTGCTGTGGTTGTACAGCCCCTGGGCCATCAGCTGAAGAGCCAGGGGGTTCTTGTGACCACTCGCCTTCTTGATCTTGGCCCTCTTGTTCTGAAACCAGATCTTGATCTGAGCCTCGTTCAGACCCAGCTCACGAGCCAACTCCTGACGTCGCCTCTCCGTCAGGTAGCGGTTCTCGGTGAACTCGTGTTTGAGCCGGGCCAGCTGTTCGCCGCTGAACGCCGTCCGGGGACGCTTCTCTTCTGGTTTCTTGTCCTTGCGCTTGATCCGGCGAGACCGGGGACCTGTCGAGGGACAAACGAGCAGGGTATTAGATACATTGTTGTGGATGTAACAGGAGAACATAAGATTAGAGACAAGTGTTGATGTGACAGGAGAACATAACATTAGATAGTGTTGATGTAACAGAATAACATAACATTAGATACAGTGTCGATGTAACAGGAAACATAACATTAGAGACAGTGTTGTGGATGTAACAGGAGAACATAACATTAGAGACAGTGTTGATGTAACAGGAGAACATAACATTAGATAGTGTTGATGTAACAGAAGAACATAACATTAGATACAGTATCGATGTAACAGGAGACATAACATTAGAGACAGTGTTGTGGATGTAACAGGAGAACATAAGATTAGAGACAGTGTTGATGTAACAGGAGGACATAACATTAGATAGTGTTGATGTAACAGAAGAACATAACATTAAATACAGTGTCGATGTAACAGGAGCGCATGCCACTAAATACTTCGTTGAGTATATAATAGGAGAAGATGGCAACTTCTTTGAGTATATAATATGAAAAGATGGCTCTAGAGACAGTGTTTAGGATGTAACAGAAAACATGATATTATTTACTAAATAACTTGACATTAAGTTTGTAGGTATAAGTTATTTGTCGATTTTAAAGCCAAGAACAAATGTTTTATCAAATACGGCATTTTGTAGTATTCAAATAAAAGAAGTGCATGTCATACAAACAGAACACACAAGAAAGTCATAAATTAACGCAATATATACTTGCATGAAGGAGCATAAAAGTTTGTGAATATGTTTTTAAAGTATATCTTAATAAATACGCTAAAATCTTGTAACAATGTTTTCTGTATTTTCTGTTAGGTTAAAATATATTCAACTAAATTCTATGTGTAGGCTACTCGCAAATCAAGAGGGTGATTTGATTTTGAACATTTAAGCACATACTCTTACAGTAAATTAACTATGTAAGCATACATTGTGTTGGTTTTAAATATAGTCAAAGTAGTTATGGATCTTTTTATTTGAGACCCTACAATGATTACTTCAAATGGCAAAGTCTTGTTATATTTTAGTCTCGATTAGATTCTGACAAATTGTTTAAACAAGGCAATTGGATATGTAAATGCCACTAGAAACAATACACGTAAATATAAAATTGTTTCATATAGTTTCAGAACAGTAAGTAAACTTGATTTCGTTGTGAAAAACATTTTCTGTTCACCCGGTTGAGATTCATATTCCAACCTCACCGCTCCCGGCAATCTATTCTACTGTGAGCTTAAGGAGTGAGTAAGAAGTAATTAGTAATATTTCAATTCATTCTTTTTTGCTACCTACTTGGGTGGTTTCTGTCGGCTTCTTTTAGAAATGAGATACTGTTTGGCACATGGCAAAGTGCACAAATAAAATTAAACTAACTTCAACAACNACCCTTCTCTCTTTTATTCATCCCCTATTTCTTTCGAAGGGGTTTTTGACCCAAATGCAAGCCTTGTATCTAATACCTATACAAGTGCTATAAGCGTGAAATGAGGTTCGACAAGGGGGGGAGGGTTAGGGGGTTAGACTAGACCAAACAAATCCTCACAGGCGGAAGTAAGTGACTTACGTGGATCCACCAAAACTTCTCAAGTTACCATTCGCGCAACCTCCTTCTTTATAATTATAATAATCCCCTACCCTATACCTTGCCCTTGAATGCAAGAACGAGTCAAGTCAATCTTATTTTAAATTATGGTGACCATATTTTATCTAGAAAAAGCAGGACAGAAATGAACATGCCATAGGTCTTTAAGAGTGTTCATCATAGCAGTGCCATCTCAGCTTCCGGCTCGCATCTGCTTCTGTGTATGTACGCGTGCGAAGTATGGGAGTAAAAGGTAAAAGAAAAGACCTACGATATGCTAAAATAATGTTCAGTGCATTCGTATTTGAATGATTATTCGAAATTTTCCGCGGTGACGATGGGGGACAATGCGACAAAGTTTCTTGTTAGTAGCTACAGTATATTCCATTCACGGTAGGAATTACTCTCTGAAAGGTCTTTTTTCCTACCAATAACCTACTATATAGTAGATTTATGGTAGGGGAAAAGGCCTTTCAGAAGTCAATTCCTACGGTGAATGGAGTTATACGTTCCTATTGAGACAGAATGAGTATTTGTGCACAGTACTTATCTGTGAAGCCATTCTAAAATGGTCAAAAACGGGCTTTCCAATGCAGTTTTTATCCAAATAGTATTTACGATTTCAAAAATGTTCAGTATTAAGAACTTCTATTTACTCTTTATATCCATTAATATTTAAAAATAAATTATCCACGTTCAATAGTTTACGTATAAATATACTATTTCTAGTGGACTTTATCACAAAGTTGATTGGTATGTGATGCACGCTCTTAAATTGACTACCAAGCCAAAAGATCCCGGGTTCGATTCCCGTGTCCATATGTAATGTTTCATTTTGAAGAATATATATATATATATATGTGGCTATAACCATAATTAACAACTATATTAACGTGTTTATTTAATCCATAATGCCATTATATGTTACTAAAAACGAATAGATTAGATTGAGGAAAAGTAAGAGTGTAAGAGAGAGAAAACTATTTAAACATCAAACTATTTATTAAATATCAATTTTCATTGTTTATTCAAGGTAAAACTGGGTTACATCAAGTCAAATAATACGCTCTACTTCAAAGAACATTAGTTTCATATTAAATTTCAAGGAAAAAATGTTAATGTCAAGGAAAACTCTCTTCGTATACATATATAAATTTTCATTTTCACTTTTTTTTTTAGACTTTTACTATAAATAAATTTACTTTTACTGTAAATAAATTTAGGATGCTAATTACTAATCACTTCAAACTAGTGCTTAAATACAAAAGTTCTAATAACACATAGTATTAAAAGCAAAATAACCCTTAGAAAAAGTAACAGGTAATATCAAATAAAATCTTTGAGAGACCAATGTGACAAAAAAATCCAACTTAGGTAGGTATACACTGATTTTGTTAGAAAGTACGTTCTGAAAGGTCATTTTTCCTTTCAAAATCCTGCTTTTGGTAAATATAACTTATAAATACAACTTCTCAAAAAAATATATAACTTAAGGGGGAAGGAAGTACTTTGTGCTAACGCTGTTCGATTCAAAATATTTTTTTTTTCTAATTCAAAATAAGTACTTTTGAAACTAATTGGTTAAAGACTAGTATCTATAGGTATATTACAGCCTGTTCTGTAGGATAACAGATCACCCCAAAAACACTCTGCGTGGCCACCCTCTTTTTAAAATTATACGGGATCAACTTATTAAACTAACGGGAACTGTAAGGATCTGCAGGTTTTTTTTATTATGCCTCACCAAGTATATTTATAGTCCAATTTTAATAAGAAGGGCTTTATCTTAGAGCTAAAAACGTTATTATATCAACTTTTAATTATTCATACGTCAAGTCATAACAGTTTCAACTGCCACTTTAGATCGATATTATCAATAGGGTCTACCCATAAAATAACGCTAGTAAAATTGTAAAATGTTATCAATTTTGGGCGCAAATAATAGGTTTTCTTTTTCTAGGAGGACCTTCCAATGAAAATTAGACTGAATTTAATAATACCATTGGGAAATAGAAGAGGAAGGTATAATTTAGAGACAATATATCCACATGTGAGTAGAGGGAGATTGGAAAGCCACTAAGAAAAAAAAAATCCTCTTAAACACCCGTACGGGATTAGAAACCGGATCTCTACAACACCAATAAACCATAACATACTAATTAGACGTGGGAATTCCCTTTGAACTCCCAACCATTATAATAACAAGGCTATGAGAGCAGAACGCTTGGTGGTCACACTGTTTAAGTCGCTAATACCTAAAGATATTGGATCATTCATGACGGGGAGTTAAAGGTTCGAATCTCAGGTGGGACCACTGTGGAGTTGGTTTCCCACATTTGATTTCTCACCATGAGTTTCTCATCCGCTATCCATGCCAATTCGGGTGCACTTTCTTCCAAACGAAACTATTCATCACTCCTAACACTCAAATTAAGCCTTTAATAACCACGATACACTCTTTGTTGGCCACATGATCTAAGGTGTCACTCTGTAATATACTAGACTGACTAAGAGGGGGATGGTTGGGGTTCAAATCCCGGTCGGGTGTAATGATTTTTTTTTCTAAATGATTTTCAGCGCTCCCTGTATGCAAATTTGTGTACATATGAACATAATTAGTACAACTGTGTAGAACCAGAATGGGTAGTAAGATGCAATGACAATAAAACAAACAAAAATAATAATAATAATATTTAGCACCACGTCTTACTACCCGTTCGGGTTATACGCTTTAAGTACTAATTACTGTAATGGATCAGGATTTGTGAAGGTTGAATAAGAGGAAGTGAACCCGCATTTTCGTGGAGGGAAAGTGGAAAACCATTTAGGAAAAACCACCCACAGTTCACCCGACCGAGATTCGAACCTCGATCTCTCCGTCCTCAGCAGTCGAGCTTCATTACGACAAGCGCGTTAGCCAACTAAGCCACAGAAACAAACAAAAAACATCATACTAAACGTAACAATTAAAAATAAAAATACATATGTGGACATAACCTATTTTTGTTCATACATAGGCCTACACATATGGAACTCGTTGTTTGAATCTGTTTTATTCTCATGACTTGAAAGGGTACGGAAGAAGGGAGAGGTGCAGGGGTAATAATTTGTTATTCATACAACATTATTCTATTGAAATCATTTTCGAAGACAGGCAAGGGAAAGAAAACCATCTGTGCGACATCGTGAAGGTTTTCTTTTTATTCGTGAGGAGGGAGGGGAGAGGGGGAAGAGAAAGAGGGGAGGGGGTAAAGTACCGTGTAAGACATTATGACTACAATTAAAAAATACATATAAATTCAAAAGGTCGTGCTCTTAAACCGACGATATTTGAGGTGAAATGCGATTTTTTTTTAATACAAGCTTCGCACAAGCAGGTTGTCGTAAACTGTGACCAAATATTAATGTGACACAAGTTAGTCTAATGTCTGATAAGGCTTATAGGCGCTTGAAAAATCACACAACTATTATAACTTGTATTAAAATATAGCTCCTAGCTAATGTAACAACACCAAGTATAAATTATTATTATTATTATTATTATTACTATTATTAATATTATTATCACCGCGTCTTACTACCCGTTCGGGTTGTACGCACTTACACTAATGTGTAATGGTAGGATGATTGTGAGATGAATACAAGGACCTACAGTTTAACGTGGAATCCGAACCACGGTGGAGATCTGGCATTCCTCACATTCACAAGATGTCTTGTCAGAGGTAGGGTTTGGTAATCAGATAAATCTTTGCTGGGACCGAGGATTGAACCCCGGCCGCCAGCATAGAAGTCTGACACCTTATCCCTTGACCACCAGGTCACCGCTACCAAGTATAAAAAAAATCATCAGCGGAACCGACCAGAACTGAACAAAGAACTCCCGACTGCAGGTCAAACGTGCCAACCACTTGCCCTGTTTGAGAGGGATATTTTTTTTAAACCAAGCGTAACTAGGTGTGTGTCATTCGCTAATTTACCTTGGATCGTCTCCACATTTTGACCAAATATATTACAATACAACTAAATCAAAGGAACCCCTACAGGTGGCAGCATGGATTCAGACGTCACTCTCGCAATATACTGGATTAATGGTGATGGGTAAGCTTAGGTTAGAATCCGAGATGTGTGTAGGTCTACTGAGCTGTATTTTTCCTGAATGGTATACCAATTTCCAACCACGCAAGCATGAACAGTGAACACCTTTTGTTATTTTAACCTCATCTTCTTTACTCTGTTAGAGTAATGTGTAGGTCCTAACGTTTGGTAAAATGTGGTGGAAAAAACAAACAACTTCTTAAACACACAGAATCAATCATCATACCACCTTTAATATATTGGGTAAAGGCATTAGGGAGGTAATATTAGAGAGTATACAACTTTATATTACTACACCATGAACTTATCAATTGTATACACAATATGAGCAGGAACAAACTAAAAATCTTGCTCTGAAATGACATGTGGCCAGCAAGCAGTCATTGAAAGTTAGAAATTAGAATTGATTCAAGGGAGATATTTATAATGTGTTAATAGGAAATGAAACAAAATGTGTGTGTGTGTGTGTGATATTAGACCTTTAAAAAATACAATTATGAAACATGAATAGTTAAATACAATTATTGGTGTAGCTATTACAAATACGCTGAAAAAATAATAATTTATAATTGCAAGAATAATAATTTGAATGAGTCAAGGAATATTTTTGGGTTTATGTGGAGATGTCACTCTCAGAATATATGTCAAAATTAAAAAAAAAATACGCCTTAGTATTTGATCGATTGCTTAGAGTTTTAAATTAAAATCATTCGAAATGAGCTACTAAAAAAACATTTAGAATGACCACCATGTTTTAAAGGATAACTGCATTGAAAATATATGTACTGTGTATACAGTCGTTCAGACAATGCTCAAAGAATATCCTCGCTAAATTTCACTAAAATTGGTTCACGAATTTTGAAGCTATCGTGGAACAAATTGGCAGGCAAATTTTTTAGTGGATGCCATATATCTACACACGTTGTTTGGCCCAGGTTCAATGAATTTACTGCAGGCACACCTGACAAATTTCGTTGTAATTGGTCCACGCATTTTACACTTATTGCGGGACAAAGACTGACGGACAAACAGATGAAATACCAAATGATCATGTTAAAAAAAGACCTCGCTATGCTCTGTCAGTAATTGAATAGTAGATATAAACCAGTGGCTCCCAACCATTTCAATCTAGCGCCCCCTCTAAAGTATTGGATGTTGTCTACCGTCTCTACCTTTCCCTCAAAATTTGTTATTTAATATCGCGCCTATGTACCAATTATGTTAATAGTTTTAGGGATAGGAAGGTTATATTTTTAGGAAGGGTATCGCATTTGCGTGTAGGGAAAGTGAAAAACAATTTTGTAAAAACCATCCTCAGTATCCCCGACCGAGATTCGAGCCTCGTGCTCCCGTCATCGGCAGTCTAGTTTACTGCTGTGAGAGTAGCGCGTTAAACCATGGAGCTACCGTAGCGGGCTCCCTCAAAGGTAAAATAGAATAAGCATGCCTATCCTACAATTTACCCCGTCCTCCCCCCGTGTAAAACAAAAAAATCCCGGTTGGGAAACATTGATCTAAGCCATATATAAATATAAATCTAATCATCAGCACCACCCTGCGTCGAACTAGGAACCCCTAGGCCTATGGCCCACCCCTCTGACCCCATCGTCACGGTGAGAGGCTATGTTCCTATGTACTGTACATTACCTGCGCATACACAAGTATTACCGTCTATATCTTAGTCGTAAACAGCTGTTAGCTGACCACGTCGCAGAGGGGTTAAAATCGCTAATTACAAATTATTAATATTATTATTATCACCGCGTCTTACTACCCGTACGGGTTACACGAACTTAAGCTAATATATAATGGTAGGGTGATTATGAGATGAAATGGAGGACCTACAGTTTAACGTGGAATTCGAACCACGGTGGAGGTTTGGCATTCCTCAAATTCACAAGATGTGATTAATACACGTCTTAATTACAAAATACCTCATACATATTACTTATATGGATTATTTGATAGATCGGTCGTTTCAAAGAATTTTCAATCAAAGTCAAGCTAATGATGTTCTATATATTTAATAATATATTTTTTTTAAACTGTATCTCTGGTCCCTCTAGTTAAACTACTGTCATAAGAATAAACTAAGGGTGAGTGGGATGTTTATTGGCTTTAAACAACACTATTGCAAGCTATCCTTAACGACCCGTTTCAGCGCTAACGCACCGTTTACATTACTTCTTGTGTTAACTTGTGAGTGTAATTGAAAAAAAAAAAATTATTAGGTACTCAAAAGTGTGTGGAATATTGTTACTTTCAATAAAAGTAGGCCTACTATAAAAAATTACTCTTTAATTTTTTCTACATAAAAATCTAGAATCGCATTTCTAAAGAAATTATTTAATCTCTATATCTAACTATATCGAAGAAGATAATAATGGATTTCAACTTTATAGCCAACTGTTTATAGCTCCAAGAAAACAAAAACAAAATATCCATAACGTTAGATCTCAAGAAAGTTATACCAAATGATTTGCAACAGCATGGTGGCGAAGATCGGACCCACTGCTTCACAGAAAAATCCTAAACTGCCGGAGATTGAAGCCTGGACCTCTGAATCTGACCACTAAAGCATATAGGTGGTTTATAAAGTAATACAATATATCCGATATCAAATCTACATATTAATAAAGTGAAATGGTTTCTTTTGACAGTAATTCATGGAGCCCTCACTCAAACAATGCTCATATTTTTATTTAAATGAAAGCTTAGGCACCAAGGAAGCACCCCAAAAATTTTAATTTCAAAAATATTCAAAATGATGAGTTTATAATTTGGAATTAACATTATAAAAGGAATATATATATTCTACTTCATGGGCTTGACTTGCGAGGTAAACCAAAATAAATAAATAAGTTCTATACATACATGCCTTCTGCTTAATTAATATTCACTATTCTAAAACAAAAAAAAATCATCTCATATTTCATCCTGATTGTAAATGTGCATTGTACATTGTACATAACACTTAACATAACTTACTTTGTATATATTGAAAATGGCGCGCTGGCATTGAAACAGCCCTTTAAGAGTTTATTGTTCGTTTAAAAATAGATTACATCCCCGAAAATGTTTTCGTTGTACGAAATACGTACTGTATATTTCTTTCGTATCCTTTATTTTGTCTTTGATTTATTTCCTAAAGTTACACACGCCCAAAAGCAAATAACAGATTATGTTGCTTGTTTTTTTTTTAGGTAGTTACATTATTGTGTCTTTTCCCTTTTCATTGCGAGATGTTTACTGGTTAGTTTGGTTCAACAATGGGATTATATCCTCACCCCCCAAGCGGCACAACGGGATGAATGCAGCGTCATCTGAGAAGTGGTGTGTGTGTAGGGGATCATGATTATATGAGGGATGTAGGGAGGATACAAAATGGCGCGCATGCGTCGCTGTTTTTTTTTTACTCTTGCCTTTTGTTGATGGATGGGAGAGCACGCACCTGGTGGCAATTATCGGAGTTCGAGGGAAGATTCGCCTGCCCCAAAATGGCGTGGGGAGGGGTGACAGAGAGAGAGAGAAAAAAGAGAACCATTTGAGCGAATCGCGTAATT
Source organism: Timema poppense (assembly GCA_902141375.1). Lineage (NCBI taxonomy): Eukaryota > Metazoa > Arthropoda > Insecta > Phasmatodea > Timematidae > Timema > Timema poppense. Next base: position 47,538 of record CABFOV010000137.1, read on the forward strand.
CGCAGTCGCTTTTCATCGGCCGCTAGCTGATGGGTTGAAGAGGATCTGTGAGGGTAAGGGGGGAAGGAATAGCAAGCTATCGTAATGGAAATAAGAGTCGTGGACATTTGTTTGATTCTCTCCCAAACCCCCCCCCCAAACCCCCTTCCCCTTCTCTCTACTCGACATTGTTCCATTGCGACTATATGTTTACCTAACATAAGTTGAGAGTAATGACGAGTATTCTAGGCTAACTCAGCTACATGCGAAACCGAGGCAAATTATTATTACTATTATTATTATCACTGCGTTTTACTACCCGTTCGGGTTATACGCACTTACGCTCATGTGTAATGATAGGGTGATTGTGAGATGAAATGGATGAGCTACAGTTTAACGTGGAATCCGAACCACTGTGGAGGCCTGGCATTCCCCACATTCACAAGTTGTGATTAATATACGTCTTGTCAGAGGTGAAGGAAGGCTTTGGCAATAAGATAAATTTGTGCCGGGACCGAGGATTGAACCCCGGACTCTCAGCACAGAAGTCTGACACCTTACCCCTAGACTGCCAGGTCCCCCCCAGGCAAATCAAATTAATTAAAAAAAAAATATAAAGATACTTGTGTTGATTTTTTTAAGCACCGCGTCTTACTATCTGTTCAAGTTATACGCCTATGTACTAGTTACACTAATGGGTTATGGATTAAGAAGGTTTAAATTAAAGGGAGTGCACCTGCATTTGCGTGAAGGGAGAGTGAAAAACCATTTAGGAAAAAAACACCCTCATTGCACACGACTGGGATTGATCTCCCCGTCCTCAGCCGTCTAGTCCAACACGATATTAGCGCGTTTTGTGTTGATTTATTCGGGGAATCAAATCTCTTAAGAAATGCAAGAACAGTCCGATCCACTCTTTGCCGTGTTTTCGCTGTGTCATGTCGAATCTTTTTACATGAGAATCACCCGCTTCAGTGACCACGTGGTCTAGGGGAGGCGTGTCAAACTTTTGATCATTAGGGTCACATTTAACACTGAAAATAATGAAGGAGCCGAAATTCAGACGTTCCATATTATCACTATCTTACGTTATAAACTTTCATTTTTAAAATCCTTATGATGACCTAAAACTAAAATAAAATTAAAATAACATTAAATTTGCATCAAGTGTAGGTGTGGTTTTAGACCTCTTGTTATAGCTATTTTCAAAATAGATGACCAATACGGTTCGGTAAATGCAATTGCTCGGGTGTTTGTCCCTTTTTATGAGCGAAAATATACTTGTGTGCTGACAAATATTGTACTGTACATATTTGGTGCGCGAATTTAAACATTTTTGGGAATCAAACTTTGGTAAATAATGAGTAAAATGTGGTACACCAATCTCGTTTGCTAAATTTCATCAAATAATGACCAATCTCTAACTATCATAATCTCAAATATTGTATTACCACAACGTTTATAAAAAAGACGAATTGGGCCACGTTGTATGTTGGCTCATCCAAAGGTCGGCGGGCCGCACAGATTCATGAATCGGGCCACAAATGTGACGTGCCTGGTCTAAGACATCACTCTCATGTTAGACTGGCCTGCTGATAACAGGAAGATCGGGGCTTGAATCCCGGTTTGGTCTAATGGGGGTGATTTATTCTAAATGGTTCCCCATTAAGATCAGTCTTTCATATAATGTTTAGTTAGATAAATATAGGTTTACATATCTTTTTCTAAAGATTGCTCGTAAACGTCTGATTTGAATTAATCTATATGTGACCATTTAACATAATATATAGCCAGGAATAGTGTGAATTACGGTGTTTATGGAGGCCTACTACACGTTCGGAAGTCCATGGTTACATTTAAGGAATTTACTCCTCGTGTATGAATCTATTTTACACCCCAAATGTTACCATTTCTGATGCTAGGACTGTATGTGTAATACCAAGTTAAATTAGTTCATGCTGATTTATTCCAGTGTTTATAGACCTAACAGTTGTTCTCCTATGGAGTGTCACGGCACCCTATTGTTCCTAGATATTCACCTAGGGGGCGTGCCAATATATATGTGTAGATTTATAGTAAACAAATTCACAGATGATGCACCAAAAACTATTGTTTTATAGTCGATAACACAAAATTTTGAAGTATGTTTTAATCACCAAAGATGATTTCTATTTTAATTTTAATTACGTCCTCTACTAATTGTCGTCTAAGCCTATAATTCCTGGAAATGTGGGCATTTTATATAAAGGTACAACTTAATATAGGGGATGTAGCCTATAAAAGAATGCCCTCCAGTGTATTATCTAAAAAAAGATTCCCAGTAACATCAACTATAAACCCGTACTTTTTAATAGGTTGGTCATGCTCAAGTGGGTTGATTGTCACCTTTCTTGCATGCTGCTCAAATACAAGGACAGTCGAGATACAATTAAAAGAAACTTTTATAGCGTATGTAAAATAAATAGAGAGTAACCGACACTAACACTATGACACAAGGTTACTGGTCTATACTATTTTTACCTTACATGTCAAACTCTACACCATCTGTCGAAAAATACATCTGTAGTATACAAGAACAATTTAAATTAGCTCTAGTTATTTTTGGAAAAAATTTAGGTTTATTTCTATGATGGTCCAAGTATATAAATAAATTTTTCTAGTTTATCAAAATTCTGTAATAATATTCCTCAACCATATTGGTGGTTTTATTTTTATTAACAGATCTTATTGGCTCTAGTAAAATTAAGACATTAAAATCAGTACCAGTGCTCACATTTTAAAAAGCATCACCATCACAATCAACTTAATTGCCGGTGATGAAGAGGTCGGAGTTTTAATCCCAGTTAATTGTACTGAGGGTTGTTCTCTCTCAATTGTTTACCACTCTCTCTCCACGCAAATGTGTGTACACACGTTCTCTTTAAGTCTATCTTAATAATCTCTACTGTAGTAAAGTAAATATGCGAACAAGCCGAGTGGACAGTAAACACGAAAATGTGAGATTGAATTGAAAGTAAATGCTCTAGAATTAGTAAAACACACAGTTAATTAAAAAAAACTTATGGTACAATTCTGGGCTTTGAATGTCAGACTTTCGTGTGCCTAACTTAAATTCACTAAATTATCTGCGACCCGCCTCGGTGGCGTAGTTGGCTAACGCACTTGTATTGAGCTCAAATGCTGAGGACGGGGAGATCGAGGTTCGAATCTCGGTCGGGTGAACTGGGGGTGGTTTTTCCTAAATGGTTTCCCACTCTACCTCCATGCAATTGCGGGTTCACTTCCTCTAATTCAACCTTCCCAATTCCTAATCCATTAGAGTAATTAGTACTTAAAGCGTATAAGCCGAACGGGTAGTAAGACGCGGTGCTAAATATTATTATTATTATTATTATTATTATTATTATTATTATTAAACTATCTGCGCTACTAACTTGATGGCTATTCATTCAAATGGTTGAGTAGATTAGTATATTCTCATCTCATTCACACTATACGGTTACAACAGTGTAAATCAAACAAAGACACCACACCAACACTTTTTTTTAAGAGGTGGGGGGTAGAATTAAGCGAAGCATTAAGTTGCAACTACTGGGATAATTGCGCGTATCGAATCAAAATTGCTCCGTTGTTTTTTGGCAATCAGACAACCGTAGACGAATTGAATACTTTTTGTTGTTGTTACCTGAAGGACTCTCGGTTATGGATCTTGTAATGATAAGTTGACGTAATTGATGCTTTGTTATTCTTTACAGATTCACACCTTGAGCTAATTTCTCTAGAGCATGCTTAGATGCCTCACGGTGGTTATTAAAATGTGAAGAAAGTAGCGATTGAAAGACTGTTTCAAATTAGGCTAGTTTACGCAGTGGGTTACCAACGCTTGATAGAAATATACCATTCTTAACCTACTTTTACACTGGTTATTAAAATGAAACTCATACAAAACCTTTCACATAATTTACATTAGAATAACTATAATCATATAACAATGGAAACATAGGGTGACCTGGTGGTCTAGGGGTAAGGTGTCAGACTTCTGTGCTGGGGGTTCAATCGCCGGTCCCGGCAAATATTTATCTGATCACCAAACCCTTCCTTCACCTCTGACAAGACATCTTGTGAATGTGAGAAATGCCAGGCCTCCACCGTGGTTCGGATCCCACGTTAAACTGTAGGTCCTCCATTTCATATCACAATCACCCCACCATAACACATTAGTGTAAGTGTGTACAACCCGAACGGGTAGTAAGACGCGGTGCTAATAATAATAATAACAATGCAAACTAAATAATGTCTCAGTAAGGATCTTAGGAGCGATACTATAAAGCTCATGAAAACACTTATTGGATGCAAAGAGCTGAATTTAGTGATCTGGAGATTTCGGAAATGTACGAAATTGGAGGCCGTAACAATAAACAAATGTTTTTATTTTAAACGTTTCAATATCATTTGTACTTACTCTTGACCCCACGAAGAGAGAAGTATTGTGGTCATCAAAAAAAAATCGATCTCAAGATTTTAATAAGTGTTTCGGTGTGTCTGTATCTTGGACTAGAACCAAAACCATTTTACCGATCGGAATAAGACTTGGTATCTGGTATTTTCATTTTTTTTTTTAATCCTCAGAGGGATTTATGAAATTAAATGAATAATCCTAAAGCTAAAAGTATTTTACTGAATGTTAAAAAGAAAAAAAATCGACTTTCTCAAAATCCACTATAAACGATTTTGATTAAATTTTGTGTATAAGCATTGTTTTACATTACAAACTAAATGGCAATTCTTATTTCCCCTCTGAAACTAAATGCAATACGAAATAATTTATCATGGTAAATTTGTAGTACTATTCAAAATAAATAAAAATATTTGGGGTGTAGTTTTACAATATATAGGCCTAATAATACTTATTTACTCTAAGGAATTATGAACTCAAAAGTTCATTGCCACACTTACAAAAGTACGCCACCTATCCCTATCTTGAGCTAGTTCTATCCAGTCTACCTCATTATATACTTATAATATAATAATACTAATATCGATTGATAATTTTATAATATCATATTGAAAATAAAAATTGATTGTTAGGCTCTTTGGTGAACAAAGATACTCCTCTTTTCTAAATGTTTCTTTAAAAGTGTATTTTATTTTATCTATGCTCTTTGGTGAAGTGTCTCTTCAACAGTGTATTTTATTTAATTTTACAAATCTTATTGAGTTTTAAGTACATGTTACTCTTTTAAGATTAAAGATAAAGTCTTTGCGATGCACCGTACCATTTATTTATTTACAAAATTAACTGTTAAAATCTTGGTGCTAAACATATTATTTTAAATAAGGAAATATTGCTATCACAAGAAATTTTGTTCAAAACAAAAATGTTACTGTAAATTTTATTTTTTGTTATCTTAATAAAGACAGTAAATTGTGTCAAAACTTTGAAAATAATAATAATATATATTTCATTGTGGTTATAATTTTTTCTCTCCAAAATGACAGGTTGATTTTTATAAAATTGACCCAAGGAGAATTTTACACATCGGTTGACACGCGGACTAAATCTAGGATGTTTTTTCGGTGACTAGGAGGTAAAGTCTAGAATCCCGGCTCGTTGAACTGGCGGTAGTTTTTACTTAATGGTTTCCCACTCCCTCTCCACGCAAATTCTTATACATCTCCACCCTAACACATTAAAGTATTTAGTACACAAGCGTATCGCACAAACGGGTAATAAGACGCGATGACAAAACATAATTCCAAAATAAATACGAATAAAAATTAATTTCGTTTGTAGTTCAAATTTCCTCATCAAACTGTAAATTTGATTCGGTCATACCGACCTTACGGTCTAAGGCGTACTTCTCGTGTTAGACTGGCCCACTGATGAGGGAAATATCGGGGCTTGAATCCCGATCGGGTCTACTGAGGGTGGCTTTTCCAAAATGGTTTACCACTCTTCTTTCACGCAAATGCTGGTGGTTTATCTCTAAAATGCTTCCTTATTCATCCTTACCCCATTTGAGTAATCATATAATGTGTATAAGCTAGTCCGACACCTTAGATAAGTCGGTAGACTGTCTGCTTACTGGGATAAGGGTCCCTGGTTTGATTTCCGGTATGGCCGAAAATTTATCATTGATGAAATATGGGTTTACCCTTTAATATTGATAAATTAACTGTCTGGGACTGGATATTGTGCTTGTCCTAGTCTTTAGTTAGACTATAGGTCATATGAAGATACGACAGACCTAGCCAGTCTGTAGTGAAGAACATATGGCTTGACTAAAAAACTGACCTAGGTCACAGGCTGGAAACAGTAATGGATGTAAAGTAAATAATGTATAAGCTGAAGTCAAGGCTGTAGCCAGTCAATAATTTCAGGGGGGGGGGCGGGGGGGTGTTTCGTGGACACATCCCCCAATTGCTGGAAGCTAGAAAAAATTCTAAATGATAAACAGTTCCAGAAGCTCTCTGAATTTTTTCATAGTAGAATAATCCCCTAGTTGCCCAAGGCCTGGAAAATTTATAGATATTAAATACTTTTTGAAGCTCTGTGAAGTGTTTTTATGGTAAAATAACTCCAAAAATGCCGAAGGCTAGGAAAATTTATGAATATTTAACACCTCTAGAAACTCTCTGAATTGCTTTTTATGGTGAGACAGCCCCCTAATTTGTATATGTATCTTAATTTTGATATTGTTTGAACCATAAATAAAGTCATATATATTTTGTTCATACAATTTCGCAGGGGATTTGAACCCCCAACCTCCCCCCCCCCTGGCTTTGGCCTTGAGAGGAACTAATAAGTTGCGGGGATAAAAATATTATTTAAAAACCAAGAGTGGTGGCCATCCACAAGACCAAGAGCGCATCTGGCTTGCAAGTGAATTGGCGACTGTTATTCGAATACGCGGACTGGTTGTAGAGAGGTGATTTTTCCTAAATGGTTTCCTTCATTCTTTCCGCGTGGATTATATTTACCTCATCCTTACTTTATTTGTTTAAGTATCTGAAAAGGACAGATGAGAGACAAATATAAACTTATAAAATATAGCAATCTCTAATATGTGGGTGACTAGTGCTCCTAAAATTCAATTCATTTTTATTAAAAGAAAATAGATATAGAGGCTACCCAATGTATTTTCAGATAAAAAAAATCTAAATTAACAATGAAAAATATTAGACGTCAGATCCATTTTTAATAACATTTTGTCAAGTAATTAATTTATAATAGTTGTTTATTTGGTGAAATTTCTAGCTATACCGGAGGATTTAACTATGACCCCCCCTTATAAAAAATAAAACATGTAGTCTATGCATAATATTCGTAGTTCACGTCTTAACACTCATCCAAAATAGCTAAATATTTTTTATTATATAATTATAATAGTAGTAGGAGTGTGCGAGTACACGAAAATTTGAGTTCTAATCGAGTTTTAGTAGATGCTCGATTTTTACAAAATTCAAAAAATGTGAGTACTCGGAATTTCGATCTTTGTCTAGAAAATTTATGTTTTAGTAAATTTTATTTAATTTTAAGATATAATTTCATAGCAAATTATAGTCCCTAAATATTTGCCTTTTGTCTAGTTAAAAAAATTTATAATTTTATTATACTAAATGTACTTAAAAATTATAATTTTTGTGATTGTAATTATGTTCACAAAGAAAAAATGTGATTAAAATTATATATTTGTACCTATTTATGGCTTATGAATAGATATGTAAGAAAAATTCCACTTAATATGTTTCTTAGCCAAACATTAGATACTACTCAAACTAAAATAAAACTCGGTATCAATCAAGCTCGACTTTAAATTAAAAATGCCTATTCGCATAGCCCTAAACAATAGATAATTAAAATTTGGCTACGTTAAGTTCTGTCTCGTGGTCTATACTATAAGTGTGTAAAGTTTCAGATTTATAGGTCATATAATGACTTCTGGAGGGCGTAGAAAGACACACACATATTGGTAAATTAAATTATAAGATTTTACCAATAACGTTACGTTGGAAATCTCTGAGATCAAAGGAACTACAGTAAATATCTTCTAGCTCTGCAATGATCTGTATAAACACTCAAAGAAAATAAATTACATCAATTCCAACGTAAATTAAAATACCACCTGAGTGAACCACTATGTGTGGATGAAACAATACTCAAAAATAACTTATACACACAGGTTTGAATATAGCCAGCTCACGTGATCATTTTATATAACACATACCCGTACGAACGAGAAGTACCCCAAATTACTACCTTGCAGCACTGTTTATAAACAAATGTGTAATTTCATTCACTGTTGGTTTATGACAGGGGTGGACAGCTCATAGCCCATGGCCCGCATGCGACCGAGGTTGTTCGGTTTTTATTTTAGCGCCCCTTCTTACTACCCGTCCAGGCTATACGATTTTAATCACATTAATTGAGTCTTGGTGAGGGAGGTAGAAGAATATAGTGGAAATATAACCACATTTTTGTGGAATAAAAATTGAAAGTAACTGAGTAAAAATCAATTTAAGTACTCCCAGCTAGGATTTCAATCCCAACTCTCTCGTCTACGGAAAAACAGACTAGAGAATCTCGACACAGAGGCCACATGGTCACCAATGCGGTTAAGGATTAGTTGATTTCTAGTGCTGGTACATGGATTTAAATATTCAGTATCTTCTAACCTCATTTATAATTTATAGAAACCCAATTGGTAACTGGTTAGGGTGGTCGGTTCTAAGTCTAGGGGATCTCGGTTCTATCAAGAGTAGGGCTATATTTTTAAATGGCGCTTCTTACTACCTGTTTGTGCTGTACACATTTAATTACGGAAATACAGGACATGTGATTGATAGGGATCAGGAAGGTAGAATTTATAAGAAATGTGTCTTCATTTGATTTCTGGAATAGTAGAAAACTATTTAATTAAAACCACCCTGGATACACCCGGTTAACATTACAACCCTGACCTCATAGTCACGGGCAAACCAGACGAAATAAGTTTTATATTTAGTTCACGTGCACATTGAAATGTATCCGGATGACGCTGATGAAGATATTTAGTTTAGAGTATGGATATCACCCGGCTCTGTGGAAATGCTAACTAAGTCATCAATTGCCATAAGGTCTGACTCTCAGGTGACGGCAAGGCTGGGTCTCTACCTCCACCCGGTTGTAGACTACTGAGATTTATTTTTCCGAATGGTCTCTCACTTTACACTCACGCAAATGTGGGTGCATCCCATCTGAAATGATAACTTTATCAATCCTACTTGATAGTGTAGATATTCGGATAGCCCAGATGGCTAGTAAGGCGTGATGCATGCCAACAATTAATGGTACGACACAACCAAACAAACCTTTTCATAATGTTTATTATGGCTTCAAAAATAATTTTCAAAAATAGGTTTTGAGAAATCTACCCTAAGTACTATGTTATCTTCATAAAAACAAACACAGCAATTTGTTTATCACAATAATCACTCTCTAAATATAAACTTTAAACCAATTTGTTCTAATAATATATTTAACAAAATTTAAATTTTCAAAAATAAATTATTTGTAAATTACCTGAAATTATTCGCTATATGTAAAAAATAAAGTTATTCTTATTTATCATGTAAACTTACCCCAGATTTTCATTTTGAATTCAATTTTCCCGGTTGATTTCCAAAAAAATTCAAACACTATATATTGTCATAAATAAACTACGCTTAAATTAGTTTATCTTAGATAAATAAAGAAACTGTATTATTGATAATGTAAAAGAACTTCCCGGTTCCAATTTTGAACCAAACCCCTTAAACAATTTTTTTAAATATTCAAATTTAAAAAAACAATCATCAGTAAGCAAACCCAAAACAGAATTTACCCCAAAAAAACAAGTATACAGCTTAGTTTGTCATTTTTATTTCAAATACTCCATAAATAATGTTATAGGCCTATACATTTTAAGCAAAATCATTATAGCCATTTTCTAAGTAATTGGAATATTTTAAATTAAAAATCACTCTACAAAAAATTGCTCTTTAACGAACTCTTACCCGAAACCAAGTAAACAGTGTTATTAGTCATTTTAAACACTACCAAGATACCCCAATCGTTAAAGTCATAATTCAACTACCCAAAAATGGGTTTTAACCCAAAAACAAATATAAGCTGTATACACAGGTAAAACATTATAAAGAACCATTTTAAGTTTAAAAAAAATTAGTCATAGGTAAACTATTCATTGATAAATTGTTATCCCAAAAACAAGTCTGCACTGTTATTTGTCATGTCGAGCACTCCCAAGATATTCATTTGGAACCAAATCGTTAGTCATTCGTACAGTGTTACAAGTTTTTGAATAATCAGTCATTAAATTACACATAAATGATTTTGGGCCCCAAAAACAAGTAAATAGTGTTAATTGTGTTATGTCAAACACTACCAAAAAAACCATTTGGGACCAAATAGTTAGAGCCATTTGTAAAATATCTAGTTTTTTTTAAATTAGTCATTAGATAACTATCTAAATATGATTTTTTTCCCCCAAAAAAACAAATATAGAATATCAAACAGTCCCAAGATCCCAAGAAACCCATTTGCATCAAAATTGTTAGAGCTATTTGTAATATATATCAAGCTTTGAAAAATCATTTATCAGTAAACTATCCATAAATTATGTTTTACCCCAAACAATGAATGCATTGTTATTTGTCGTACTACACAATTTCCAGATATACATTTTGAACAAAATTTTCAGCGTTATTTTTTAAATATTTGGAATTCTCAAAAATTTCGCTCAGTAAACTACCCTCTAACGATATTTTGCCCAAAAACCAATAATAAAGTGCGATTTTTCATGTCAATAAAACTCTAGATATGCATTTTATACAAAATCGTTAGGGCCATTTTTGAAAAATTTGAAAGTAAAAAAAAAATGTTTGTAAGCTACCTTTAATTGAACGTATAGGGTGAAAAAAATTGTGATATAGACCTACACAATTTAAATATCAAGTTTAAACAAAATCCATCAAACCGTTTGGGATTCCTAGGCAGGGACATACACACAGAGAGCCAGACATGGGGACAGACAGAAATGTAAACTCCACTTTTTTGGATTCGTGTTCACATAAAACGTAAAGATTCTTCATAATCTCAAGAACGTATATTTTTCCGTGATCACAATACTTTCTCTTGATATGAGAAAGTAAAAAAGTAACTAGGTGCTATGGTTTGTAATATTAGGCCTGTTATTTTATAGGCTAATTCAGTTTGTTAGAGATAAAAAGGACACAGAGACCACCTCCATTAGGGGTGGAGGAGGCTCAATTCGCAAATGTGGCCACCCCTGTCCGAAGCTTGCGTGCGCAAGAGGTGGCGCCAAACAATGAATTTAATTGGCTCTCTTTTCCTCCTGGAGGTGTTGGACAAATAGCCCGTCATTACAGAGTTTCTCTCTTACTCTTTCATATCTTGAAAGGCGTCCGGACAAATCTCCCGGCCCGAGATAAGATGAAGAGATAATAATAATAATATGGACTATTTCAATCCTCGGTGCACTCGGGGTTTTCTTGAGAACGTGGCAGGTCAGCTCCCCGCGGTACGAGTGGTTAGACAAGCAGAATACTTGCCTCAAGGAATGTTTGTTTACACGAGCTTAATTTGCAAATGATCGACAAGAGTTTGGAAGATACACTCTAGTTTTCATTCACAGATCTTTACCTGACAGCTAAGAATATATCTGTTTTGTAATTCATTTTGTTAGCGTATGCCATTTCGACTGAGAGACCTATATAATTCATTCACGACCTAAGTTTACTTGGATGACAGTTCGAAATGTTACTAGAAGTAATCCCTAATATATCACTACGCCAACAGCTGACATCTATCACTTTGGATGACTGTAATGAAAACAGATGGTAATATATTAATGTAATAGCTAACCACAGTAATTTAGGCCAATATTATTTATATATTTATTTGAGGACGGACACAAACTTTAATTATCGTTTTATTCCACTTAAAAAAAATATTCCCACAAATTTCCCAAAAACGTCTAACGAACAGAGCTTCAAAATGGCGACTGACGAATTTAAACCATGTGGTTGAACATGACGGTAAACAAGTTTTTTACAATGATGCAGATACGCAGTTGATGAAAATATTTTATTCAGTTAAATATTTAAAAATAAGATAAAATAATCATAAAATCATGTATTGTATGTAAAAAATTGACAACAATTCTCTCTTTTCCAAGTAAATACGATGCCTGTATTAAAAGGTATTGATGTGTGCACTATATTACACAAAATCAGTAACGTATCCAAAACCAAGAATAAGTACTTTTAATTATGTTTAAAATAATGTTTCGAGTTGGATAAAAAGAAATTATTTAAAAAAATTAAATAGTATGAGAAAACTTAAGATTACGTTATGTTAAATGTAATATATAACAGGTAATTAAAGATCTTTACATTTATAACAAAACTGTGATCTTTTACAAGTGTTGGCAACCAAAAACCTAAACATATGATTTTCGAACTATCATCCAGGTAAAAACCTATCGTGAACGGACTTTAGTTCGGCCGCCTGTTTGTGTAGACCTTCTACAGGTCTGTTGGCACAGAACGTCGACCAGGTTGCACATGTGGAGGTTGTCTACACGCCGTATCAGCAATGAGACGATGTGATGATGGTGATTATGAAAGTGTGAGGCCAGGAGGGATATTAAACCTAGTCTAAGCCTAACTAACCAAACCGTTGGTATAATTACCCTTTCGGGGGGAAAAATATCCATGGAACAAGTCGGGAATCGAGCCCGGGACTCCTAGGTACGTAGCCAGGTGCATTGACCACTATGCTACGGGGTTGATACTAGATCTATTTTCACCTATTCATACGTCGGGTCATGTGGTCTAAATCTGTCATTTTTGAGAGATATTACCAATAGGTTTATTATTATTATTATTATATTATTAGTCTTACTAACCGTTCGGACTATACACACTTACGCTAATGTGTAATGGTAGGATGATTGTGAGATGAAATGGAGGACCTACAGTTTAACGTGGAATCCGAACACACGGTGAAAGCCTGGCAATCCATGCATTGACAAGCTGTGATTAATACACGTATTGTCAGAGTTGAAGGAAGGGTTTGGTAATCCGATAAATCTGTGCCGGGACCAAGGATTGAGCCCCGGACCCCCAGCACAGAAGTCTGACACCTTACACCTAGACCACCCTAGGTCACCTGTACCAGTATAGTATAAAAATAATAATATAGTAACATTTTATCAATGTTTACATAAAAAAAAGTTTATGAAAGTTGGACTTAAGCTTGTTTGTTTTCCCCCTAGTCTCAGTACCGATTCGGGGGTAGAAGTTAGTTGGACTTTTACTTTCTTAAAGACCATCGTTACGTATGTCAACAGAGATCCAATCAAAAATAGACAAATAAATTAACATCGATGTGTGAATCAAAATTAAAGGAAAATGATGGTATGGAAATCATTGACCATTTTATACACGGAGAGGTTTAATTTAAGGCGGTCGCCTCGGTCAGCGAGAAAATATCAATCGCTGTCAGGCCACACGACCTATATACCTATATAATACAATGGTCTGTGTGGTTTTCTATGACTATTCCTCTATTCTGTCTGATCTTATACTCCCTTTCATCCTTTACCTGCAACTACCCTTGAGGAAGGCTAAATCCAGAGCCCTTCTCATCAAGCCTGGTTTTATAGCTCCACAAATATGTTTAAAAAGTCGTCGAAAATGAACTATTATCCCATTTTCACACATTTGTTTTTATTAATAAAACACAAACTAATGAGTTGTAGGCCTAAAAGAAAAAATTAAACCTTGTTGAAACCTTTCGAACTTATCTTGGTTTGAGTCAGATTTAGGAAAAGCATTTAAAATTTAAAGTCCAACACCTTAGCACAGTCGGTAGCGTGTCTACCTACTTAGCTAAGGGTTCCGGGTTTGATTCCCGGCATGGACGAAAATTTATCATTGATGAAAATATGGGCTTATCCTTTTACATTGATAAATTAACGGTCAGATAAAGATCTTCCTAGTCCTAAGATAGAATATAGGACATATAAAGCTAAGACAGGCTTAGCCGGTATCTTGAATAAAACACTGATCCAGACCATAGGCTGGAAACAGTAATGGATTTAAAATTTAAAATAAAATATTGCGTTAGAACTGAATGTCATCGCTTACTGAGGAAGCTCTCTTAACTTCCTTTAGCTGTAGTAGAACACTTAAACATATTAAAATTATCTTTATTTCAAATAAAAACACTAAACAAAAATTTAAATTGTAAAAAATGTGTATTGCGTTTATAAAATTGTCTGAATTTGTTTTATTTTCATGAACTAGTTTGGGAAAAAAATATTATTATAATTTATTAACGAATGGCACGATATCAGATGAATTAAGGGCTATAAGTGAGTGCACAAAATAAAAATCCCGGTCGGGTGTAAGAATATATCTTAAAAGATAGTGTCCTTTCCACGTACCATCTCTAAGAATTTGGGTATGTTTCCTTTAAATCCTGCCCTTATATCATCTCTACCCCATTTACGTAATTGTAAATGCGTACACCCAGGCCGGGTAGTAAAATGTGTTGAGGTAAAAAAAAAAAGTGTCCACCATTCAAGTGACATGTAAGAGAAGACCTCTCAGTTGAAATATTTTTTTTGATCATCGCAAATTACTACCTGTTCAGGAGGTAAGAGCTTATGATAATTAGGATACTATAATGCCGGGGTAGGGATCGGGAAGGAAGAATTTTAGAGATATTATACCCACATTTGCCTGAAAGGGAAGTGGGAAACCGTTTGGGGAAAACCACCTTCTGTACACTTGACCAAGATTGTAACCTTGATCTATCCGTCATCGGCAGTCTAGTCTACTGCACGAGTAACGCCTTAGACCATGCGGCCAATACCTTAAGTGAGTCTGTAGATCGTCTGTTTATTGAGCTAAGATGTGTGTGATGTACCTTTTGCTGCCCATTCAAGCTATTCGCATATTTACTCAAATGAGGTTATGAATAAGATATATAATTTAGAGCAAATTTACCCGCATTTGCGTGGAGGGAACGTAATAAATTAGGGTTAACCTCCCTATGTTCACCGTGTCAGGATTAGTCACAAAATTTCCGTCACCATATCATCACACAAGACGAGACCAAATGCCTTCAGTTGGTGATGACCTTACCATATTTAACATTTCAACATAGTTTTTACATTGACATTACATATCCTGTAAGATCTTGTCAATTAAAAAAAAATACTAGCCTTATAATTTGTGATATACCTACTATTTGAGCTGTAAGCAGGCCTAAAATAAATTTTATATTTTTAAGAATTGTTTGATCTTCTTTGGTTCGTGGCTAAAAGAACCACCTAATTGGAGCTAAATATTCCCCCAATACTTTATTTAAAAACATTTAAAATAAGCCCAATCATCTTAAAATTATCTGTTGTGACACTATTAAAACAATTACTTTATTTGCCGGAGGAAAGCTAGTTTTATATTTATATGTATTTACTTTTTCTCGGAAATTTTACATTTCTTTTAGAAATAAGTTAGTTCTAATGTTTTTTCTGTCAATTTTTTTTCATAAATTGAGGCGGCGTAAAATATCAATACTTAATTTTTTTGAGTTAAGACGTCCAGGATTAATTATGACAAAATATTACATTCTAGGGTGGAACTCCCCTCCATGTCGTCAAACCACAATCGAGCCATACCAACCGAGCGGCCACCGTCTGCTGGTGAGATAATGCCAGCTTTTGCAGATAGATGGTGCCATGTGGTCAGTACAATGACCTCTCCAGCCATTAATTTCAGTTTTATAGTCCGGAGCTGCTACTTTTTCATTCAATTAGCTCCTGATTTGCTCTCACGAGGCTGAGTCTGAGCACGTCCCAGATCCAGTGCTTCAAAGAAAAATGTGGAAGTACCGGGAATCGAAACCGAGACATCTGGATCCGTAGCTAGTAGCTATGACGACTAAACCATATAGGCAGAAAGGGGGACTCAAAATTAAATTTAAGATTTTCAACAAGGAGTTTAAACAGATGTGGCATAGGTCAGGTTGAGATTTGTAATATATTAATTTGAGTAGGCCTATTTAGCTCCTGTTCATATTTACTAAGGAGTATTTTATTTTGTTGTAAAATGTCAATTAATTTAATTTCTATTTTATCGTATCAGAATACACAACAAACAATAAACTTTCTTATTTCAAACTAATGTTTGAATTTTACTGTAGTTTAATATTTGATTGTTTCTCAGCAAACAAACATGAATGAAAGCATAATATTATTCAAACGTTTGGAAAGGCTCAGCGCAGGAATTATGAGTCCTCGGGAAAAATTAATAGCGGATATAATCCCAATTAATAATATATGGCATTATTTGGAGCTACGTTAGGTAAAGTTTATTGGTAAGCAAGGCTTTAAGTTATTTTAAAATATTTACCTCAGTAAGCAAGCCTAAGTTTAGTTAATACTTCCCAAAGTTCGTTTATTTTAGCTTAAGTGCAAAATAAAATTTATTTTTAAATTGTAGAACAAGATAAATTTATTCATTTCATAAGAATGAAATCTGCCCTTTTTTTTGTTTTATTTCTCTTTTAACAGTTTTTTTTCTGCACTGCATATTATTATTTATTAATGGGGACCAGATTTTTCCTATTTGTCTTTTATTTAACTTGATCGTAAAAAATATACAGTTGAGATATATATGCATTTCATATTATCACGGGTACACTATGTTAATTTTATAGCACTTATAATAGTCTTTTCTGTTGGTTTTTGCCTATTTCATAAATAAAAACAACGTGGATATTTCGACTCTGGCCTCTCTCTATTTTTTATACGGCATCTGGATTTTCTCTTGAAAGAGAGAGTACAATATCTTAGAAATTTAAGGTGTGCCATACTTGTTTGGAGTAGGTTTGAAAATAGATACTTGTTAAATAGCTTCCAATGAGCGTGAATTGGATGGAGGACAGTGGAATTAGTAGTGGCATAAATCATTAAATGAAACGGCATGCCATTGAAGTGGTTAAGTTTAACTTCTTTGGAAAGAGGAAATTTTAAATTATGTCATTTGACATTGTGTAAAGTAGAACACAGCTTTTCAAATTATAAAAATTATTCTACCTGAAAGTATAGCCCATTCCATTAACGAAAATACAGAAAAGTATTTTGTGATTAACAGCATGTGACCCGTTTTAGTCGATCGGACTAAGGCGTCCTTCGCACAGTATACAGGACTACTTATGAAGGCGCTATTTAGACTCTAATTTCAGTCCAGTGTACTTAAGATTTTTTACTAAAGGGTTTTTGACTCCCCCTCCACGTAAATTCAGATACAATTCCTCTAAACTCCACCTTCCCAACCCCTTACATATTAGCGAACCAGTAGTTAACTCATTTTTTTCCTTAAGTACTGTACCTATTGTGGTACTTAAATCCCATATTTTTAACGCCCATTTCCCTGCCTATTTTAAACATGTATCTATTACGCATCCGGAATTTCTTAGTTTAACCACGGTAATGGCGAAGAAATTGAAATGGTAGGGCTTAAAGTAAATGTGTCAGCATTTGTGTAGAGGCAGAGCGCGGGGAAACAGTTTAGAATATAACCACCTTTAGTTCACCCAAACAGTTACCGACAAACCAAACTAGATGAGTCTGATATTAAGTCCACTTGCCCAACGATGTGAGCTAAAAATATATTCCCATCACTTCCCAAAAAAAAGGCTACTTAATTGCAACTGTTCATTCCATTAGAAAGTATTTTATGTGTTTCAAGTTGGATGTTTTATTGCAAATTTAATTTTTTTGACAAAGTAAATTAAACAATGCTTCAGTAGACCCTTTTGGTTTAATTTTTAAACGTAGTAATACAAACATGTTTTTTTAATATCAGTCATGAACATATATAAAAGAATTTGATGAGAATTTTTTTAAATAAAGATAAAAGCTCTCACTGGGTTCCAAAATGTCCAGATAACACATATACAAAAACTGTGGAGGTTGCTATCTGCACTAAATTAAACAAAATCTATTTTCTGAAACAAGGGCACCGAAGTGAGTTTTCCGAATGGGGGGCGGATTGGAGTCCCATCTGCTGGGGGTGTGGCACCACCCGCCTCCTCGGGAGAGAATTTCAGGAATTTGACCTTGAGTTATGGGGTTTTAGAGCATACAAACATGATTATGAGCTAACTATATGAGTTTAAAGAGTCAAAAATTAACCCAAAAATAAAATCTTGTCGTAGCTGAACCCATTGAAAAGAAACTTTTTTTCACGAGTTTATTGAACAAAATAAAATGAAAAGAATGTTGAAGAGGAAATGGGACGAAAGTTACATTTTATAATTGTTATCTCTGTTAGTTCGGATATTGATGATTCAAAGTTGTTAATAGAAAATGGAGCCAAATTCCAAATAGGCCTACACAATTCTATATTTTCATAAAATTAACAAAAATAGAGTAGGCCTAGGTAAACAATGTGCACTATCCATTTATGGGTAACCATGTAATCTGATACGATATTTTATGTATCGTGTGAAAACTAATCTTTCAAAAACTTAACTGCAAAAATATTGGCCTTAGCTTTAGTTTCCTTACATCCCACCTTTAATTTATATATGCCCTTTTTTTCGTTCTATTGGCTCAAAAGTATGTTTCTTAATGAGGAACCCCCACACAAAAATGTTTCTTTCTTCCCGTTAATTGACTCTCTTGGACCAGTGTTGCACGCATGTCACGTTAATAAATATAGGAGGGGGGATATGGGGCCGGAGAATGATCGGACATGCGCAGTAAAACAGACAGTACAGTACGGCACATTGCATTTAATATCAGTTTCAAGTCGGCCGACGTGGGTGGTCCCTTCCCCCCTACCCTACCCCCTACTTCTGTCCCGTCCAGACTTTCTCGCGAGATCTCACATTCCTTGAGAGAATGGGCTAGGGGAAAAAAAAGGGGGGGGGGGTGATCATTAGAATAATAGTTTGGGAAGGGGGAGGGAGGGGTAGATTGGGACACGTCATATAAGTTATTTATTTTTTTACTAACACATTTTATTTTTGTTAGTTTTATCTCAAATTATGTTTAATCTGTGTTGTTCATATATTATTTATATTTAGAAATACATTACAGACGAGACAGATAAAACTTTAAAGATATACATTATTTAGTTTTATTATTTAACTAGCGATTTCACGAGTTCTTATTTTGCGAATTTATTTGGTTTTCTTGATATTAAATTAGAATTTCTAAAGAATAAATTAATTTACATATTATTATTAAACTTCTTTTAACATTAATAGCAGCCAATTATACTTTTTATGCTGAAGAATAACAGGAGCCTAAAAACAAATACCTTTCATTACACCAAAATCTAAACTTACGAATATGGCCAGCTTTGGTGGTCGAATGGTCTTAAGCTGACGAAAATATTGGGGTTCAAATCCCAGTCAAATTTAGTGAGGGTGATTTTTCTGAATGGTTTTCCTTTCTCCCTCCACGTAAATGTGGTTGCACTTCAAATAAATTCAACCTTCCTTATCCCTAAAACATTAGAGTAGTTGGTATGAGTGCTTAATTCCTATAACTCAAAGAGATAGTGAAACAAACTGACAAAAATAATTAAATAAATATGAATAAATATAATGATGAACTTATACCGATTTTATATTTGGATGTTTAATTCAAAACGTTATTAAATAAATTATTTGTTTTAAGGGGTAGAAATGAGGTGGGTGGCTTAGAGTGAATTCACCGACATTAGTTTGATCAAATATAGGAAAACCACCTTGATATTAATTTTTATAAGTTAGTAAGTTATTTAACGTGTACTTTCTGAGCACACTGAATGTATCAGGGCACTACATACAAAAGAGTTTAGTACTAGCACAGACACATTGGTGACCTGGTGGTCTAGGGGTAAGGTGTCAGACTTCTATGCTGGCGGCCGGGGTTCAATCCCCGGTCCCGGCACAGATTTATCTGATTACCAAACCCTTCCTTCACCTCTGACAAGACATCTTGTGAATGTGGGGAATTCCAGGCCTCCACCGTGGTTCGGATTCCACGTTAAACTGTAGGTCTTCCATTTCATCTCAGAATCACCCTACCATTACACATTAGCGTAAGTGCGTATAACCCGAACGGGTAGTAAGACGCGGTGCTAATAATAATAATAATAATAATAATAACAGACACATTGCTAGTTCACAACTAACAATTCATCAATAGTAAAATTTTAACTATGCCATAAAACCACTAACGCAGCATGCCGGGGTTCAAACCCTATCTTAATCATCATCAACAGCCCAGTCTAATGCAAGTCTAATATCTCAGACCGCTCAGCTAAATCCTTAGAGAGCTTGCTTAATGCGATTGATATTGGTCTCTTAAATAGCCTACAGTTTTAAAACGAGGGGTATTTCATGGGAATTTTCAAAATAATCATAGTATATCAATACATGACTTAAAAACCAACTCAACACAAGATTAGACACAGCATTCAGTCACCTGAAAGCCATTTAATCATTACTAAGGTGGAAGTTTAGAGAATACAAGAAAATGACACTTAGGCCAGTGTTTTTTGCAGTTGTTATTATAAAACTTTATTTGGTAAAAAAAAATCAAATAATTATCCAGTAGAAACATAGATATTAATTTTCTTCGCTCAATAACTTCACAATTTTTTTCCGTTGCATCACGAATCGAACCCGGGACCTTTAACTCAGAAAACCGAGCCACTATCGACTGAGTTAAGAAGTCGGTCACTTGTATGATCAAAGATATTATTAATCGGATCAAAGAAATGCCATTCTATACGAACGCCTTTTTATCAGCTAAGTCCATTAGGGGCGGAAAAAATTCTTCAGGTAAAGCCATCCACTCTGTGGGAAACCCAAATAAACTGAACATTTTGTTATTATTTCTTGTGCCTAAAAAAAATATCGTGGACGTCCTAGATTCACTCAGCGCCATTCGATCGAACTTGTAAATGGTATGTGATCCATCAACGTCAAATCAGACTAGGTCCTAGACGGGCACCTTAAACCTACTGACTCCGTAAGCATGCCCATTAGTTTTTTGATTAATTACCAGAGTAACTGTATTCAGGCCTTTCATTTCTTATTCAGATATTGTTACTGATTACATTCGATGGAGCAGAAAGCGCAAGGTTAGACCAATAATAGGGGAAGGTGGAAGGGGTACGAAACAATGTGGATGACACACGCATGTCTATACACGATGTTGATTTATGTGTTGGCTTTTAGGGCTTTTATTTCTTCCTTAATAAAATTAAGTGTTCTCAGGTCGCTTGGAGTAAAAAGGATTAGGTAGTACCACGATGCGCATAGTTTGCAAAGACAGTTGTGAGTCTTAGGATTTATTAATTTACCAACAGTTGTGTATGATCTATTAAAATATTAGTACAAACAGATTCTGAGTGGTAAAGACGTTCTTTATTTGACATAGACAGGTTTAGTTACCTTACTAATGTGGCTGAGCATGCTGAAATAGCCTTGTGCTTGAAAAGCAAATGTTAAATAGGTTTTTTTTAATACAAAGATAATTTTTAATTTTACGTTTATTTATTTATTTTTGTTTTACGTCTTGTTACTCTTCTGGGAATGTAGCCAATAATCAAGACGTCGGGCGTCACGAAGCCATCAATATTTTATTTTGTGGCCCGTCTTACTACCCCTGGCAGGATACATATGTGTTTACACAAATAAGGGTGGTAATGATAGAGGTCAAAGCTGGCCACACAGCCTGGACACATAGACATGTGCACAGATATTCAAATATGTACGTGTTTTTACGTGTTTTAATATTTATAAGCGAAAACCCTGAATGACTGACTGACTCACTCACTCACTCACTCATCACTAATTCTCACACTTCCCACGAAGCTGGAGGGTTGAAATCTGGCACAGGTGTTCCTTATGAGCTAATTATGAAAAGTAAGGATGTTTTATTCCGATGGTTTGTGATTAAGGGGGTGAAATAGGGGTGGCTACCTAATCAACAATATTGCTTTATATACTCTTTTTAAGCGTTTGGAGGGTAATAATCCGATAACTTTGTTCTAATAAAACCTTCAAAAAATATAGCAATTATTTTTAAACCCCGTATATGCTTCTAAGCGGTGCAAAAAAATTAATACAAACAATTAATTAAAATATGTAACAACGTTTTAATATGCAACTCCTAGAGACGGTAGAAATCTGTAGTTTATATTTTGCTAAATTTTGTGTTGTTTGTAGTATCTGTGTGAGTGAGAGGACCCGGCCCGGGGTGGTGTGTGGTGATGGGGAGGGGGGAGACTTGCCCAGCCGCACTCAGCTGATAACGCCCCAAGCAGTAGACAAGGGGGCCTGCTGAAAATAAGACTCCCCATGAGAAACGACACATGGTTACCTCCTTGCGGTGTTTCTCGGTTAGCACTAAGAGCCATGCCATTAAGCTTCAAACAAAAATTAATCATTTTCATCCAAAAATAAATAATAACACAATATCCCGTGCGAAGAATGGAGATTTAGCTGATAGTATATAAAATAAAGATACAAATTCATAAAAAATAATTTAAGGACATTAATTGGCATAACATTATATTTTCATTGTGTTGTCAAGCTTTGTTTGGTGTTATTTTTCTGGCCTTTGCCTATGTGTTCAGACATAATGGACACCCTGTAAAATAGAGAGGAAATATACCGACATTTGCGTGGAGGGAGAGTGCCAAAACCATTTAGGGAGAAACACCTAAGTACATCCATCCAATATTCAAACCCCAACCTCCCCTTTCACGCGCAAACTAGAAGAGACTAGACTGATACCCTAGTATGAGTGTCCACCGGTGCGGATAAACCATCAGTATCCACCACGGTTGGCCTCCGAAGGTTTCTTGACCGGATTCCAAATTAATGACCCTCTCCGGAAAACAAAAACAAAGCACTAAACTTGCGACTACCCCTAAAGGACCCTTTCCTTGCCAAGAGTCTTGGCGAAAGGGGTCGAGAAGAGAAACGTCTTTGGATCATTCATCACTCGTACTTGCCACCTACCACCACCCCCACCACCCCAATTCATTTTCCAGCTTACACCCGTAACACCACCCCTTTTAACAGAACTTACTTCGGACTTAAGTTATTCCTGCTTTAGCCTTAATTATCTCTTCCCACTTAGCGAGAGTTTGTGTTCCGGGTGTGCTAGGAGGGTTGCCTGCCACCCCCTACCACGAACTGCTCACCTCTCCAGTAAGCCGGGTTGGCCCAGAGCCAACGTCCACGGTAGGACAGGGTTCAACTCCCAGCCGTCTCTAATAGGGGAGGGGGGGATCATACACCAATATATTTGCATCCTCTCTACATGATAATTCCGATGGATTCTCTTGAAATTATCTTATTTTATGCTTTTCCTTAGATTTTAGAGAATGTCACAGATAGCTAAAAAGAGAAAAAAACAGGCTGACTAAGCTGGAAAGCTACAGCTTAAATAATCTAAAGTAATAAGATAAGTAATAACTTTTATAAAATGAGCTCCCACATAGTTGTGAGAAAAAAACGAGTTTGACCAACCAGATCTGTAATTCAGGTCGGTTGCTATGGAGCTGTATTTTCTAAATAGTTACCCCTTCCCTTCTCTCGCTCTCTCTCTTTCCACTCAAATTGTGGTTGCATTCTACCTTACTCATCCTGATCCCATTAGTATAAGTATGCGGAAAGACCAGGATGGGAAGTAAAACATGAAGCACCTAAAAATAATACTAATACAAAATATTGGTATCTCTCAAATCATATGATCTTGGAGATACGAGGGGTTTGAAGGAACGGCCTTGTGCTTATATTTAACCAGGCTTACTCGCTATTTCTTATGTGATACTTTATATAAACACTAAATATGATTGATGTGGACTCAAACGTCAGGCTCGCCTAGTCTGATTTGCCAACGACTAGGAGGACCTAGTTCGAAATTTAGTCTCATGTACTAAGGATGTTTCTTTTTTTTTTTCAGAGACTTAACCCTTCTCACTCCACGCCAATGTGGTACTTCTATACATGTAGATCCTCCCCATCATTATATTATTAGCTAATTAAAATGTGTATAGTCCAGACAAGGACGTGGCTGAAAAATAAAATAGTTCCAGAGGGACACATATAAACAGTTTTACTAAAGCTTGATCCAAACGTTCACTGAAAATTGAGAGCGGGATCTGATTTAGTGGTGTAGCTATTCTCACGTTGGCCGAAAATTGAGAGCGTGATCTGATTGAGTGGTGTAGCTATTCTCACGTTGGCCGAAAATTGAGAGCGGGATCTGATTTAGTGGTGTAGCTATTCTCACGTTGGCCGAGAATTGAGAGCGGGATCTGATTTGAGTAGTGTAGCTATTCTCACGTTGGCTGAAAATTGAGAGCGGGATCTTATTTGAGTAGTGTAGCTATTCTCACGTTGGCTGAGAATTGAGAGCGGGATCTGATTTGAGTAGTGTAGCTATTCTCACGTTGGCTGAGAATTGAGAGCGGGATCTGATTTGAGTAGTGTAGCTATTCTCACGTTGGCTGAAAATTGAGAGCGGGATCTGATTGAGTGGTGTAGCTATTCACACGTTCGTCGAAAAACGAGAGCGGGGTCTAATTGAGTGGTGTAGCTATTCTCACGTTCGTCGAAAAACGAGAGCGGAATCTGATTGAGTGGTGTAGCTATTCACACGTTCGTCGAAAAACGAGAGCGGGATCTGATTGAGTGATGCAGCTATTCACACGTTGGCCGAAAATTGAGAGCGGGTTCTGATTGAGTGATGTAGCTATTCACACGTTGGCCGAAAATTGAGAGCGGGTTCTGATTGAGTGGTGTAGCTATTCACACTTTCGTCGAAAAACGAGAGCGGGATCTGATTGAGTGGTGTAGCTATTCACACGTTCATCGAAAAACGAGAGCGGGATCTGATTGAGTGATGTAGCTATTCACACGTTGGCCGAAAATTGAGAGCGGGTTCTGATTGAGTGGTGTAGCTATTCACACGTTGGCCGAAAATTGAGAGCGGGATCTGATTGAGTGGTGTAGCTATTCACACGTATCGTCGAAAAACGAGAGCGGGGTCTAATTGAGTGGTGTAGCTATTCACACGTTCGTCGAAAAACGAGAGCGGGATCTGATTGAGTGGTGTAGCTATTCACACGCTGGCAAAATATGTATTTAGGCCCAGGCTTCTTTGCAACACCAACTATTATAAACATCTGATTACCAACAGATTTTATTTTCTTGTGGATAAACTGATATTTAAAATGTATACATCACGATGAATGTTCAAAATATTGTGTTTTGTCGTGAAACCATGTTGTCAATATTCTAAGTAAAATGACGTATACCGGGCGTATAAATAACACATACTGGGCGTAGCCCTACCTCTAACTATACGGAATCCCAAATTTCCAGAGAATGAGTCGGCAACCTTTTTGAGTTCAATCGACTTAAAAACTTATCAAAGGTCCCGTAATCACCCATAGTTTCTCTACTCTACCTTTACTTTTTCCTGTATATTTTGTTTTATTTCCTAAAATCAATCTTCCTCAAATACTTAAGACCCCAACCCTTATAAAAGTAAATATATATCTATATTTTCATATTGATCTATTTATTTTTATTTTAACACTAGGACTACTAATTAATTATGACCGATCAAGCTCTTTTGATCACCCTTAAGTAGTTTTTGCTAAGTTGGAAGACTCACAGGATCGACTGAAAATTGACACGATATCGACCGGTCGATAGCGATCGACCATTTTCCGCCCCCTGATCGAGAATGTACTGTACAAGCAGGGCCTATTGTCTTCTTAGTTCGTTGATGTGACACTAGTCTAGCTGTGGGTGAACCAGTCTCATGGCTCCGTATAAATCTCGGCGGTAATATGAAAGGGACGGAAATCTTCGGTTATTAACATTTGTTTTTCTGGATTACAAATAAAAAACACATAGAATTAATGAACCCATTGCAAACAGGTATTTGACTTTAGAACATTGGTTTGACAATTAAATCCTATTTTAGGATATAATCCTTGATAATAAGATTATTTAATTAACTGGCTTCTAATTATCTTGTTTTAGTGACTCAAAGAAAGTAATTGGCCAAATATATCATCTGTACATAGCCGATATGATTAAGTGTTCTATTATTATTATTATTGTTATTATTAAAACCGCTCTTACTAACCGTTCGGTTAATATGCACTTATGTTAATGTGTAATGGTAAGGTGACTGTGAGATGAAATGGAGGACCTGCAGTTTAACGTGGGATCCGAACCACGGTGGAGGCCTGGAATTCCCCACATTCACAAGTTGTGATTAATACACGTCTTGTCAGAGGTGAAAACAGGGTTTGGTAATCAGATAAATCTGTGTCGAGGATTGAACCCCGGATCCCCAGCACAGAAGCCCGACACCTTACCCCTAGACCACCAGATCACCTATTAAGTGTCTAACTTATTGAAATGTAGCGTATATTAAATACTATATTAAGCGGAGATATCGAGGTTCGAATATAAGTCAGGTGTACCTCGGTGGATTTTTTTTTTTTTTGCAAAATGGTTTTCCACTATCTCTTTCTCTACGCAAATTTAAGTACACTTCTTATAAATATAGCCTTTTTAATTCTTAAAACCTTTAACGTTATTAGTACATAACCGAACGGGTGGTAATACGGGCTGTTAAAAAAATATATATTAAATTATTCAAATGTATATATTTCACCTTCCTACAGAAAAATCTTTCGGCCCTCACTTTCAAAATAAGGTAAGTTGTTAGACAAGGGGACAATGTTTTGTTGTCTATCCTGGTGTAAAATACCAAAGTTATTAAATTAAATCTGAAATCAAATACCTTCTCCCCGTTTAATATTGTTTATGAAACAATTTTCACTAGAGAAAGCAGTAGAATCCAAAGCTAATCACTGGCATAGTTTTTTTGAAGGTGGCAAAGAGAAACTGTGTCAGCCTGGATTATTAAGGGTCGACTCTTCACTGAGGGCTGTGGGATTCACAATTACCCCCAAGACTCGAATCAAAAGAGTCACTGTGATTGCCACCGTCACAAAGTATGATGGTGTAATCTGCACTCCAATTGAGTTTACCAAGGGATGAATGAGCATTATGAACTAGTAAACAAAGGCGGAGGTGCGATTGCCACCCTAACTATCATGATATTTTGACATGACTTTTATAATAAACTTATCTAGGAAGTGATTCAGTAAACAATTAGCTACTCTTTTGTATTAAGGCCCTTGAGATGGTGGACGGGAGGGTGAAAGGGATGGCGTGGCTTCACAACCAACCAAAGCATCCTTCCGCCCCAACAAGAACAGATGGATCACGGAAACTGTAGATGGCGCTAGATACCGGACAGGTCTTGCAAAAAAGTAATACTTTAGAAATACCAGTTTTCTCGAGAACGAGGGACATTTTTATGTTAATATTTTCAACACCCCTTCTAAAATAAAGTATAGAAGATTATTAATTGTTACATTTTCTTATTTTTTGTTACGAATGTCACAGTTTTCTTTTGAAGAATGCCACTATTATCGATATTTGATCACTGCCATAATTATAGAGGAGGTGTGTATATAAAAAGTATAACTTAATCAACGTGCTTCTATTATTTAATAAACCGTTTCCGAAATGAAAATTTCAAAACAATAAAAATTCTTGAAGATAAACGTTTTATTCCTATGACTCTACATTTCCACGCCAAATGAAAAGGGCCAATCGCCTTAAGAACTAGAAAGGTTTTATTTAATCCCAGCGTTTTACTATCCGTTCCGGTTTATGCACCAATTACGTCAATGGTTTTAGGGATTATAATGGCTATATTTAGAGGAAGTGTACACGCATTTACGTGGAGAGAGAAAGAGAGAGGGAAAATGGAAAACCATTTGGGAAAATATCTCAGTACACTCGACCGAGTTTCCAGCCCCAAGATCCCTGTCATAGGCAGTATATTCTACTGTACTGCAAGAATATCGCGATGTACCATGTAGTGGGTTCAGTAGCGGATTTAGGCTTAGGCCCGTGAGGCCCGGGCCTAGGGTGGCAAATTTTGAGGGGCGCCAACGAATTGTTCTTGAGAAAGATCATTTTCCACTCTGAAAAGAGTGAAAAGTTATTTGCGTGCAAGTATGAAACAAGACAGACTAAATGCACTTGCATTACTAACCATTGAAACACAATTGGTTCAAGAAATTAAGTATGAGGAGGTCATTGATATTTTCGCACGGACGAAAGCAAGAAAAAAATTTATTATATGATTAATCAGATAAAAATAATTTATATTTTAATTACAAGCAATTTATTATTAATTCTATATTTAATTGTTATGTTAAAAAAATAAATGTTTAATTTATTCCTGAATTAGATTTCTTATTATTATTGTTATTATTTTCATTATTTTATACACACATATATATATATATATATATATATATATATATATATACTGTTACAAAAAAAAAGGGCGCCATATCGTCTCGGGCCTAGGGCGTCCTCAAACCTAAATCCGCTACTGAGTGGGTTTATAGCAAACCTACAATAGAATCCACTATATCAACATTCCCTGACATGCTCGGTGCTCATTGAGATATGGGAGCAGCGTAGCTCCAATAGAACATATCCCTTCCCATATTTCCACAAATAAACGCTTTCAGGCAAGAGTATTTCTAGTCATGAAAACATATATAATTTTGAATAAATATTGAAACATAAAATATCTATCTTCATATAATTCTGTCTACTAAAACCATGTTATAAAGGAACGGACGGACTATTTGAGCTAACGACCATCTTGCCTGTCAGGATCTACTTCTACTCTGATACTATGTGTACGCTTTCAAACTTTTCAAATGATATATTCGCCCTCTTTTCGTTTGTAAGTTTCCATTTCTAAAATAAAATAAGGTAATGTTTTAATATTATAATTCTGCTTTGATCACTTAATGGGAATCTGTCTAAAAGTAGCCTAAGAGAGATTTGCTAAAATTACGAATGGGACTGATTCGTTGTGACGAGATAACAAACACTTTCAGCCGACGTTATCACGGGCCAATCAGACCCGAGTTCGATCTCAACCAGATTCATTGTAGTTCTGATCAGGCTTTTTTATTTGACTATTTCTCACTGCCCACTCGGGTTGTATGCATATGTACCAATATGTACTAAAGCTAATGGGTTTGGGATGAATTTAGAGTAATATTACCCACATATGCATGAAAAGAGAGTGATTTTTTTTTAAATATTACTCTTAGTACACCTTCTCCGGATTCAAGCCCCCCATATCCTCGTCATAATCATTTCAGTCTATCGCAATAGTGATGCGTTTGACCACCAAAGTAGTTTCTTATTTTCAGCTAAAGCAAATATTGGTACCGTAGCTCGCACTTCATCTTTTTCAGTCCTTCACTTGTTCAAACAAACTTGTTCCTATAGAAGGTAGCAATTTTAAAAATAAGTACATAAGAAAATATATCTGAGGAATTTAAATGAATGGCAGGCCACACTATAAAAAATATTCCAAGCACTATAACCTTGTGATACATAAAATATGTGTACATGAAGGTTAGGGTGGCAACATCATCTGGTTTGTTTTGTAGGCAGTGGGGAGGTCAGGGTTCGAATCCCAGCCAAGTGTATTGAGGGTATTTATTTCTAAGATTGTTTTTCTCTCATCCTCCCTACTATCCCATTGGTAGATATCCCGGATGAGTAGTAAAACGTGGTGGGTATTTAATTAATCCTAGATTGGCTATCGGTGATTTTTTTTCTGAACTTTGAAAAGTTACTAATAAACTATTGAAAATACGTATTGTCGTTTTTACAAATAAAGTCGTCTTCCATTATGTGTCATAGCGAATACATATTTTTAAGAAGCAGATAGATACGGAACCATTTTTATCATGTTTTTAACTTTTATAGAAATCTGAGTCTATCGTGAACATTCATAAGAAAACCATTCCTTTTCAAACCCGTATTTCCTGCTAGCTCTTGTTGGGTTTTCATACCTTATCATTTTTATTTCAGGAAGATATCTTCTAAAACCTGCCTTATCTAATATATCTTGCGAAGTTTTCAAACCTCATCACTCATCAAGCTTATGAAAGTAAGAGATCTTCTAAAACCTGACTTTTACGGTTTTCCTACCTCGTCAGGCTTATTAAAGTAAGATACATTCTAAACCCTGACTTTCCTACTAGCTCTTAAGTATTAACGTCGCATTGTCCAACGAGGACGTTAGCAGGAGACACTACCTTTATAATAAAGAGGACACTCCACGGGAAAAGCAGCATTTTAGTATAAATCTGGCAGACAAACCCTTTTAGAAAATATTTATTTTTATCAACATTGGTATTATATTGTGTATATTATGATATTATCTATCAAAAGTGACAGCTTCAGATAACACAGTTTGACGTATGAATATATATAAAAATTTGTTTTAGTAGCTTTTTGTAACTGTCAAAAAATATTTCTATCGGTTGTCTGGTAACGAATTCTAGTAAGTGAAGATGGCCCCAAGCGATTTCTGCATACTAGTCCGCCATGCTGGACCGAATAAAGGTTGCCTAGCTAGACTCACTAAAAACTGGCGTGTGTGAGTTACTGTCCAATCTTCATAGGTTAAAAAAGTTACTGGAACTACTTTCATCTATTCATACGTCAGGTCATATGAACTACAGCTGTCACTTTTGATCAAGATGGAGGGAAGTCCGTCAATGACAAGTACTTCAACTCAGTAACAAGGACTTCCACTAGTCAATTTAATTACGCAAAAGCGAATGACTGTAACCTCTAAACGCCCATCTATTTAATATTATCTATACCTTTTTCACTTCAAACATTAGTTTAAACTATTTTTAATAAGAACTTATCATCACAACTATCATAAAATATTAATAGGAACCACGCAGTCCTTTAATATTATTATTATTATTATTATTATTATTAGCACCGCGCCTTACTACCCGTTCAGGTTATACGCACTTACGCTAATGTGTAATGGTAGGGTGATTGTGAGATGAATTGCAGGACCTACAGTTTAACGTGGAATCCGAACCACGGTGGAGGCCTGGCATCCTTTAATATCAAATGTTTGTAATGTCAATTTATGTTACTATAATTTTTTTTAGCACCACGTCTTACTACCCATTTGGGCTATACGCTTATATACTAAGTACACTAATGGTTTAGGGATTTGGAAGGTTAATTGAGAGAAAGTGCACCCACATTTGTGTGGAAAGATAATGGAAAACTATTTAGGAAAACCATCCTCAGTGCACCCGATCCAGATCTAACACCGATCTCGCCGTCTTCAGCAACCACCATATAATTTTCGTGGGAGTGTCAGACCGTAAGATTGTAGGACTATTAGAGATTAAAATGGAAGGAAGACGATGAACTATATACTGGTCTGGCTACTCTTTATTTCCAGAGATCAGATGGTAGTAATATGGCAGACTAGGTTGGCTAGTGTGTGTTTAGACTCGTGTTCATATGAATTTATTGTTTGTGTTAAATGCATGTTTAAGAGTGTTCTTATATAAAAACTATTTCAGTAATTTTTTCTGATTAGTGGTATTATTTTTTCTTGAGAGCTGTGTGTTATTTTCAAATAATATCAAAGTGAAAAATTGTATTAGTGCATTAGGGCAGACAAGTCAACCTCCTTTTTTTTTAATCGTAAGTATTTCGTTGTATTTTTGTGCAGGGGTTCCTATGTAGTATGAATTTTTAGTGTTAATTGTGGTGGTATATATTTTGGGTATACTTATAGAACAATTTTATATTTCTAATGTTGTTTAGAGAAATATATATTATCAATACCTATATAAAAAATAAATAATGTAGTCATATTTTATCAATACTTACAGCAAAAAATTTTCTTCTAAAATCCTACTTTATATAATATTGTATTATCTCTAGTATAGTAAGCCGGTATCTAAAATAGTGTACTATAGTGAGAATGTCATAAAATATCATTTTAAAGTACATACATATAAAGATAAATATTTAGTACCTAGTTAACATTGAGAATATGTTACTATATAATTATTACAGATGTCAAAACTGAGACCTCTCAAAACTGATCTTTGAATAATGCATGGCTTGGAATATGCACACACGAAAGTCGAAACAATATATTTTTAACTTTCATATAAGTTATTTCCTATACTAATTCTTCTTTTAATGTATATTTTTCTATAAAAAGTACTCCGTTAATACATTTCTCCTCCCTTTTGTCTTTAAACCATTTTCAAAAATAGACATGATAAGAAAACTCCTTAAATATTGCTGGACATATGAATGTCCGAAATGAGTATCAAATAGTCAGTTAATTAATAAATAAATTTTAATATTCTTTTAACCTTTAGCAAGAAATATTAAAATAATTCTTGTTGTTGATAAAAATGGTAAAATTGATAAAGTATAATACTCGGACCTATAAAAGCATCACAGTATTAAATTTTACTAAAATATATGTTCTTTGTATGTATTTGATAATATACTAAACCTAAATTTAAAATAAAAAAATAAACATTATGAAAGAGTTTATATTAAATATAATGATTTATTTATGTCAAAAAAAAAGTAGCTTAACTACAATTTAAGAAGTGAAGAGAGAGGAAAAAAAAAATTTGAAACCACAGTTATAAAGTGAGACCACCCAATGTTGAGGTTTACAAATCAGCACTTAAAATTTAAAAACAGTAAAAATTGAGGTTTAATAAAGAATACTTCTCTCTTAGTGCTAATAAGTAAACATCTACCTTAAATTGTTTCACCTTCCTAGTGCGGTTTCATGTTAAGTATGTTCAGATCTCACTCTGTCTGAAGCGACTGTAGTGTTCACCCATGGTTCTCAAGATGGCGGTACTTACTTCTTCCTACGATCAAACAGAGAGAAAAAAACAAAAATAATTTGGATATATGGTGCAAGGAAAACAAACAAAACATTCAACATCTAATTGGTTCATTAAATTATTGAAAATTATTCAAATATCCAGCAATTTGCAGACCTAGAAATTAAAAAAATATGTGTTTATACAAACATAAATAGTAGTGTAAAAATGTAAAAAAATAACCTCTTAATCTTAATAATGGATATATAAATTTGTTGGAGAAAATATATATTCATTTAGCACCGCTTAGCACTTAGGTTATTCTCCCATGTACCAATTACACTAATGTGTTATGAATTAAGAAGGTTGAATTTGGAAGAAGTGTAACCGCATATGCGTGATTGGAGAGTGGAAAATTCTTTGGAAATTACCACCCTCAGTACACCCGGCCGGAATTGAATTGTATTCTCCCCGTCTTCAACAGTCTATTGTGATAGTGACACCTTAGACCATGTAGGCAACGAAGCGTGTAGAAAATAATTAAATTGTTGAAATTTTAATCGCCTATGTCAAAATGGCATACCAATAAATATTCTTATTTAAAATAAATTGTATGGAAATCCGCCTGGACTCTCACACAATTGTTTAAAAATTGAGATATTTACTCAAAACTTGTAATATAATATGTGAAACAAAATAATCTACACAAGTAATGCAATTCTGCAGTAATAATTTATTTAGTATCTTAAATAGCTGCGGAGGAAAATTCCGCTTCTGTAAAATACACCAAAATTCATTTTCATATAAAAATTAAAATAGCCATTTTGATTATAGTCTTAATCAACGCCTAGATACGAATTTCAATCAAAATCGCTAAAGCAGATTTTGAGAAAATTGAATTTTGTCTTTTTTCGCCCTTTATTAAAATATTTTTAATTCTAGGGTTAAACAGACACACAGACAGACGACATTGCAAAAACAACTTTTTGGGGTGCATTGTTATGAAACGTTGACATCCATCAACATCTCAGGTTAGATTTTTTTTACGGTCGCTTTGATGTTCAAAAAGTTTTAAAATATATAGATTTGCGTATAGCTTAAAATGTACTGTTTTTATAAATATATTTTTCAAATAATATATTTGTATTATAAATAGACCTAATTGTTTGCAATGATAAGTAATTTCATATTTCAAATAGTTTCGGAGATGTGATAAAAAAAAAATAGAATTTACGCATTAGACCGGAACCCTTAAAGTCATTTTTCCGAAAAAATGAGAGAGTAATTTTGTTTTAATCAAAATCGTTATAACAAATTTTAAGAAAATTTATTTTTTCTAATTTTTCCTTTCTGTAAACCACCCTTAGGATTGGATATCCAATTCCCACAATCCCTCTAGGCAATTCTATGAAAACCCTTGATACCAAGTTCTAGCCTGATCGGTAAAATAGTTTAGGTTCTAGTTGGAGGTACAGACAGACAGACAGACAGACAGACAGATGGAAATTCATAAACCACTTTTTCGGATTCAGGGGGTCATGACTCATGAAACATCAGAATTCACCAAAATCTCGAGTTAGATTATGTTGGCAATAACAATACTTTCTCACTCTACCTGTAAGATAGCAAGACAGTAAAAAATCACATTGGTGTATGAACAAGGCAAACTAAACTTAAAATTAAATTAAAACAAACATAAAAAATATATTTAAAAATTCAGAAAGCTCTCTAAGGTCAGAGATTGGATGGAGGTGTTTCAGGATAGGATTGAACGGCGAGCTTACAATATTTAAGAACTATCAAGATAGCTATAAGTAGAAGATTAAAATAAACATATCTACTGAGGCAATAATTAATTTATGTTGCCCAAACCTTTTTTTGTTGTTAATAAACTGCCAAAATTTAGCTCGAGTTCACACCTCACCTTAATATTCTTTCATCTATAAACAATTTATATCTTAACTTCACACATTTTATTCCTTAATCACATGATATCAAATATAAATCAATGACAAGTATAATACTTTGTCCAATCTGATTGGTTAAAATGTAAACCGTCTTAGAAAGTTATTTATTATTCACAACAAAAGTGTTTTTAATAGTATTTTTCAATTTGTTTCTTAAGATAAAATAACGGTAAACTTTATTCATTAGCCAGACTTCCAGAAATTACTTTTATTGGTAGTTTAATCAAAATAAAATGTGTGTGGAAAATATTTGAAGAGTTTTTTTTCTAACATTTGTGTTTTTATTTCAAAGTTATTTTTTTCTAGCAGTAAATTATCTCTTTGTCGCGGCCATTCTTAGAAAGTTAATTTTGATCCAATTTATTTCGGACTTACGGATCGTGACTCTGTTTATTCCTATTGTAAGGTCGAGTTAATATGTTCCTTAAGGATAAGAAGTTATTAATACGTTAAATTACTGTAGCTCACATTTTGTGTCAGGAAAAATTAAAAACTACCGTTTTGTGTCATCTACTTCGTGTCTTACTACTCGTCTAGGATATTTGGATATTTACACTAATAGTTTACGTAGGGGGAAGGTATAATTGAGAGGAAATGTACTCACATTTGCGAGATTCTAGCCCCCGAAGGATACGAGCTAAACGTCAATGTTATATTATTATCTGTTTTTTTTCGGTGACGTAGAAGCTAGGATTTTAATATCAGCTGGGTATAATGAGGATGGGGTTTCTTAAATAGTTTTACACCC